>NW_004624771.1:3421943-3562029 GCF_000247695.1 Heterocephalus glaber
ATCAGATTGTTCCATCTCGTTTCCCTTTGGGGTTGCTGTAGGTGATCCAGAGTCTGTTTTTGAGGCTTGTTTACGTGTCTTCCCATTTCCGGGTGTGTGTGTGTGTGTGTGTGTGTGTGTGTGCTTCTGGCGCCTGCCCATGCGGCTCACCTTCTCTGCCCTAGGAGCTTGGGATGGCGGCGGGGGAGCTTGCTTCTGGGTGCTGGGACTGGCTCAGCTTCTCTGCCCTAGGAGCTTGGGATGGTGGCCTCTTTAAAGAAAATATTAGGATGAACCACATGAAATTGGCATTTTATAGGTCAAAAATTGTTAAATACTGACAATTTCATATAGCTCATCTAAGATGCTTTGACTAAAGAACCTTGACATCTGGAGCTACTTGTCTGTTACACAGGAGCTGGAAATGCCAGCTGGTTTATTCAGCATCAAGAGATGTTCTTTGACTATTTATGCAAACCATTTTATGTAAGCTTTTTAAAGATGCTATTTTATGATGTTACATCATTTCATAAAGTGAAAAAAAATACACATCATGAATCTATTTAAAGGAAGGTCTATTGTTTATGTTTTTAGCTGTGACAATCCTGGAATGTGAGGGTCTTAAATTGTCCATAAATCTGAGAAAGGAGGAAAGTCAAATCTTTAGAGCCTTAGAAAGAAATCTGACTAAGATTACAGGAACCCGAGTCAAAGATTAATGTTTTATTACATATAGGAAAGGGAGTCTGGGAGGTAGGACTTGAAACTTTCACTCTAAATTTTTTTTTTTTTCTTTTTTGGTACTGGGGATCAAACTCAGGCCCTTGTGCTTTCGAGGTAGGTGACGGCACCACTGAGCTAAACTGGGCCTCTAAAGGAGGAGTTTGTAAACTTTTTGTACTGAGGATATATTTTTATAATAAAAAAAGCAGATAACTTCAGGTTTAAGCTCAGATTAGTTTAATAAATGATGCAATCAGACACACTGAAAGCCTATTTTTTTGGCACCGGGGATCAAACTTGGGACCTTGCACTTGCGAGGCAGGTGCTGGGACCACTGAGCTAATTCCCCAGCCCTAAATTTCTTTTTTTTTTTTAGTACTGGGGATCGAACTCGGGACCTTATGCTTGAGAAGCAGGTGGTGGAACCACTGAGCTAAATCCCCAGCTCCTGAAAGCCTATTTTGTCCTTCTGCAATGAGGGTAATCCTTCCAGACTGGTAAGAACCACATAGAAGACAAACATTCCTGAAGATTTGTACTTATTTAGAACATTCCTGTTAAGTCTGCTATAAATTGAAACAGCTTTTAACTCAACAAATTCTTAAAAAATAGCACATTATGGGTGACAGCTGTGAATATATTTTTGTGGTGTTAGTCAATATGTTGCATTTATGAGATGCAATAACAACACACTAGGGTTTCTAAATCTGAGCACTACTGACATTTTGACTAGGTAATTCTTTGTTGAGGGGCTTATCCTACACACTGTAGGATGATCAGCAGCATCTCTTGCCTCTCTCAATTATTTAAGAACTGCCAGTGGAACTCTCCCAGTTGTGACAAGCAAAAGTCTTCAGGCACTGACAAATATCTCCTGGGGGACAAACCCATTTCCAATTGTAAATCAGTGGCATAGACAAAGAAATTTATTGCAAAATCTAAAGTAGCAACATGTAATATCCTCATGGCCTGGTATTGAATTTTAGTATTGGTACTGGATAATGTTGAGCCATCCAGGGTGGCTGAGGATAAATGGCCACTCATTTTCTGTTTAAGACTGTAAACATGCATTACAAACAAAACACAACAGAAATTTAAGTTGAAGATTAGTTCACCTAAAAATCAAATGTGAAAAAGAAAATTATACTTGGGCTTCGTTGTAACACTAAGATTAGGGTTCATACTGGGGCTGTGTGATACACTGAGGTGTTCTGAGAAGACTACGTAATGAAGATTTGTGATAAACTATCACTGACTCTTGTCCAATACTGTACTGGAGTCCTAGCCAAATAAAGTTTAGACAAGAAACAGAGATTAGGTAAAAAAAATTAGAAAGAGAGAGACAACTGTCCTTATTTGCAGCTAAGGCTGCTTTCAACAGAATATATGGACAAACTATTAAAACAAGATAAAGGATTTCAAAAAGGTTGTAAGGATCAAATATAAAAATCAGTAGGCATTCCTATACATAGCACTAATTGAAAAAATGTTATAAAAAAGTCATAGTAAAAACAATTATCTACATATGAACTAATAAAAGATGTCTCAGACCACTATGGAGAAAATTTTAAAGCATCATTTAAAGACATTAAAAGCTCATATTAAATGGAGACATTTCATATTTACAGAGAATAAACCTTTCAACTTTCAAAACTGTCAATTCTCAAATTAATCTATAAACCAAAGCAATTCCAATTAAAGTCACAATATTTTCATCGAACATGTCAAGCTGATTCCACACTTTATAGAAAGATGAAAGAGTCAAGAATAACTAAGGTAATTTTGAAGAACATACAATTACTTCATCAGATACTTGGATAGCTATATAGCCATGAGGACAGTATGGTATTGGCTCAGTGACAAATGACTGATGAAGTAGTAAATGGGACCCAGAAGCTTAAGCATACACGGAAAACTGATGAATGACAAAGATGGCACTGTGTGAAGTGAAGTCAGGCTGACTGCACCAGCGAATTGTCACTCTGTTTTTGTTCCTGTAAAGGAGTAAGAGAATTTTCAAAGGCCACTAACAAGATAAGAAAATTGTTGAAAACTGAGTTTTGGTTATACAGGGCATTCAGTTCTGGCCTGGAAGGTTCTAAACCAGTTAGAGGCAGAGTTCATGAGGAATTCTTAGGTAAGAGTAACCAACACCCCAGCCAATGACTCAACACAGGTTATTTCTGTACTTCTACTGTTTAAGGCTTCATAGACTGGACAACTGTTTAAAATGTCCTATCTTAGAACCGATGGAATAAAGTATTAGCAAAGAGGTCTTTTTGGGGGACTGCTCATATCATGTATTTACAGGGAGAGAGATGGAGGTGGAACTATTCTACAACTGCCTTCTGTCCTAAGACCCCCTTTGACCATATGCCATAGCGCATTCTCATTCTAGGCTACAGAAGAGCAATGAAAGTTTATTCGGGCAGAACTTTCTCTGTGCCTATGATCCCTGTCAACTACTTTTGTAAAGGAAAAGAAAAAAAATCAGTTTAAAGTTGATTTACACTTCGTTAATGATAAAATGCAAATATGGTAACAGAACATCCTCACACAATGTATAATTTTTAGTGATTTATTTCAATAGAAATATTTCAGAAAGCTTAAATTCATTGTAAGTTAGTTTATGCAAACACACTGAAGATCACACTCACATCTGCATATTAAAAAGAAACAAAAAGTGAGAGAGGAACCAAGTTGCACATCACTTAAGAAGGTCATAGTGCAATTGAATGCTTCATCATTAGAATACCTCAAGTTGATTGGGATAAAGAAGAATAAAAATGGCTTGTGTTTTCCTGTGTATTATCGTCATTGGGTAGCTATCCCTACAGATGTTTGATTTCCTTTAGATTATGTTGTGAACCAGATCACCAGCCTCTCCACACACATATATTTCAGTAGTTTGTCAAACAATGTCAATAAGGTACAGAAACACTTGAGAATTTGGTGACTTATCAGCTGCTATTTTACAGTCACATGTAAAAATAATTATTGGACTATATTTGTTAGTAGTTCTAGTTGGTATCTTCAGGGAAAACAGTATTTGTCACCTGGTTCTAAAGCACAGCTAGTATTTATAGTTTTTTTAAGGAAAGAAGTTCTACCCTAAAACACTCTAATTACATTTTTAAAAATCCCACCACTGCTTTGCGGTCCAAATGACTAGAATAAAAATTTAAATTCCGCTAATAACCCTCAAGGACCAGTTAACCCTTTCATTTGGGTTTAAAGATTATAGATCTACTGGCCTATTCTGGAACATACTAGCCCTTTTAAAAATGTGAAAACAGCATCTTGACACAGATAAAAAACAGCAGCACTAGGTCTAATAGCTCAGAAAAGCAGATTATTTCTAAGCTTTTCTTTCACTGAGAAATTGAGTCTAGTCTCTTAAATTCCCTTTAATGTGTGTACTGGAGTTGAATTACTTTCTTGTATACTATTTTTGGCAAATAATAACTGGTAGGCTTGTTCAATCTGGGTCTTCTTTAAGTATAAGACTGAATAGAAATACATCTCATTTCTGCCCAAAGGGACTCATTACAAGATTTCAATACTTTAATAAAACCCAAAAAAATATTTCTGGATGCACCTTATTTTTTAGGGGTTTTCCAAAAAGGCCTTATCATTAAACCTATGCTCAAGACAATAAAATAAAGAATGAACTCAGCTGGATGGATGTTCTTCCAAGTTGTTTTTAAGGGTCTCAGTGGATTTATTTTTAATCTCCTATCTGGAAAGGACAGAAGCAGGGACAAAACTTGTGTAAAAAAGACTCAAAAACCAAGGAGGACTGCAACAAGTACCTGGCAGTATCTGTACAGACTTCCTTAGTCCTGCTGTAAGATTAAGCTGGTGGAGAGAGGGATAGCACACTCCTGAAGTAAGAGGGCAAATGATTATTGTCATACTCAATGCCCTAAAATTGGTCTTCATTGGTAAGGCACTAACCAAACTTTCCCCTCATTACAACTTGAGATATAGATGTAATGAAATTGCTTTCAATATATTTAATACAAGTTTGTATGCACAACTCTCTTTCATTAGGACCCTTTAAAGAGAAAAGTCATTTTAGACACAAGCCATTTTTAGGGAGCAAACCCAAAAGGTATTTAAATCATTTTGAAAAGGTTCACATGGAAAGTAATTTATCATCAATATGATTGAATAGCCATTTTTGTATATTAAAGGCTTAGAGAAAACAGAATACCACTCTGGCTGGAAAAGAATGAATTTACTAAGTTTGAAAGAATACAAAACAAGAGAGGGGAAAAAAGGCAAACCCTGAAATGTCACTAAAAGAAGTCAGACAAACCTCATCACCTGCTTTGTATGATTGATTCATGCAACAGTAGCATTATTGCTCCACTGTGACACAGTTGAATTGGATTTATCTCTATTTTCAAAAAGGGATCCAATTATGTCAAAAGCCTTTGAAGCAGAGGATTTCTTTAGATTATCTTCTGTTAAGCAACCCTGGCACCCCTTGTTTACAGAGGATAATATGGTGGCTTAAAAATTGGTTGTAAAGAAATGTGGCTCAACAAGAAAAAAAAAGGTGAATAAATTCTTTTAAAAAGCCAATGGACTAAATCTTTCAGTATTGATATCTAGTTAACGATGCTCTATAGTTTTGTTTTCAGTAATAAAATGTGTAGACTTTACAGATTTAACCTTAGGAAAAAAGAATTATGCTAAAGGCATTTAGCCAGGTAAATTCTAATAATCCAGAAAGAGAGGCTACTCTTTTTGAGGGCCCTATTTCAACTAACAGATATGCTAGAGACTGTAAACATTTTTCCATTTTTTTCTTCTATGATGATAATGCTTCTTGGGCTCCTTTATAAATCTTCCGCAAGAGGAAAAGAACCATTTATAAAAGCTTTGTAACAATAAATACCCTGACTCTTGACATACAGAAAGACCCAATAGCAATGCAGTCCATACAGACAGTAGTGCAATAGTTATATGGCATTTTCCACACAGGAAAAATATTTACCATTGGAGCATATGTCTGGGGAAGAGAAAAAACAACAACAACAACAACAAAACAACATTCAAACTCATTGTTTGAATCCCTTTTTGTAATATTTACACAGTGAAGACAACAAAATGGGAAGGTGAGTTTGATCAGTTCTATTTCAATTTGTACAGTTTAGAGGTTACAGTAAAAATAATACTCTGAAACAAGGGGAAAGATGTGTAACCAAATCAGTGCTCAAGAAGGTTGTTATGTAGTTAATTTTCCAGTTTTAAATAAATTGTTAAATAGGATTGCCTCAAATTGTATTTGGGCTAGTATATATACTACTATAGCAGGGCATAAAATATACCAATCATTGTGGTTATAAACCAGCTTAATTTAAAATTTAAATGAATTTCTAATGAGTTTCTGACTAGGGTAGAAAGAAATGAGCTTAACACTGATGGAAATTTTTAGCTTTTGACTTACTAATTTACAATTGAGGGTAATAAACTATCTAAATATTTAATATAGTTTGGTGATATATTTTGCTTGAATTATAATATTTTGTGAATTATAGGTCAAAACTCACCTATATTAATTCAAAATTTGCTTCAAAAGAGAAAATAATCCTAAAAAGCAGAGTCTGATCTTTTGAATGGATCAAGGAAAATAGAAAAACAATAATGATTTCTACTTCACTGTGGGGTTGATCTTCCATCAGTTGAAGACACTGTGCCTATTCTATCTGTGAACTGTTAATTCAATTTGAACACTATACTTAGTCTACACAAGCACTCATTGTTTAGAGCTGAAAATATCAAACATACCTTCCATCTTAGCTCTCTCTCTCTTTGGCAAAACTATGATGTCAGCCTCTGACTTCCAGTTGCATATTTCCACAGGTATGGTTAACCTAAAACATATCTACTTTAGCTTATTTATGACAAACAAAATAATAATAAAATCCACAGGGTTCTTATTTGCAATTTCTTTTAAAAAAGCAATACACTTAAAAGTTATTTTTAAAGAGAAATAAAGTAAGGAAATTTTAAAAATGCAAAACAAAAGTAAGATGTGCAAGGTCTCTATAGTAATACTGCTGGTTATGCAGACGATGTCTTTCTATGTACCCAACGTGGGTTAAGCTTAGATCATTAACTGAAAAAAATCATTCAGCACAGGCAACATTTTGCCCTCTTCAGCCTGTCACCAAAACCCAGAAACAACGTATTTCTATCATATGACAAACGTATTTGAACTCTTAATATCTTCCTAAACAAAAAAACGAAATTTATAAACACTCAGAAAAAGCTCTTGCTTTCCTTTGGATAAATTTTTAGCTAATTATTATACATGTAGTATTTTCTTTAAGTGGACTTGAGGGCAAAATATGATACAGTATACATTTCTCTAAGACTAGGTGTGTGAGAAATTTTATGTGAGGCCCAAAATAATAGATGTTTATAAGCAGGCATCAATCAAGAAGCACTTCTCTCCTTAGGTCACTACTAAAATTTGTGCCTCACAAGGATATAATATTTAATGTGGAATCTTTGTTCAAATGCTATTTTTTTGTTATGAAATCTAAGGTACCTCATCCCTTTTTTTCAATTTTCAATTTAACATTTATTTTAGAAATTAAATGCATTATTGCATAGAAGAATTCTGTCAAAACTGCTTAGTCAACCACTGCCAAAATATGGTTTCATGTAAGGGAACTATTAGTAGGTTTTCAGAAAAAATGTTTTGGTATGCTCATGGTGAGTCATGTAAGGAGGAAACGTTTGATACTTAAAACTTCCAGAACCTCCAACTTTCACCTTTATCCCTCTTAAAATTCTTGTCTTATGATAAAACATAAACAAGCAATCTTTTAAACAAATACAATCTTGAATCTCATATTAAACAAAAACAAGTGAATAATTGTAACAATGACAACAAAAACACTGGCATTATGCACATTAAACACTGTGAAACAAAATATCCTGGCAAAATATCAGTATTATCACCCTCGCTGATAAAAACCATCTGTGACTGGGAGAAGGGATAATTCAATCAACTCAGGGAAAAGGCTAGTTATTGTAAAATCTTCTCAGGAAAGTTTAGCTTGGGATTGCAGTTCTCTATTAGGCAGATCTGTGGTCCAACAAAAAATTCATGTAAAGCTAAGCTTTAACCCCTGTTAGAAACAACAATGTTTTCTGGAGCCTACTTTAAGAAACTGCCTGGCATATGAACACTTGGCTTTTGTGCCTCCTGCAGGAAATAATGTTTCCCACACAGCACTAAATTCAAAAGTTTAAAAAGATGTCCCCTTATCCAAAACAAGACAAACACCTCCCATCCAAAACAAACCCTGACAACTTACATAATTAACATTTCCAATTCCCACATTCTTGCTGTTAGAAAACAAGTGAGAATGCACTACTGGAGGGAGAACAAACCTGGGGGCGGGGTGTGTGTGGCTGCTGGTATAATCTCTAAGTATCTGTTCACTGCAGTTCAAAGCCAGATCCTGATGTAATCCATAAGAAATGTTTTTCCTTTTTTAAACTGTATCTAAAAAAGATAATTCCCCCTCTGAAATTAGTACAAAGATAAAAGAAATGCAAATTAGCTACAATCTATTTCAAGCACAGCACCGCCAGAAGATTCACACACACTATTTGGTGTTTCATGTTGGTTTTCCTTTCATTCTTTTAAGGCAGTGGTTTCCACAGGTCAGTTCTGAGATAAGAAGCATGGTTCATGGCAGTTTATTTTGTAACTCCAATTTGTCCTCTGGGAATATCTCACTTCATTCCCTGAAATTAGTGCTTTTTGGTTCAGAACTCCAAGGCTGAGATGGAGCCTCGGGCTCTTCCTGGCACAGATGGTCTGCAGCTGGCGCTCTTTCTGTAGGTCCCACTCTCACTCAGGAGCAGGGTTCACTTCATCTTCCCCAGGTTTCTACTCAAAAGTCATCAAGTTTGTAGGAACCTAAAAATGACAAGCATTACAAAGTGTTTGCAAGTTGTTTTTCAAGCTAATATTTCTTTCCTTGTCATTTGGGCAAGTCCAAATCTTTCTTAAATATATTTAAAAAGAAATGTGATGGGTACTTTAATTATGACTAATGAATATTACATTTAAAAAATTTTTAGAGAGAAAAATCACTGAGATGAGTAATGAGCTCTTTCAAGTAAACTGCTATGGCCAGGAGGAAGGGGCAAAGATGATGTCTTTCTGTTTAATGTAGGGCTCTGCTCCCTTTCCCAGCACTAAACTCTCTCTAATCTGAGTGGCCTGTTCCTTCTTGTCACTCATGTCAGCCTCATCACCTCACAGAGATCTGAAATTTTGTCTTTTGTTTTGCTCCTCACTAAAATGTGGACTTGTCTTACTGATTGCTGTAATCCATAAAAGGAATAAAAACAACTCCATTTTCCCAGGTCATGAAGAAAACTACTTACTTCAACAATTGTTGGAAATCTTCAATAGTTTCCTAAATTACGGACTATTCCGAGAATTAAGAGAAATCTCACCTGTTGTTTGTTGCTTTGGCAGGCTGCACTCAAATGCTTAAACCACAGCATTGCATTCATCCTACTGCCAGCTTGAAACTTGTATGAATTTCCTAAAATTACCAAAACCAAGTGAAAATAATAAAAACTTAAGCACTATGCCACATAATTCTGTCAGATATTCAAGAGTGAACTAAATATGAGTTCTGTTTCAGAATTCTATTTAACACCTGATTTTCCAGATAAAATATGATATGAATGGTATTTTAGTTCTTTTGTTTGTTTTTGGTACTGGGGATTGAACTCGGATCCTTGTGCTTGTGAGGCAGGCAGTAGAATCACTCACTGAGCTAAACCCACGGCCATTTTAGTTCTTTTGTATAGTGTCAATTTTGTTTTGCCTCATAAATTCCTTGTAAAGAATACCTAGATAAAATAATTGTGTGGCTTCTCTAGATTTGTCTATGTGGATAAGACTGCAGAATAATTGTTTTTAACACTATGAAGATGATCTAAATAATTAATGTTGATATTAAATTTTTACATGCCAATTTTTACATGATGTTAAATTTTTAAAAGAAAATTATTTTCAAAATTATTTCAGATTTTCAATTTTGCTGAGGACTCTCTGGGAAAAATCATAGGACACACCTTTTTATCTTTTAGGAAATTAGAAATTAATTAAAAAGTCTGTTTTGCCCGCTGAACTCAGATGCAGGCATTAGGTCCATCTGAGTAAGAGCATATCTACAATTCAGCTGGTCACAGCTTAATTTACTTCTTCTTCCTCCTAAAAAGACCATTAGCACAGATTTCATAAAAATCCTGACTATTCTACATGCTATGAGAAATGAAAGGAAAATAAAATTTGTTAGCAAAATGCTAAAAATACAATTTTATGAATCATGTCTTTGGCATCTTGAGAAGCTGGGGCTTTGAATTCAGAAGTTGTGTAGGAGGTCCTTACTGTGTATCAATCTACTTCAAAATAAGACATTTTGGTATGATTATTTTTTTCTACATCCAATCTACATTAAAAAAAACCCTTAAAACACTGTAATACCTGAAAAATAGAGTATCTGTTGATAAAAAAATAGCATCTAGATAAACAGGTCAAAATACAGTGGTGAAGTCAACAAAATGTAATAAATATAGTACTTCATTGTGAGTTGCGGTAGTGGAGAATTCTGTGTAGGTGTGAAAGAATTTCCTTTTCAGCCTCTTTTGTGGGGCCTATCAAGAGCTAGTAGTTAGAAGGAAGAGTAGAACCACAGGGATCTCTTCTGCTGGACCCTGCAGTATGAAGTGACAGAGGCAGGATGTGCTACTCAACAGCTTACCATGCAGTTCTCTCATCAACTTTACAAAGTTTGGAGTTTGACCACTGGGTCAACAGCCAATTACTGTATTCACCAATGTGTCTACATATTGCATGTAAAATATTTTAATGTAGACAGTGGTGTGAGTTACATAACTGATGAAAGAGCAATCTCTGAGATTAAAGCAACAATAGGCTACATAATTCTCAAATTCTCTCCCTTTCTGCTTATCCTTTTAGGATTTAGTTGGCCTTTTAGTTTCCAAGCTTTTGCCCATGTAGGAAAAAAAGTTCTAAAAATACTGGTTTATTATATGACATTATATGACAAAAATAATTCCTAAAACAAAACAAACACTTCCTCCGTTGAGTATTTCAGTTACACTAGGATTAGGTCCATCAGAAAGTGCATACACACTACCTTAAGTGCTAAGCATCCTAACAACTCACCCTTTTCAGAATCGGTCAGCAGGAAGAGATCTGGATGTTCTGGGTCATCAGCCATCATCACCATCCATCCTACTACTGACACATTCTTATTTGATGTCGATTTGAACTGAGATTGTAAGATAATGAAAAAAGTG
The DNA here is from genome assembly GCF_000247695.1 of Heterocephalus glaber. The sequence continues at coordinate 3,433,023 of NW_004624771.1, forward strand.
ATAATTAGCAAAAAATTATTAATATTCTGAGTACAAGTAATAGTGTGTTTTCAGTTTTTCCTAATGAGAGATAAGATTTATGACTTCTGGCTAGTTCTGATAAACTGGAGACCTTTCATTAGTAAATTGCATATAGAGATGCCTTTTTCAGACAGTGTTCTACTTTCCAGACCTTTCTCAGCTTCAACTCTTCATCAAACCCTGTTTATTCTCCATTCCCAAAGAGCATGATGTTAGTGAACCTGATACTTTCTTCTGTTATTTTTTCCTAATTACTGTGCTACTGCTTATAGGAAACAACTGCACTTTATAGTTTTGTTTTTCTAAACCTGATGATTTAATAAAGCATCAGGGCTATCAGATAATTAGTGATAATATCCTCACTTATGTTTCTTAAAAAAAGAAAAAGGTATTTTTACATGTATGTTAGCTTTTATAGCCAACTATTCTTTTGTTTTATTATTATTACTTTAGATACACTTCTTTTTGCAACCCTGAGAAAAGGCTGCTATAAAAGAACAGAAAATTAGGTTAATCTGATTCATGAACATAAATGAAAAAAGTTATACAAAATATTGGCAAACCGAATACAGTAGTATGTTAAAAGGATCCTAAAAGACACCATAAAGGGAGTAAAAAGATAAGTCAAACAAGCTGGAGGAAAGTTTTTGTAACATATCAGTGCTAACAGATCTACATCTGGGATATATACAAACCTTTTATCAATTAAAAGTAAAAATAAATAAAATATTTATCCAGGCATTTCACAGAAACACTATCACCAAAAAATATGAAAAAAGGTAAAACTAGATATACCAATTAAAATCATAAGGTAACATTTTATACATACTAGATTAGCTGAGATGAAAAAGCTTAGTAATAAAAAGTATGGTGAAGATATGGAATCTCACTGCACTACTAATGACTATGCAACTTAATGTAGCATTTTCTTGTAAAGCTAAGCATTTGCATTCCTCAGGTATACACCCTAGAGGTAAAAAATCTGTGAACAAAAATATTCACAGTGGCACTGTTAGCAAACAAACAGAAAAAACCATCAGATATTCACCAACAGCAGACTGAATAGAAATGGAAGACTATTCAGTTGTGAAAAGGAACAGCTATATGCATAAAGAACAATGAATCTCAACAATGTAATAACCAAAAAAGTTTATGCTTAAGAATATATAGGTACATTCTAAAATAAAACTATTGTATAAGGAAGCATATATGGTAAAACTCTCAAAGAAAAAAATTCAGGACAGTGATGGTCTGTGGGGGTGTCTGATGAAGGAGAAAGGAGATGGCATTTGGGATAGCTTTGACAGCTCTGTTTCTTATGTGAGGTGGAGGGTATATTTATTTACTGTCGTAAAACGTTCTTATACACTGCACCTATCTACTTTGTGTGTTTCACAATGAAAAAATACTGGAAAAAGAATAAAAGCACATTTGTAACTTAACTACAAAATAAAAGCTAAAGAATCTAGCTATTGTTACTATGAAGAATGAAACTGGCAATACCACAAAACAGCTCATAAATAGATAGCATGATTTTCTGATATTCTTTTCCTAACCCTCAAAACCTCCGCTTGTAAAAAAAAAAAGGAACACAACCCCCATAACACTGAGGGATGAAAACAGATACACAGTATAATGTTGCTGGACTACCAGCTGACCCCCACCTTATTCATTTGGAGTAATACTGCCCTGGCCTTTTTTCTATGCATTTAATGAGAGGGGAAAAAAGGCCTTTTTTTGGTATTAAATTATTTCTTGAAATGAATACACTTCCACTAGAAATATTTTTGCAATGAGTATGCTTTTACTTTTAAACATTCAAAAACAGAATAAAATATCTCTCTTCTTTCCCAGCTACTCTTCCAAAACATACTCTGCCCCCCACAGCTCAAACAACAAAAACAAAACAAAACAAAAGAGCCCTATCATAAACATATTTTAGTTGTCAAGTACCTTTTAATCTGTAACAGTCCCTCACTTTTCTGTCTGGCACATTTTGGTCTTTTTAAGAAGACAGGTTGTCTCAAATCATGTTCACCACTAGGAATATCATGTTTTCTCATGATAAGAGGTTAAATATTTTGGCAAGAACATAAAAGATGTGGTACTGTATCTAAAATTAGTGATATTAATCCTTTATCTGTTATTTATGGGAAATGTTTTCTTCCAATTTGCTTGTATTTGAACTTTGAAAAAATTTTTAAAAATGTTTTTACTGCTTTCAGCTATATGTCACATTGTTTCAAATCCCCAAATTAATATAGAATATAGGTAGTGACCTGTCTATATGCCTTCTATCCTGTTGTGAAGAGATTAAACTAGAAAAGATAAGAATACGTCCATTTCCTTGGTAGTCAATTTTATTTTCTCACAACCTACTATAATTTCTAAATTATTTCACATGCATATTTATCAGAAACCTTTATAATTAACTGTAAACTATAATAATATATTAGTATGCATTAGTATGTATAAGTAGCAATGCCAAACAGAAAATAATGCTGATTAACATATGCATTACATGACAAATTCAGTTATGCCTCTAATTTGGCTTCTAATTAAAGCTAAGAAAAGCCCAAATACTTTATTTTGAAAAACTACTTCTTCTAATAGTTAAACTAAGTGAAATCTTCCCAACAAGTTTCTCAAGGTGGCTATGTAAAAAACTACTTGTTATATTTAACTCTATTATCCCCATCCCTTGTGAGTACAGCAGTAGAGGCAACTGTTCTAGTAAAACCAATTAGTATTATCTTCGAGGATATTATTATTTTTTATAATGAATATGCTTTCACTTTTAAACCATACTTGATTATGCAAACTAGACAGGATACAAAAACATTCACAGACAGAATGATCACTCATTCCTTTATCTCTGTTGAAGGAGCTAGCTAAACAATTACAGTAATGAGCAAAAAAAGGCACTATTAAGAATATAACACCAGGGGCTTGGGGCATAAACTCAGTGGTAGAGCATGGGGCTTTGTATGCCCAAGGTCCTCGTTTCAATCCCCAGCACAAGAAGAACCCCAAATAAACACCCATAATGTATTAATTAAAAAAAAGATGATAACATTTTAATGAAAAGGAAGGCAACAATTAACATGAAATTTAGGAAAGTGATGAGAAGCAGTAGTAGTTGATAAAGAAGGTAGTAGTTGATAAAGAAAACAAACTGGGGGTGGGGGTTTAGCTCAGTGGTTCCGCTGGCTGCCTTGCAAGTGCAAGGTCCTGAGTTTGATCCCCAGTACCAAAAAAAAAAAAAAAGAAAGCAACGGGATTGTATGGCATTTCCTACATTCATTTAAACCAAAAATGCCTTCTACACCTTTGTTTGATTAAAGAGCTACTGTGAGAATAAAATACAGCTTCTCTGACTTATGCAGTGTCATCTGTGAAATCTGAAAGTAGAAAAAAAGAACTAAACTCTTCTTCAGTGATTTATCTTGTCTCAGTAAGGTAAACCATTTACTTTCCTTCCCCTGTTACGTGACTTAGAAATAAAATTCTTAAAGGGATTTTATTAATGTAACATGGGAAACTGTTCTTCCTTTTAAAGACTTTATGACCAGCAGAGAAAGACAAAATAACATAACATGCAAATGAGATTTGTAGGAAAAGTTATCAAGAGGCTTTTGAAGTAGTATGTAATCACTGATTCTTTGTCATTACTGAGAAGGTTACCACATCAGAGACTGAGATAAAGATAACTTCAGATGTTGGTCTCAAATGTTCACATTTTATATATTGGGAACCAAGTCTACAAGGTTTTTGAACCAGAAACTCAGCACTGAGGAAACTTTGATGCCAAGACTGGTATTTGTAATAAGCAGTTTTGAAATTTGCAATGGAAAAATGGTATTCAAAAAGAACTTCAAAATGTAGATGTTATTCCAAGATCTTCTTTGGAATTGTCTTACTAAATAAAAATAGTTCCATTGCAGTATTTTAGATCAAGAGCTAGGAGCCAAAATTATATTAGGACTATTTTCTCTACAACCATAAAGAGGCTGTGAAACAATGCTAAGAATTAGAAGGACACTTACATGTTTGCGTTCTGTAGCCTTCAGAGACTTGGCAGCATAGTAAAAAAGTTGTGTTCCACACAAGGCTGCCCAATATTTTGTCCAAGATGCCACCTGGAAAACATAAATGTGAACATACTGTTAAAATGTCAGTAGTTTCTCAGTTTCTTTACCTTCTTAGTGTCATTCTGCACTTCAGTCATCAAAGTCTTAATCTCAGAGTCAAGCCGTAGCATTTCTGAAATCTATCTCAAATATCTCTATCACTTCCAACTAATACACTCTACTACTCTCATTCGGGTAATTCTTGACCTTACCAAGAATTCATCACTTTTAATATTCTCTAGCACTGCCATCACCTCCTTTGCCCCTCTCCCTTTCCTTCAGATCTGGCACTGGTCTAGCACTGTGTTCATTCTCTTCCAAGTATGTTAATCCCAAGGGCCCTCTTTCCTGATAAAATTCTAACCCTTAGTCAAATCTAACTATCTGATCACTTGGTAGCATAACATAGTAGCTGACTTGCTGGGTAAATCACAAAATTATTCCTATTGATAAAACTATGATCACCAATCTCAAATTGATGTGTTTTCCTTTCATATCATACCATCTGGAGAAAGATGAATTCTGGAGAGAACAACCTCATTTTCCCAGCACCAATTCCAGCTAACTGCCTGTTTGCAGATATACACGCCTTTCTTCTCCCTCCTAGATTAGTCAAATCCTGATTCTATCTAGATTCTTCTCTTACACTTTCTTAATTTGCTTTTGTTATAAACTCCTTTCTCCACTGCATCTCAATTTATTTTCCTCTCCCATCATTAGACAAATGAACCTTAGTAATACTCCCATCTTTAAAATTTCTCCCTTGCCTGAACACTCCCCAAGCCCCCCAATCCAATTTCTGTTCACTTGCTTCTTGCAAGTTTGTCTCTAATTCCTGCCTCTACTTTTATTTTGTCCATTTTCTAGTAAACTTACTAATTTGACTTTCAGGCTGAAACAGCTGGTGTCTAGGTCACTGACCACTGACATCTCACCAGAGAATCAATCCTTGTCACAGTCAAATTTTTGTCTGACACAGCTGAAAACACCTTCCTAAGTACTTTAACTGCTAGGGTTCTAGGATGTCACTTAGTTTTCTTTTACCCTCTTCTTATAGCAGACTTTTTTTTTTTTGGTACTGGGGATTGAGCTTGGGTCCTTGTGCTTGCGCAGCAGGCGGTGAGACCACTGAGCTAAATCCCTGGCCCCTATAGCAGACTTTTGATATTACAGAGGTCTATCTTCAGCTTTTTTTCCTTCCCCAGTGACATCTTTATAGATAATCTGTCACATTCAGTTCCACACTTCACTCTTTGTATGCTAATATGCTCAAATCACTACCTCTGGCCACACCTGTCTACTGAACTCAGGAACTATACTTTTTGAAGAGCCAAACAGCCCCATTTGAATGTTAAATAAGTGTGTCAAACTGAACTTAGCCAAAACTTACCTATCTACCCATTTCAAAAAATGTTACCAACAACCACCTAGCTCAGTCTCCAAATCTGGAAGTTATCTTCATGTCTACTGTTTCTCTTATACAGAACAAGTAATATATCATCAGCACTACATTCTTTGACTTCACCTCCTCTACTTTCAATGCTTCAACCACACGTCCTCTCGTCTCTTGTACTCTAGATCTTTGTAAGGCTAACTCACTTTCTTCACAGATCTCAGCTCAAATGCTTTGCTGTCACACCATCATTCTGTATCTTATGACCCTGTTACAAGGGCTTACTCTGTATTTTTGTTCACTGGAAAGTAATCTCCAAGAGGCAGGCACTTAGTCTTGTCTTATTCATTGCTCTACTTTTATTATCAGCCACACAACAGGTATAGCAATGCAATAGATATAGTACTCTGAGTTCACAGGATGGCCCAGTGTGGCTTCATCACTGTATGAGCCTTTGGTTTATTGTAAGCAGCATAAGATTACTTAGATGAAAATCATCTTTATATTTTAAGAAGTCCTCATATTTTCAAAAACTTTAAGTGCAGTTACACATCAAAGGTTTTATATTTTTCTGCTCTACTACCCTCCAGCCCCCGCCATAGAGTTGTTGTTTGGAGAACATTTAATAATGGAGTCTTTTTTTTTTTTAACAGGAAAACAAAACTGCATTAAAGAAATTTAAATAAACTGGAAACAAATTGAGTTGAATTCCAGCTTTCAGGCTGTTGGTCTCTGTTCTTCCTAAATATATTACTATAATACTTAGCCATATACTTTACAAACAATTTTGCATAAGAATTATTTTAGAGGATAAAGAGATGTACAGTATAGGGGTATCCTGATTTAAGCAATCTCAACATATGATTCAGTTGACATCTACCTAGCAGATATAAAACTAAAGAACATGAAGAGGAAAATAGATATTTTAAATTCTTTCAAGTCCATTATACATCTGATTCTTTTTAATTGTTTAGTACATTTTAGGGTTTAGTACATTTGCATATTTTTTAGATGAGTGTTTAAAAATAATGAAATCTTACTGTTGGCTTTTTGCCTTCTTTTAACAAAGTTTTCCTCCTGAGAACACCTTGAATAGTAACTGCTCCTGGATATAAATGTACTGCCAAATCTTCTGACTCTGCAGAACTATAACAGCGGAATGCAGAAAAGGACAAGTAAGAGCTTTTGTCTATTGTAATGATTAAATAAATACTTAATACTTAATAATACTTAAATAAAATGTAATTATTCTTAATTTAAAATTTTTGCTATTTTATTCACAGCCAAGAAGATACTAATAATTGTATAAGTTTATTGACCTAAAATTTATAAGCTGTCACAAAAGTTAATTAGGAAGTTAATAAAGTCAGCAGATGGTTAAAAAACACACTCTTCCATATTTGAACAAGTATAATTTAGAAAGAATGCAGGAATTCACAAAAAAATTAACACAAAAATTTAATTTTTTCCTTCTTAACATGCCGCACTGCATCACTGTTGCAACTTTATTTTCCCCACTAGAAATTTTAAGTCCTGGTAGGAAAGATGAGGATTCTATTTATTAAAAGTATTTTTTTAAGTATATAAAACTGAAAATGAAAATAGCTCACAGAAGCAAAAAGAGAAAACTCATGCTTAACTTAATTCTAAAATAAGTGAAAAATAATGCAATAACATATTTTTAAAAACTGGCTTTTTGCAATAAATTTTAATGACTTTTAATGCAGGCATGACTTAAGTGTTTGATTATGGCCTTACAGCTCTCCAAGAAAGGAATAACTTACTGTATATATTTTAAAAAATCATCACAATATAACCAAACACTTTAATATCTTTCCCCAGATTTGATATACTATATCCTATATTTCAAAACAAGAATGAGTTCTACATGGACCAAATAAAACATACACATTAATAAAAATGGCATTCTTTGGTGATGTCATTATGAGATGCAGAATTCCTACAACAGCAAAGAAAAGTTTTCCAGTTTATTCCTTTTTCGTTATTTAGGTGTCTTCAAAGTGACTTAATCTAGAAACCAGTAGAAATTTCATGGTAGAGCTATTTATACTTAGGGAGGTATACGTAAGGAGATTAGACACCATCAAATAGACATAAAGTTGGCTATTTTTCTGTATTTGAATTGGTTGTTTATCCATTATCATTAAACCTCATATTTCCAATCAATGTATTATCCTTAGTTGGTCCCACAGTTAATATACTTCAGAAAAAGACTTTAATTGGATAAAGGACTAAATATGTGTTGAAATATACAAATATTATTTAATCAAATAGACTTGTTTAGACTCAAGATCTGTGGCTTATCAGAAAAAAATTCTTAAAAAGGACAAATACAAACTTATTAGCAAAATGCTCTGATTGTAGTTTAAGATTAAGAAGCAGGAATTTATATTGCTCATACAATAATTAGCAGTGTTAGACTTATGTGCAGTTAAAAGGCTACCAACTTGGAAGAATTTTTTAAAAATGACAGAAAGATAAAAGGTTTAAGCAATTAGTGCTGCAATCAAAAAGAATAGTTTCAATTTATCTCTATATTACATCTTAGAAGGGAATTTTTCACGGGCAATTCGTTTAGTTTTAAAACCAATTAGCTGAGAAAGAACAGAAATAATGTCAGACCACACCCATGTAATGTAAGCCAATCACCAACACCAGAGGGAAGTTTTATGACCCCTGGATACAGGGGAATTGTACCTGCTGGCCTTCATGTGGCTTCGACAGCCATTTCGTGCCACTCTTGTCACCGAGCCGAGAGAATGGTATAATCTGTTCCTGTTGGATTCCATTATAGATCGTATATATTACATACACTTTTATTCACACAATTATAGCCAATACCTAGAACACTATTAAAAGAATCTTTGTGTAACACTGCTTTCTAAATCTCACAAAAGGATAGTATGTGATTGTTCTTTTTAAAGCACATAGTATATTTTCAAAGATATTTATAGGTGTTTAATGCATAGTATATGCTTATATATATATTTATTTTCATTCATCCACCAGAAGAACTAAAGAAGTATTTTGTAGCTAACTAATATAAAAACCTGAAAAATGCTTCAGAAATTCTTATTTGTATTCTACTTCCTGCATTTGAGTTTAAATTTGATGCCTGGATTTATACAAATAATTCATCTTTATTATATGTCCCTATGAAGACACCTAAAAGCAATGTGGCTTGTAAATTTAAAACTAACGAGGAAAACCTCTTTATAGTAAATCAAAGAAAATGAAGGAGATAAACTGCATAATAAATATGGGCACTATTTTATTTCTACATCAACTAATGAAGTCAATAAATGATAAATATGGTATGAGGTGATATTTACACAAAATGGCATATCATACTTAGAGGAAATAAACACACAGAGAAACACTGATGCTTCACAGCCAGAGAAAAGCAAAAGTAGCAATGTTGATAAATGATACTTAAAAAGCATTACTATAGCAATTAAGCAACAATATATTTGATGTCTCCAGGTCTCTCTAGGAACAGAAGATGGTGTGTTAAAATTCAGAGTACTATCTTCAAGTTTATGATTCACAGACAGTACAGTATTTTAAATCCTATTCTACATTCACTTGTTATTATTTCATGTCTGACTCTTGCTGGACACAGCACTCATTTAACCATCTCAAATGTTTTAAGAGCCACTGATTTGTCAGGCATGGGTGGGAGACACAAGTAATCCCAGCACTTGGGAGGCTGAGGCAGAAGGATCAATGGAAGTTTGGGGCTAGCCTGGACTACATAGTGAGTTCAAGGCCAGCCTGAGCTATGTAGGAAGACACTGTCTTTAAAAATAAAAACAAAACAAAACAAAAAAAGGCCACTGATTTAAACCTGGCACAAGTAAACTATTCCCCCTTAGCTGCAAATGTCTGCAAAGCAAAATATTTATCATAAAAGAAAAAATACTGTTTTGAGATGTGATGGTAATACCAATAAATACTGTCTTGATAGGAAACCTGCTGGGATGATAACAGTTAATACAACACCACTTTGGGTTACTCAAGCAATGGAAAAAACAATTTTGCTAATCAGTAATTTTTATCTAAAAATTATAATACACTCTATAATCAATAGCTGATGGTAGTATACTCTTTCTAGATAGAAAAGTAATTTGCACAAGTTCAGAGAGCATGCAAAAGCCAACTTTTGTGTTTTCTCCATTTCAGGAAAACTGAAATTAAGAGAATGAAAATAAAGATTAGAAGAAAAGCAGTATGTACAAATAAATTTTAAAGAATCCTACAAATGAAGAGAACAAGGCTTGGGAACACTAATAGAGTACAAAGGACCAAAAAGTACTATACTTTAAAATATAGGGCTTTGGGGATTTAGCTCAGTGGTACCATGCAAATGCAAGGTACTGAGTTCGATCCCTGGTACCAAAAACAAGCAAATAACTAATTTTCCAATTAACCAGCTTAAAATTAATTAAAATATAATGTAATTACAAATTGTTTTCTTTTTTTTTGGTACTGGGGATCGAACTCGGGTCCTTGTGCTTGTGCAGCAGGCGGTGGAACCACTGAGCTAAATCCCCAGCCCACAAATTGTTTTCTATTGAAAAGTGACTTAACAGGGCTGGGTGTGGTGGTACACCTGTAATTCCAGCAACTCATGAGGCAGAGGCAGGAGGATCAAAAACTTGAGGTTAGCCTGAGCAACATAGTGAGATACTGTCTCAAAACTAAAAATAAAAGGGCTGAGAATTGCAGCTAAGTGGTGGAGAGCCTGCTTAGCATGAAGGAAACCCTGGGTTCCAGCCTCAGTACAGGACGAAAAAAAAAGAAAAAGACTAAATATATTCAACTCCAATTTTCAAATGACATTAACATTTAATCTAAATAATGCTGTTATTGATTGGTAGTTTATGTACAAAATGGAACAATTACTTTGGTCAAGAATCAAATGTCTTGATTCTAAGAGTGGTGGTAATGAAGTTATCAGAGGTTAACATGGGAATACTAACGGAGAGGTTACAAAATCAACACACAAAACCAATAGTGTTCCTATACATCAATAATGAATCCACTGAGAAAGAAATCAGGAAATAATTCCATTCACAATAGCTAAAAACAACAACAACAACAACAACAACAAACCCAAACAAACCCAGGAATCAATCTGACCAAAGAGGTGAAAAATCTCTATAATGAAAATTACAGAACTCTGAAGAAAAACATTGAAGACATTCCTTGTTCTTCTATTGGAAGAACTAATATAGTGAACACAGCAATATTACCAAAAGTAATCTATAAGTTTAATCCAATCTCTTTGGAAATACAAACAACATTCTTGCCAGAACCAGAAAAAACAATCCTAAAGTTCATGTGGAACCAAAAAAGACTCAGAAGAGCCAATGCAATCCTAAGCAAAAAGAGCAAAGCTAGAAAGATCACAATGTTGGATTTCAAGTTATACTATAATGTTACAGTAACAAAACCAACATGGTACTGCCACAAAAACAAACATATAGACCAATGGAATGAACTGAAAACACAGAAACAACCCCAATCATCTATAGCTATGTGGTTTTTTGACAAAGGAGACAAAAAGATACAATGGAAAAAAGACATCCTCTTTTTTTTTTTGGTACCGGGGATCAAACTCCAGACACCTTGCACTTTTGAGGCGGGCGATGGAACCACCAAGCTAAGTCCCTGGCCCTAGACATCCTCTTTTACAAAAGGTGCTGGGAAATTTGATATCCTCTTGCAGAAAATAGGTCACTACCTCTCATGCTGTACTAAAATCAAATAAAAATACAGCAAAGATCTAGATGTAAAAACAAACTTTGAAACTGTTAGAAGAAGATAATGTAGAGGAAACGTTGAAAACCATAGGCACTAGCAAAGACTTCTTGAATAGAACTGAGTAACATATGAAATAATACCAAAAATCAACAAATGTATATAGCAAATTAAAAAGCTTCTGTACAGGTCAACATAAAAAATACAACCTGCAGAATGCGAGAAAATTTTTGCTAGCTACTCTAATAGAGGATTAATATCTAGACTACATAGAAAACTCAAAAAAATTAACCTCCCCGCAAACAAATGACCTAATCAAAAAAGTGAAACTGAAGAAACATTTCTCAAAAGAAGTACAAATGACCATGAGTACATGAAAAAAACGTGCAAAATTTTCAACCATTAGGGAAACACAAATCAAAACATCAAGATCTTACAAGTCAGAATGATTATCATAAAAAATAAAGAATGTTGGTGAGGATGTGGAAAAGTGAACTCTCCTATACTGTTTGTAGGAGTATAACTTAGTATTATAAAAATATGGAATTTATTTTGGAAGATAGGTGTGGAGATTCTTAAAAAAATTAAAAGTAGGAATATTAGTTGACCCAGTTATACCTCTCCTGGGTATATTTCCAAAAGAATTAAAGACATATAGTGATACACGCATATCCATGTTCATACTGGCACAATTCTCAATAGCTAAGCTCTAGAAACAGACTAGATGCCTGTCAACAGATGAATGGATTAAGCACTTTCCAGTCCAATTATTTAATACCGGATGACCAAATTCTTGTGATAACAGGAAATACAAAAATGACAATTTTATCACATTTATTCAATACAAGAATCAAATGGCTGAAATGATACCTGCCCGAGCGACGGTTGTGATAAACTATTAAGTGGTTAAAAAAAAGAGTGACAGATATACACAATTGAAACCCTTCAGCCATAAAGAACAGTGAAATCATGCATCTTAGGAAAATGGATGGAACTTGAGACCATCATGCTAAGTGAAATAAACCAGGCTCATAAAGTTAAATATTACATGTTTCCTCTTATATGAGAAACCTGAAATATAAATAAATAAATAAAACAAAGGAGAGACAACAGGAAACTAGAAGGTACACTCTTGGAGATGGGGTAGGGGACTGGGAAAGGGCGAGAAGAGGAAAGTGGGAAGGGGGCCAAATAAAGGGATAAAAAATGATCAAGATATTATATACATGTACCAATTTACCACCACAAAAAGCATTCTCTGTACTACAAACATGCACTTAAAAAACAGAAAGTGGGGGGGAAGGAAAAAATCCTAATGAGCATTTAATAAAAACTATTTGAGTTGTTTGGCCACATTCTCAGACCTTGTATTGAATATCAACACAGCATTATTTGCTAGCAACAAAATTTTATTAAAATGTACTACTATTAAAATTATTAAAAACTTTTGAGTTGCAATGTTAAATGTACTTGAAATTCAAATACATGTGTAAAGATACCAACATAAATACACGTATCTATAAGGCTATCAAGAGGTTATCATTTGTATTACTTACAATTCCAAACTGAAATATGAGCATCTTAATTTTTCTACCAGAGGGAAACTTACATGGTCCCTTAGAGATGGGGGGGGGGATACCTCTTCAAATTCATATTATTTTATCCTTTATTTTTCTTTTTGGTACCAGGAATCAAACTCAGGACCTTGTGCTTGTGAGGCAGGCGGTGGCACCACTGAGCTAAATCCCTGGCTCTATTATATCCTTTTAGACAAAATACATTCAAAGCAATTCAAATGGTCAATTTCTCTTACCTTTCAAAAGCAGGCCATGAGGTCTCCTCACTTAGTTCAGAACCTTCACTGCTACCTAAAATCAAAAGTTAACTCTATTTAAACACCAGAATTATTTTTCCCGTTTGGATTTTATATTTAAAAAAATCTAAAGTATAGGTAATTTAAAGAGTAAAATAAAAGGCAGCAAATAGGAAACAGGGAAATAGATCTTTTGTAAATGGGAAGGGGAGATAGAAAAGGAGGGAGGTGGGAGAAGCAGGGCAGTAAAAAGAACTAAGACGCGTTATGTACATGGACCAACTCCTCATGATGAATGTCATCATTATGTACTGTACACATGCACTAATACAAATTTTAAACATTTAAAAAATGAAAATATTTCTTTAACTGTGCTCATAAAATGACAATTATATTGTGGGCAAACATCCATGTATTATTTTTTTTTTGGTACTGGGGATAGAACTACGGACCTCGTGCTTGTGAGCCAGGTGGCAGCACCATTGAGCTAAATCCCCAGCCCCATATATTAATTTTTTATTCTAATATCATTGCTGGTGTGTTTTCAAGTGTTTTACAATATACTGAAATACAATAAATAAGACTAAAACAACAAAGCAGAGTAAGACATTTCTGCATGACTATTTACAGCTAAAATTAACTGCTAAACAATTCTATCATAAGAGAATGTATAGAGCACAAATTTTTCTCATAAAGTTTGTCATAATTTATTATCAATATAATTATGAAATCCTATGATATCAGGGCATATGTACTTTCCTTTGTACTGAAACTCATACTATTCTGAGGATAAAAAGCTTAATGAAATTAATTTTTTTTGCCTTTAGAAACAAGACTGAAGAAAAAAGCTTTAAATTAAAAAATACATATTAATATTGTAACAATGTCACCACTTTCTCTTTAGCCAGAGTATTAGCTTAAATTGTCTTCAAATAGAAACTTTAAAATTAGCTAGGGGAAAAATTCTGAGGGGAATGAATCTGAAGAGTTGACAATAGTTTAGGTCAATATGAAAGTTATTTTAAAGATAATTTTGGCTCTCAAAATTGAGATGACGAATATGTCATGTTGAACTATCCATCAGACTTTTATCACTGAGGTTCCAAGAGAGAATCAAACTCTAAAGTGGTAAGGGACCAATTATATGATTAATATCTTTTTAATGTATTTTGCATGGCATTAGTTATGTACATCCCTGGATGAATTGAGGTAACAGTCCTTAAACACATTTCTGTATTTCATGGTTCAGATGAGGAACCAGAGATAAACCAATGGTGGTAAGGGTCTTGTAGATGATGATGATGATGATGATGAGGATGACGATGATGATGGTTAGAGATACTGAGAATTAAACCCAGGGAACTCTGACCTGTATCCCCAGACATTTCTCAAAAAATTTTGTGACAGGGCCTTGCTAAATTGCCCAAGCTGGCCTTGAACTTGGAATCTTCTTGTCTCTGCCCAAATAACAGGAATTACAGACATGTGCCACCATGTGGGCCTTTGTAGATTATCTTTTGATTTGAAGCATTATGTGGTAAAGACTGAAAATTTAAGCATAATTAGTATGATTTATCTGTAGAAAATACAAGGTTTTCCATAGGCATCAATCTCAGATGAGCCAGTTTCTTAGTGAGGCGAGAGTAGTTTATCTAGGACACATATCCCACATTAGAAAATGTTTGAGGCCACCCAGCACTGGTGAATTTTTATATAGTACTTCCTCAAAGCTTTCATAGTACAGATTAATATTTCATGTAAGGTTTATGGCTAGGGAAAAACAATCTTTTTTTGTGTGTTTATTAAGAGCTATCATCATATGGTATTACTCCCTCTTCATGATGTTAAAACTGAAACAAAAATCTGGAAGGAAGATGCCTATGTGTAATGTCTTTAATGTACAAAGATGCAGAAATCTTTAACTATTCACCTACTTAACAGCCTAAAAGTAATTAAAAAAATACAAACAAAGCCAAAAATCTGCTCAAAAACACAATGGCTTCTAAGCCGTGGCTCTCTGTGTAATTTTCTTGTGGTAAAAGAAAATCTAGGGCCGGGGATTTAGCTCAGTGGTTCCAGTGCCTGCCTCACAAGTGCAAGGTCCCAAGTTTGATCCCCGGTACCAAAACCAACCAACCAACCAACAAACAAAAAGAAAATCTATGTAAAGCAAAAGCTACATATAAACTAGAGAATAATTATCACCATAAAACTCATAAGGAAAGTTAAATATTATGTACCCAAGAGCTGTAACTTTAAAAATTATTTTTTGTTTTAAAGTGGCATGACATTGCATAAGTAACAAGTTTTTAACTAGAAAAAGTTATTATCTTTCTTGTAAAATTATTCCACAAATTATTTTTTAGACTGAGGCTGATATTTATATACAGGCAACTTAGAACATTAATAAAGAGGTATTTCAGTTGACAAATGGATCTACTTAAAATTTATGTAACTTATTTAGTAGCACTTATAAAAAAAAGGGAACATTAGAATAAACTGCTGAATGGTGCTGGAGAGTTCTGAAGCAATTTTGTTTTAGGGTTTGTAGATCTTAAGGGTTAGGGAAGTCAGTATGTACAGGAAAATGAACCTCATTTAACAGCTCTTTCTATTGGCTTTTCATCGATACTAAAATGATCATATTCACAATAGGGTTAGCCCTTGAACAATCTATTTATTTAGAGATGAAGACATTTTCTTTTTGTATTTAAAAAATAAAAACAACACAGTATAGATATATTATCTAATTATAAAAAGAAATAGGGCTGGGGATTTAGCTCAGTAGCACCGTGCCTGCCTCGCAAGTGCAAGGTCCTGAGTTCGATCCCCAGTACCTGAAAAAAAAAAAAAAGAAATAATGCTTATCTAGATGATTCAGAAAATGAAAAAAAAAACTTAGAATGTAAAAATAAACTCCTCTGTTAATCTCACTTTCCTTTCCCAATATGGTCCCAATTTTCTGGTTGCCTTCATAGTAGTTTCCTTACCTTTCATACTCAAATCCACTCTGACCAGGGCATTGCCTCCATCATTCTATGAAGCAGTTCTTTTCAAGGTTACCAATGACTCTATCTTGCCAAATTTCCTGGACAATTCAGCATTTTCATCTACTATAGTTTGGGCTTGGAATGTCCCTCAAAGGTTTGTTTCAGACTTGGACCGCAGTAGGCATTATGGGGAGGCAATGAAACCTGTAGGATGTTGGGCCTAGAGGGTCAAGGGGTGGAGGTGAAGGTGCCGCCCCAGGCAGGGACCCATGGGACCCCAGCTCTTCCTCTTTGTCTCTTTCCCTTTCTGGCCATGAGGTGAATGGTTCTGCTCTGCCATGTCCTTCTGTCCTGATTGCTACCCTGCCACAGGCCAACTAATCATAGACTGAAACCTTTAAAACTAAGCTAAAATGAACTTTACCTTTAAAACTAAGTTAAAATGAACTTTTTCTAAGTTGATTTATCTCAGGTGTTTGTCATGTTGCTAGGAAGCTAACATATCTTAGTTTTCTTTTTTGTATTTGATAATGATATATTCATGACTTCCTTCATCTTTGAGACACTTAAGCTTTTATGATACTACACACTAATTTTTCTTCTCTTTTTCATGGTTCCCTTTGATAGTTTTTCTTTCTTTTATTTGTTTGTGGTGGTGGGGATCAAACCCAGGGCCTCGTGCATATTAGGCAAATGCTCTACCACTAAGCTACATACTTAGCCTAGTCTACCTTTCTTTTAAAAAAGTTGGGGACAGTGGCACACATCTGTAATCCCAGCACTTAGTATGCTGAGGCAGAAGGATCTCAAGTATGAGGCCAACCTGGGATACATAGTGAATTCAAGGCCAGCCTGGATTATATAATGAAACCCCATCTCAAAAAAATCAAAAAACATATTCTCTTAAATGTGGGTTCTTCTCTCATTTATTGATGCTCTTTCCCTAGGTGATCTCAACCAGTCTCCTGGCCTGTAATATTATAAATATGCTAGGTCTCACATGTGTATGTATAGACTTGACACTACCACAACCCGCCAGCCCCAAATGAGCTCCAGGTTCACACACTCAACAATCTCACATCTCTATAGGGATTAAACATGTTGAGAGCAGAATTCTTAATCCCTCAAACTCTGCTACCATTCAAACACCTCACTACCCACAAATGATTGCTCTTCCAGTCCTCTCTACCCTGGCAATAGCATCACCATCTAATTAGCTCCTTAATCCACATAATTTAGAATCATATTTGACTTCAACGTTTTCTTCATTTCTACAACCACTGCATGCAGGTAACCAATTCAATTAGTCTGTTATTTTCCTACCAGTATTCAAAAATGCCTCCTCTTCTGGAGTCAAAAACATCAGCACTTTAAAAAGTGTCATCAATTATTACTTTCATTCTGTATTCAATTGTTGCTTTGTTTTTTTAAATCAAATTTTCACTATTTGTGGTAGGGCAAATGAATGTTTTTCTAGGTTGTTTTTTTTTGGTTTTTTTTTTTTTTAAGATAGGGTCTCACTTTGTAGTGCTGGCTGGCCTTGAACTCACTATGTAGCCGAGGCTGGCCATGGGAAACAATCCTCTTGCCTTAGCCTCCCGAGTGCTGGGATTACAGGCATTCGCCATCACACCTGGCTCCAGCTTATTTTTAAATTCTTATCTTACAGAAGTTGGAACCTTCTCAGAAAACTATTTCTTACCTATTGATATTCCACTAGAAAGAGTGGAACTTTCAGCTTGGCCTCGAGATGGTGCATGAGGCTCCATGACGCTATCATCTAACAGATGTCTTGGCCCTGCATTTGGGAACGTTGCACTCTTAAACTCGGCTGTGTTCATTTTATGAATGAAACTGGAAACAAAGAGAAATATTTTTCACAACTTTTACTGTTACTAATTCAGGATATACAAGATACTCTAAGATTCAGGATATAAAAGATTTGCTATCCTGAACTCACTTCTCAACTTTCATAGTAATGAACACACAGATTTTATCAGGAAAGCCTTAAACTAATACTTTAGGGAAAATACTTAAGGAAACTTGGCCATATTTACCTGTATAACGAGAATGTACTTTAATTTCATCTCCAGCCTCTAACTTGTTTTCAAATTCACTTTTAGAGAATAATTATGAAGTTAAACAAGACATCACTTTCCTTCTTTTTTTTTTTTTGGTACCGGGGATTGAACTCAGGTTCTTGTGCTTGAGCGGCAGGAGGCAGAAACACTGAGCTAAATCCCAGGCCCTCTTTCCTTATTGTTTACACTCAGAAATACAGAAATTTTTAGACCTTAATTTATTACTTATTTTAAGGGCTGCCTTGATGTAAAGGTTATGATTTAAAAGGAAAATGGTATACTGCTATTCTAATTCTATTTATAGTGGCTCTGTCATTTATCTTCCTCAAATATAAAGGCAGTAGTTGAAAACAGCTGACTTTCAAATTCTGGTCAAGGAAAAAGTAAATTCTTTTAAGCAAACAAGATGTTTTAATGAATCAGAAAGATTATTAAAAATATTATGCAAGGACACTGTTATCTATTTAATAAAGTAAATAGAAAATAAATGCAACTATAAACAACCTAAAAACTGAGAGGTCAAATAAAAAATGCTGACTTATAACCCAAGCTGTGGCACTTTCTGTGTCCATGTGGAATCAGGTTCCGAGGGGACGGAGGGGTCTGTGGCAGCAAGGCTCCTTCAGCTGCTATACTTTTTCTTCCACTCTGTGGTGATGCGCCTACTTCAGGACCTAAGGATTCAATGAAAATAGAGGGAGAAGGAAACTTTCAAATGGTTTCAAAGAATTTTATTTTTAACCCCTTGATAAAAAATATAAAATGTGGTTTAAATTTTAACTGACTTGAAGACAAGTAATACTTATTTTCCAAGTCCTAGAGCACAGAATCCCGAACCATATAAAAATCCATTAATTTCTATCTTTTTTACTTGCACTAAGTAGAGGCAGTGTAAATATATTCTCCATTTACATAGGCAGAAGCAGAATTAGAAGAAACTGGCTCAGAATCTCACCCCTGGTCTATGCTGGGCATGGTGGTATAGGCCTATAATCCTAGCACTCAGGAGACTGAGGCAGGAGGATTGCCAGGAGTTCAAGGCCAGCCTGGGCTACATAGTGAGTTCAAGGCCAGCCTGAACTACATAGTGAGACCCTGTCGCAATAAAAAAAACCCCAAACAAAAACAACAACAAAACAAAAACCTAGTCTAAATACCCAAGTCTTCTGAGTCCTAGGTTCAGTGCTTTTATTTTTATTCACTGCTTTTTTACTCCTGGTTTCTGCTTCCTTTAACAGGCAGTGCAGGGTGGGTCAAGCACTCAAGTTAGAAGTCATAGGTACATACACAACACATACAGTTCTGTAAAATATTATTTTAAGAATTAAAAACAAATTTAAGAGATTTAGACCGAAATATTTTCCTCTACTGGGAATGCCCTTCCTCTACATATTGTCATGGCTTGTTCCCTCACTTCTTCACATCTTATTAGATAGCCTTCAAATATTTTGAGAATATACAACAGAAGGTTTAGCGTGAAGTTCTATTTTGGTAATAATCAGCTATTTATTAAATGAATAATTTCTTTAACTGTGTGTATCACTGATTATTTGTGACATAAATATAATACTCTATTATAATGCAACAGATAAAGTGGGGAGCATTTTTTTATATGTTTAGTTCTTGGCTCAGTATTTAAGTAAACTTTAAAAAAATTAAATCACTAAAATTGACTTGAATAATTATTCAAATTAGCAGAATTTTGCATTTAGACTACAGAAATTTCCAGTATAACCAACTCTCACTGCCTAGATATTGCATTCTTAATCTTAAAATTGAATAGAATATTAATAATTTCTCATCTATTATTTTCTGTTGGACCTGTTTTCCTTGATTAGGTAACATGTATGTGCACATTACTGACAAAATTACAAGCAATTTTTTAATTAAAAAACAAAAAAACCAAGGTTAGGGATGTAGCTCAGTGGTAGAGTACTTTCCTAGCATGTGTGATGGCCTAGGTTCAACCTCAGAAAGGCAAAAACAAAAACAAAAAAATCACAAAAAGACTGATGGATTTTATTTTACAAAATAACTGAGTTTCAATGTGGTATTCTACATGCATATAACATATTCTGATTATGTCCACCACCCATTACTCTTCTCTTTTACTCCCTACCCCTTATGCCCTTCCTCTTACCCAACAGTAGTAGGGACTGATATATTTTAATACCAAAAATAAACTTTTGCATGCAATATAAGATATGGTAAGAACTTATTTGTTTTGACATATGTTCGTTCCTATTTGATTACCTGATTTATTATTTAGAAATGAAAGAAGACTATGCACTAACCTACTAAGTCTTCCCTGGAAGCAGCAGACCGTGGTGTGCTTGTCCCTGGTTCTATCTTTAATGACAGCCTGAATTTTAAAAAGACACAACACATTGAAATGATGATTTGACAAAATAATATTAAAGCTATGAATTTTCTCAAAAAATAAAAACATTTTTATAAAATGTGAGTGATATTTTTCTTTCAGAACAATCTTTACGATGTTAAGTTACCTCTCTTAGCCAAAGCTGATCATATGGTAATTCTAGGAAATATTAACAAGGGGGAAAAAACTCCCCAAAATATTATACTCAAAAACACAAAAAAAGTCTTCCAAACTACCTTAAAGGTTCCAAACACTTTAACACATTTAAAGATATTTGCCGAAGAACTAAAAGACAACTGATGTGTATTTTTACATGTCAGTGAAGACACTTAAATTCAGGAATATTAATTCACATACATATTATATATGAATATTATTCCTAGAATCTTTACTAGATAAACTATGTGACTTTAATACTGAAAATTTCAAAACACCTTATTCAAAACTAACTATTCAATAAATCAACTAACAGCTTATAAAAAGAAAGATCTTACACGTGGCAGTAAGCCTATGGTACGTGTGCCACAGTGAGTTGTTTGTTATCAATGAAAGCTCTAAAACGTTTGCCATCACTGATTTATACAAATAAAAAGGTTGTGAGATTTCTAGTAAATCCCTATCCTAGTCAAAGTTTCCTGTCACTTTAGTTCATTTAGGATTATATAACCGGTTTTGAGTTGCACAGCAAAAGACGTTATAATTCACATCAGTGGAAGGAATTCTGGAAAATAGAATACTAAAGCAGTTGTAGAAAATGCTTTGGTATGGTACATGAAGCATATTATTACTATGAATTTGAAAATTAATGAAGACTATTTAGCATTCTACTGACTTGAATTTTTAATGAAATTACAAAATACAAGTGGCATTCACAATGATAAATCTAATGTAGGTTTGTAAGTAATTATTTCCTTGATAACGTTAGAGGGAATTAAATATGATATGTACTAACTATGTAACAACATAAAAGAAATGAGTTGAACAGATGAATGATTAACCAGAACTCTGTTCCTTTTCTTCTTGTAGAGTAGTTGCTTTCACTATTTAGGCTACAGACCATACTCTATTCACTCACTGATACTTGCTGAACATCTGCTTTGTGTTGGGTGCTGTGCTCAGGGCTATCATGTAAGAGATTAAGGTAGATATGGTGCCCCTGCCGCCCTTCTGCAGCTTATGGTATAGTGTGTAGAAGATGAAGTAAATAAAATAACCCTAATTTTCTAACAGCACCCAAACAGAAAAGAACAGAAAAGTGCTTACTGCATGAATCACACTGCTATCTGCAGCAGCTGATAACTGACGGCAGTATAAAAAGAAGCTCCTTAAAGACCACAGCTATGACTACTACTCCAAGCACCAGTTGCTTATGTCATCAAAGGACCATATAATAGTGATGCTGATTCACTAAGCAAAAGTCATGTTCAGCATTAAAATTAAAAAACAGGAAGATTTTTATCTTGATTAAAAGACATGTATGTAACCTGTAATATCTATATTGGCTGATAAGGGAGAAGTTGCCAAAAACAGGCCTTTGGATGGTCATTTTGATTTAAATATTTTTCCTGATAAAACAATTTTTAGCTAATAATTTTAATGGGTCTAATTTTAAAAATCTTTTACCTTTCATCAACATTTAATTAGTAGACTAACACAAACCGTATTTTCAGCAAAACAATGTAACTTCTCCAGTCTCTCATATGATGCCCTGTAACACCAAATGACTTAAAGTTCCCCAAGCAAACTGCCCCATTCCTCTGTTCATTCCACCTCTAGGACACCTGTCTTTACCCACTGTAAGGTACTAACTTCTAGTCACCTGTTAAGATGCAGCCTCAGTGACGGTGTCTCCTGTAGCTGTTCCTGTTTTTCTTCCCTCTGCTGTTCTTACTTAAAGCTGGGTTAAGCTTCCCCTTACCTATGTTTCCACACCATTCTAGGCATACCGCTACTATAGTACTGTTTGCATGTTCTGAAATAAATTGTTTTATAAATGTTTGTCTTGAATGAGACTGAAATTCTGGAGGGCAAGAACAATATCTTATTTATCTTTCTAATTCCAGGAACCAACACAGTAACTTGCCTATAGCAAAAACTTAGTGTTTTTAAAATAAATAATGAAAAGGCTGCTCTGGTTCTGGCCACTCATGAAGACAAAAATCAACATAAAGGCATCAGCCTTCCTATAAAGACTTATAGGACATACCTCATGCCACTTTATGGACAGTTAGAAGTATTTAATGGTCTATTCTTTCAGCAAAAGAAAAATTAGTTTCAATAAATAATCTATTACACATTTACTATAATCAGTAAAAATCTATGCAAAATTCTTAGACTTCATTTCTACTTTAACTTCTTTTAAGTCTAGTAAGTTTCATGAGTCAGATAAAGAAATTTTTAATGGAGACTCATGTTTTGAGTTTTAAGATATCCATTCAAAGCCTAAGTATTTGTTAGGTCAAGTGTTATGCGAGTAACTGGAGATGGGAAAAACATTCATAAATAAAGACACAGAACATCAAATTCAAGAAACTTACAAGCTCAGGCAAGAAATTTGTGAAACAACTTCAGCCTTAAAATGCTGATTCACTTTCCTTACTGATATGTTCAAGTGAATTAATATATAAAAGCCCTTGGTGAAATAAAAATCATTATTGAAATATAAAGTGTTAATATTACAGTATGGGGGAGAAGATGGTAATAGAGTATTTTCAAATATTAATAAACTTTTACACATTTAATATATATGCAGTGTAATTTAGTTAATATTTGAAGAAAAGTTAACTTCTATTTGTTTTCCAGATTTTCTAGGCTTTCAGTGGAATTAATTCTGTTCTACAGAAGTATGAAAAGATTGTTAAAATCTATGGAACAAGAATATTGATAATCATTAATTAAAAGGGGATAAGAAAAATGTTTTTCATTAATGCTAAAAATAAGTCTTTTACTACAATTGGCATAATAAAGCTAAGTAAAAAGCTGGGTGTGCAGACATGAAGACTTGTCTGTGGTCCTAGATACTCAGGAAGGCTGAAGCAGGAGGATCATTTGAGCCCAGGAGTTTGGGAAAAGCTTGGGTAAAATAGTGAGACACCATCTCTATTTCATTTTTTAAAGCTAAGCAAAAAATGTATTAATAACAAATGAAGCTAAAAGAAAAATGAGAAGCATGGAGAGAAATTAGCTCTAAATCCTCCCACACTTTGAAAACCCAGCAGTTAAAACATAAAGTAGAGGGCTGGGGATTTAGCTCAGTGGTTCCGCCGCCTGCCTCGCAAGTGCAAGGTCCTGAGTTTGATCCCCAGTACCAAAAAAAAAAAAAAAAAAAAAAAAAAAGATATAAAAGTAGTATTACTAAAACATGAAAAAGGATGACGTTAAAAATCTTCCTGTCCTAAGCAATATTATGGTTGCTAGGGAGTAGTATCAGTATCAGTTACTTGCAAAGTCATTTTAAATCTTTAATAAAGGACTTGCTGTAATATAGGGAAAAAAGTAAATGTGGGTGCTATGCTGAAAAATTATGTCAATAACACATAGGCAAGAAAGTTCAATGTTCTTTCAATATCCAAAGAAGAATGATGTGTCCAAAAATTATCACTAAAAATAATTTTTCTATTTTATAGACCGTTTCAGTAATGTTTCTATTAAAAAATACTTCCATAAAGATTCAATAATTGAATATGGAGAAAGAAATTTAAGTTTGAAGTATCAAACTTCAGCTCTCTACAACTTGACAAAGATAAAATACTTTTAAATACAGGAACAAATGACATTTATAGATTGATTCAATAATACCAAGTGATTAAAAAGAAGTATGTTATGTACCTCTACCACTGTTAATGCACCACTAGAATAGGTACCCATATATAATGTAGGTTTTAGGAATAACAAGACATTCAGATGTTTAAATAAAAGAGTGGAGGACAGGACAAAGTACAAACCAATTCTGAAGATCCAACCTACTTGTAATTATCATCTTCCACAAATTTTTGTAGTTCTTCTATGTACTGAACAGAGTTCAGATATTTTTGGACGTGAGGCAACATGGGAATATCTAGGCAAAAGGTGATAAATAATTATCCAATAAAGTATACGTTAAAGAGAACTGAAAAGTTAAACTGAGAAAAATAATTAAAGAAAAATTAAGGCCACATGGCACCAAAATTGAAATTAACTGTAGGAGAACATTACTGAGATAAATTTTATTTAAAGTAAAGCTGAAGGTAATTTAAAAAGTTTTAGCTGCATGCTGCTTGTATATATAATAAAAACAATCACCAGCTCCAATTATAAAATCCCAAATATTTGAGAGACTTCATAGAAAAAAAATCAGAGAGACTTCATTTTGATTTATAGTTAAGCCTCAACGTAAGAAATGAGGACAGTTATTTTTCTTTTAAAGGAACCTGGCTCCCATTTATAAAGTGTCCCCCTACCCAATTACAAATTTCAAACAAGATTAAGTTAGCATTACTGAGATGGTGTCTAAAAAATTGAGAAAAGGGCAGATAAGAGATTTAGCTTTCAATATAGTCCTACCCACCTCCCTCATTCAGGAAGGTCTTTAAAAAGTAGAGCTGCATATATGCAAAATGTTTTAAGACATACTTATGTGAAATCATTTATTTAAATGCACTTTTTCCAAACCCTAAAAGTGATGTCAGTTTATGGACATTTGGAACTACTTAATGGCTTCAATGGCTGAGTCTATCTTTACACCCTATCAAGATGAAAGCAATCTAAACAGTTAAAAAATCTTACTTTTCTAATTATTTGGGCTTACTTATTATTTTTCAAAGTATGTCATTCCATAAACTACATCTTGGACAAAAACTGGTTCGCTCAATGTCTGATTCAAGAAAGTCAACTGTTACTAGAGAACAATGCTCTCAGCTACTTTCTTAATTGAAAAATATAAGAACTAACTACAAAATAGTGATTAAATGAGATGAACAGAAAATAACTTCAAAAACTTTATAAAAGGCTAAATATTGTGAAGTGGTAATATTAAATACTTATTATCCTTGTGCTTTGTAAGCAAAGCTACTGTAAAACAGCAGAAAAAATATAAAAATGAAAAATTTAAATTTATTAAAAAATAAATCTTAGGATGTTAAGCTGGGCATCATGAAGTAAAACTGTAACCCCCATTACTCAGGAAGCTGAGGGAAGAGGATTCATTAAGTGCAACAGTTTAAGGCCAGCCTGGGCAACACAAGGAGATCCTGTATCATCAAAACAAAACACAATGCTAAATAGTAAATGCTGAAGTAAAAGACCACAATTTTCCTTTATGTTATAGTGGAATAAGAAAGTGATATTCCCTGTGTGAGAAGTGGTCATCAATACGTGTCAGTGAATCAATGAAACCATAGCATGATAATGGCTTAATGTTATCTCTCAGAAACTTACCATATTCACAGGACTGCTGTAAATCAGAAATTATCCGCAGGATGTTATTCATTAAATTTGTTCTTTGCTCATTTTCTAGAATGCTGCCAGTTGATGGATATGCTGAATCAATGTATGTTAAATCTGACAAATAGATACCTGAAAGAAAGTTAGATAAAAGAATGTTTTCTTACTTGTAGTTTGGAAGAACATGACAAAGTGAAGGAGGAGAAAAAGTTCATTTATATATACATTCCAATGTCTGCCATATTTAGAATATATCATCATTAATGTATTAGTAACATATGGTAACTTGGGGCCTAGAGTTCCATAAAGCTGGGGTCAGACATAGACATAATACATTCCTTGTAAATATCTTCTTATGATACTGTTTTTAAATATGTTTAAGGCTGCAATTATAAACTCTGGCATGTAAGGCATTTAAAAAGGAAAGAGGCTGAACTGGCTTTGCTTCTGACTAATTGTATGAAGAGGACATTTTAAATTTTGAATCTCAGTTTTTACATCTAACACCCATTACCATTACCTATTTTTCTTTCTTTTTTTTTTTTTTTTTGGTACCAGGGATTGAACTCGGGTCCTTGCACTTGCACAGCAGGCAGTGAAATCACTGAGCTAAATCCCCAGCCCTTCATTACCTATTTTTCAAGCTTTATTATGGTTAAGAATTATAGCTAGACAAGCCAGTGCCTAACATAGGCAAGTTACTTAATATTTGTCTTATACCCGTATCTTGAATTGACTGCTACTATTGTAACTACTACTGGAGTGAGTCCTAACTGCAGTACTTTGAAAATTGTCTCAATCTGGTAGAAATTTCTTAGGTTTAAAGATCAACAACTCGATTTTTTTTTCTTTTTGGCCTGGCCTTGAACTCACTATGTAGCCCTGGATGGCCTGGAACTTGCTGAGATTCTCCTGCCTCAGCCTCCCAAGTGCTAGGATTACAGGTGTGCACCACACCACCTGACTAACAAGTGGAGTTTTGAATGTGACTATAGTTCAATTTTCCCATTCCCTTCATGTTTCCTTTTACCAATAAAAATAACACATTTCCCAAAATAATTTGGTTGAATTACTCTCAAACATGGAAGGTCACCACTTTAAAATACTTCCTTGAGAGTTTACCACTCACATGTAAAATGTGTAAGACAATTATAGTAGGAGAGAAAAAATGTGTACTTTTCTACTTTTTATTCTACTTTCACGAACTGTCAGGGTCAATGGAACCAAAATGACACACAATATTCTAAATAAGCCCATGTTATTATATATGCCGTTTTCTCCTACTGTGAATGTTTTCTAGATACATCTCTGCCCATTCAAATCTTCTATCTTATATATCCAGTTCAGTGCCAAATTTCCCCATAAGGTCAACATAGAACCTAACTACTGAATTTGATTTGATTCTTGTCCAATTTGGTTTATGACTAGAATTGTGGAAAGAATTAAGTTTATGAACCAAGGCACCATTGTATTCTCTAAGCCACCAACCTTAAGTATATTTTCCCCTATGTCTTCCAATGAATCTACAGCCTTGGACTTTTTCACTTCCTTCAATCTCAGAAGAGAATCTCTCTCTCCTTTTTCCAAATCTAAATTGCAATACTGAATGTAACTGCTACTGCCTCTTTCCAAACATTCACCTCCTTCCTAGTGAATCCCTTCTTACAGCCAATATATACACTTAATTTCTCTCTACTTAAGAAAACAAGCAACCCTTTCTTCAAATCTGATCCCTTCAAGAAAGGGAGCTTCAATAAACACCTTGCAGGGGAAACACAGAACAATATACTTATTTATTTTACCCTTTATTTCTACTGTAATATCTGGATGCACATAAAAAGTTTACACGGATCTGGAAGAACTTCAAAAAGACCTTGAAATGGGCAAAAAAGATAAAAATGTACTAGGTATCCTGTCTCCAGTGCATCCTTTAGCCCTTGTGAACTATTTTGCAAATTGTAAAGCTGGTAATAATAAAAATTCATTCATTGTGTTCAACCACTGAGCTGCTTTGCATCCCAGCCCGATTGCCTTTTTTCTTTTTGGAGAGTGTCTCCCTAAGTTGCCCAGGGTGACCTCCAATTTGTGATTTTCCTGTCTTAGCCTCCTGAGTAGCTAGGATTACTGAATAGGTATGTACCACTGTGCCTGTCCTGGGACTGATAGGAATACAAATTCTTGACTGTAACAATGCCAATGAATTATGTCCAGTAGGATGTATCTGATTACTTGTCCTATGGATGCTTACCAATTTAGCAACTATTTATGAATTCATTTCAGCATTTCTAATTACTTATATTACTTTAAATTATCTCTTGAAGTAAATGGCTGTATCTTCCTGATTCCCCTAAGATTTAGTGATTTAAACAAAACCTTTGGACATACACTGCTTTTTTTTTTTTTTTGTACCAGGGATTGAACTCAGGTCCTTGCACTTGCACAGCAGGTGGCGAAACCACTGAGCTAAATCCCCAGCCCTACACTGCTTTTTATATTTGGGTGATAACCATTAATTCATCTTTAAGAAATTATCCTTTTACACATGTAATATCTGTTAACAACATCTGTGAAAAACCAGTCAATTTAAGAACTGCAGTCTCCTTAAGGAGAGCTAAAAGGTTCTTCAAGGAAAGGGAATTAGGGATATTAGCACATGTACATTAATAATATTAATAAAAGACAGATTAAAAGTAAAAGGTTAAAGCAAATGATGACAATGTCACTGCCTGCTGATGAGATCAGAGAAGGCTTCGGAGGCAAAAAGCACATTTCAACTGGGCACTTATTGTCCCAATTCTTGCCATTCTTCCACTATCATTAAATCCAGATGAAATCCAATATTCACTATTTATGCTGTCCAAAATGATAGCCACTGCCACATATGATGATTATTTCTAATGTTTATTCTGAATTTATGTTTAAATGAGATACAAAAGAACTATAACATCATTATTACTGTGATACATTTGTTCCTTCCAGAAGTGACCACTGTTCTGAATTTAAGGTCACTCTCTTTTCTCCAATGACATGCCTGTATCTCTGGATAATATATTATTTAATTTTGCTTATTTTTAAGCTTTAAAAAAATCCTATTTTATATGTGTGACTAAATGGAATATTTGTAAAGTTATAAAAATGGTATAGTCTAAGTGATGTATAAGCATTTATTAAATAAATTTTTCAAATATGTTTTTTTGCAAAGTACTTAGCATAGGATATAAAAATCAAGTGGTACTTACTAGGCACCACTGATAATTAACTGACTAAAATTAATTAACTGGTTAAAAAAATAATAGTATTCTGTGTTGCTTTGTTTTACTAGTTATCATTTTGTTTCTGCTGTTAAATACAGCAATATTTAAACAAACTTAGTAATAAACCTTATTAAGTTTAAACCTTAAATTGAGAATAATGTGAGACTATATCACAATTTACTTACTGATTTTGACAAACTTTTGAGTTACTTCCTTACTCCTTCCATGTTACTGTACACATTCCTAGCACACATGTACAGACTTTCTCTAGGACACACACACTTGGACCAAACTGCTAAGGTATATTAATATTCAACTTTATAAGATGGCACCAACACTGCTCTTCAAAGCTTTATCAATTCACACTCCACTGACAATATATACCTCTACTGATCCACATTTGTTCTTACATTTGATATTGTTAATTTCTGCAATCTTATAACATGGTGTCTCTTAATTTTCATTTCCTTTATTAGTAATGAGTTTTTCCATTTTTTCTCTTACTGATTTCTAATTTTTTGATATACTGTGGATACTAACCCATTTGTTAAATTGTATCCAGTCACTTTTCAACCCACAACTGTAAATACAAACTCTGTATCTAACATGCTGCTGAAACTTTTTTTTTAAATCTGGGGGTCTTTGGAAAAAAGAGCCCATTAGTCACTTTATTACAGCAAATGGGTCAACATCTGAGATGCTTTTAAGTCAGTAATGTACCTGTAATACACAAGGAAACACATGCACAGACAATAAACCCTGGCATCATGAAGGAAGAGTTCTGGGCATGAAGTCACATGGGTGGAGTGTTACAGATGGGCGTTAGGGGATCCAATTGCCACTGCCAGTTCACCAGAGATTCTTTAGAAACACACACATCCACAGAAGACAAGAGTAGGTACAATCTTTGTTCTACTTCTAATTTAGCTGTATGGAAAACCTAGTAATGCTAGTTGGTAATGATTATGTATTAATTTTGAGGGTTGTCTGAGTCTCACTATGTAGGTCAGGATGTCCTCGAACTCATGGCTATGGTCCTGCCTCAGCCTCTCAAGTTCTGGGATTAAAGACCTGTACCACTATGCTAGGCTACGTGTTTCTTTTGGGAACTCGACTGCAACAAAGAAGGTCGCCCCCGAACTATAGTGGCATTTCTGGCGTGCCAAATACTACTACAGTGGAGCAGAAAGTAGGACTGTGGGCTCAGTGCCTCCCAGCAGGGTGATTTGCTGCTCTGACACACGAGGGGACAATGACCACTAAGTCGAGAAGATTGTGGTCCTGCAGCCCCTCTGCACCACCTAGAACATCCCGAGCCTGTAGCAACTGTGTTGTGGTGCACAGCACCCAGAGTGACTCTGCAGGCCAGTGGCAGCATCCAGTGCCACTGTTGAAACTTATTTTGCCAAAGACATAAGTGACCTCCTCACTATAAATCAGTATCTCACCTCCCCTTTCTACCTAATTTCTTTGCAGAGTTTCTGGTGGGACTGGTGACTGAACCCAGGGTGTTCACACAGTGTTACATCCTTAGCATTTTTTAAAATTTTTGAGACAGGATCTCACTAAGCCACTAAGTTGCCCAGGCTGAGCCTGAACTTACAATCCTCCTGCCTCAGCCTCCCAGAGTGCTGAGATTACAGGCATGTGCTAGCATACTTGGCTTCTCTGCAGTATTATAGCCACTGGCTTTTCCTTTTTTGTTTTGTTTTTCTGCTTGAACCTTCCTAGCCTTTCCTTGATTTTTCTCTTTCCTCCGATTTTCTGGATGTTGGTATTCTCCATGGTCTATCACCAAAATTTCTTACTTTACAATACTTTCTCAGTAATATCTTAGCTCTGCGGCTTCAGCTACTACCTAATTGCTGATGACTTATCAGGACTAAACAGAAGTGAGTCTATGGCCATACTACCCTGAATGTGCCAACCACGCCCAATCTCTTCTGAAAAGAACTGAGCTGGTAACTTTCAATTTCAATTTAATTATGCAAATCTACCATTATTTGTCCCTAAGTACCTGCCATTCCAATTTCCTATGTTGTTTAGTGATAATATTAGTTGTTCAAGTTAGGAAGCTCAAGACTGGCTAGATTAAAAAGTTCAGAGGGAATTTACTAGCACATATTTTACCCAAATAAAACTATTAATGAATAAACCATAACTATTGGATAGTATATTATATATATATGTATAAAACACAGTGGACCCTCAAGTTATAACTGGCCTGATATATGAATAACTTAGCCTATACCCAGGTAAACATCCAGATCTCAGCTGTATTGACTTACAACCAACCTGAGTTACTAAGAGCCCTTAGAAACCAATTGAGTTTGTAAGTCTAGGGTCCACTGCATATACATAACATATAACATGAATCAGAGGTTAAAGCTGGCAGTCCATCTGTCCCAATGTTTTTAAAATCAGGAAGGAGAATGGAAAAAATCTAAATGACTCTCTTTTTCCTGAAAAATGGGACGATCTAGCAACACTGTTTCATTGTCCTTTAAGGCGAAAGTGTGGTACCACCGAAAAGGTGCAGATCTCTTTAACTCTAAGTGTGCCAGTTATCAACACCTTCTAGTTCACATGACTTATTTATATAAGAGGCTTCATTGTTGTTTTGAGTATCTTCCTTTATAAGGGCCTTAGTTTGTAACTCTTGGTATACATACATATGATGCAGGAATTCAAAGAAACAAGTCTGTGAAAGAGGTAGGAATTAAGGTCAAACTTTAAATAAAGGATGTGGGTCTTTATGGCCTATGAGGAGAAAAGTCTAGCTATGGCAAAAAAGGGAGAAAGCACATGGTATGAAGAGGAAGTAAAAGCCCAAAAGTTTTATTTAGAAGCAGTATTCAGCAGTAAGTAATCCAAAGAGAGATTGTGATTAATGCTTTTGTGTGAGGTTCAAGTCCCAGTTGCACTGCTTAGCATTTAAAAGTACTAAGCCAAGTTATTTACAAATGCCTAAGTTTGTTTCCTCAGCTACTGAATTAATATTTAATTTAGCAAAATACAATAGCATAATATTCAGTCACTTGTTAATTTCCTCTCTGGCCCCCTACTTTCATGGCAGAAGAAACTGGGCCAGAAGGTGAAGTGATCTAAGTTCACATAGTAGGGAATCAGGGCTCCCTTGTTTTTATTCAGTTCAGGGTTATGTTTGTTTTTAAATGACAACACATCAATTAGTAACAAGAATGACCTTATTTGGACAAGAGGAGTCACTTTGTAGAACATGCTATTATACAGTATATCATCAGAATTTAAGATTAAAAAGCATTAAGTTTTTCAAAGAGTTTCACTTATTTTTGCTAATTCCATAAAGGCAGTTTTATTTTAAACAGTATACTGTATGATATAGCATGTAACAAAATCAAGTTTTTGTAAGTTTAAAATCTTCTGAAAAAGCAACTTAAAATGTTTAAAACTTCCAGGTTATAAAAAAAATTTAGGAGGCTACTGCCTGACAAAGTATAGCTTTTGCTCTAACAAAAAACAAACTCATTAGCCTGCAACTACTTCTAAAGTGAAGTTGAGTACTTATTTCAGTATTCAACTAAAAAGCTCTCTAGCCAGCAAACTAAAATGTTTGTTTTACAACTGCCTGCTGAACTGACAGTCTGTTTCCAGATGGTGCCCTTCCTTCAACCTGCACACAATCTCCCCTTGTTTGGAGCAATTCAACCTTCTGCTGATCCCTCTCCGCCCACCCCTATTTAAGGCAATAGAGAGGAAATCCTAAGCAGATTTCCCCCGCTAGTCTCCAGCAATTTTTGGTGATGTAATATGTGGGCTGAACTTGAGTCTACTGAGAGAGGGAATCACTATTCAGAGGTGCTGTGTATACAGTCTATGTCAGCTGCAGTTGGTTACTGCACTTCTCCATGTGGCAGACAGAGAGCAAAGCCACAATGCTTTCTCTTCTGGATTAGAGACAGCCCACAGACTAGAACTTCCACTATACTACTTAAAATTACATAGGTAGTTTGTCAAATTCAATTGACTAATACTTTAAAAAGAAAAAGAAGTTCCTCATTACATCTTGGAGTCAACCGTCCAAAACAAAAATGCAGTTTCCATTAACATCGTAGATGGACAAACTTCTACTCTGATTTTTAAAAATCAAGAATAAGGGCAGCAAGTTTCTGGATTCTCATTATCAACAGATACAAAAGGTATTTTAATATTTCTTTTTTATTCAAAATATGTGTATATCAAAATGCATAATTATTTTAATTTGTAGTTGAAATTTCAAAATCTATTAAAGAACTTTGGAACAAACTACAATTTATCTCTTCTGGAAAAGGTTTTATTTTGTAACTTTATGTAGAAACTAGTCATTAAGTATTTTTATGATGGTTATTAATTTGAGGTTTGATTTAATAACATTTGATGTATATAATTACAGAATGATATTTACAAGCTGGGTTTCTGAAAACAAATGCTTTAGTGACACCAAAAATAAATTTTAATAATTAACACATTAGATGTATAATACTTATAGTACAACTATCAGCAACAAAGGGATAAAAATGAAAGAATAGTTGGAATATGATAAGTTTCTCCTACAGTTAAGTGTATGTGTGCTGAAGATAAATTCTTGGATTTTTCAAAGTATGGCTACAAAACAAAGTTGAGATGTAAAAATAACCAAATTTATTTTCAACAAAACGTCAATTAAATATTAGGCAAAATTCTTGTAAAGATGTGAGATACTGTAAGATAAATTTATAGTATTCTTGCTACAATTTAAAATTTTAATTAGCTTTCCACATTTACATGTGACAGTAATTTGATTTGGTTAACAAATTAAAACTGCTACAATTGGCATTACTTGAAAAAGTAAAGTGCTGAAACATACAAAAAAAGCCAAACCTTCTTATAAGGTTAGGATTCAGAATAAATAGGCAAGTAGTCAGCATGAACAATAGAAAATATGGACCTAGAAGATGTGATTACTTAAATACATATCAAAAGGCCAAAATACACATTATAGACCAAAATAATTTTGGTAATCATATATAAGAAATGTCCTTCGATATTTTATCTAGGTTTTAATTAGGAGAATTACTAAAATTAAATTACTAGTTACCAACAGTAATTTAATACGAAGGACACTTGAGTTTGTTGTGTTTTGGGGATCCTCTGACCTTTAATTTTCAATACTAAGAATTTCACTAAGTAAATAATGGTAAATCTGAGATTTTTAAAAACTTTGCTATCATGTCCTTTCCTTAAAGATGCAAAACTCTATAAACAGTGGAAAAATCCTGTAAAACACACATTTTACAAGAGATCCTAATAAAATTTCTAGCAATAGTGGATCTGAAGTGCTTGTCATCTCTGCTGCTGCTTGCTAAGAAAAGCGCAGGGCCTCATTAGGCTTCAGTTCTCCTTGATGTTTTAAGCAACCATTTAGTCTGAAATGCAAGTTACACAGATAAACTAATCCCTTCTGAAATCAATCCAAGGAATGAGACTGTTCTCAAATCTCTTCCTAAAACACATTTCACAATCTAGAAGTTCTTAACATATCCTCAGTGCTGCAGAAATGTAACTTTATTGCCTCAAGCTTTTTTCCATGCATGACACAGCCAATTAAATGCCTCTATGAGTTCACCATCTGAAACAAAATCCTGACTTTTATTTCTTCTCTCTAATCTGGCAATGTAGCAACTATGATGAGAAATAGTACTAACAAAATTAACCCAAATGCACAAAAGACATTTTTTTCCCTAAAGACAACCAAGCAAAGACGCAGATTTAAACTGCAGTATACTCTAATTTATATCATTTTCTTGAGAACTAGGAAAATTTGAACATGTGCAGAAAAGTTTTTCAAGGTAACAGATTTAAGTATTCACTTTTAAAACTGAACATATGTTGGAAAAATATAAGAAAATTTTTAGAAAATGTAATAGTAAAAGTATTTTTAAAGCCAGTTCTTTTCTCATGACGTAGCCGGTCTACTACTTAAATATGGCTCCTTACTCTGCCTTAAGTGACAACGAAGTCACTACTTTCATAAGAATAAGGGAATTTATCTATTTAAAAAAAACTTTTAGTTGCCCCCTTAAATTCTAACTAAAATCTTATGCTTTAATTTTATGGGAACCACAATTAACTCAAGGCAGAAATACAAAAGGAAGTTACAGTATTTTTATTTTAATTTGGATTAACTTTTCTTTTTATAGCTTTGTTCTCTACTGCTGATAAAATTTTAGATAATATGTCCTTAGTTGCTCTATAAAAACCTTCATCTGGTATTAATACAGACTGTCCAATGAAGATTATCTATAAAATTCTACTTTTTTTGAATAGAATTTTCATAACACTTTCTGGATTTTCCTTGTTTTGGTAGCTGATTTCATAGTAGCAATTACTTAAATAAAAAGTTTTATGATTTAGCTGTTTCCATTCTATTGTTAAAATGAAACAAGTGGATCTTAGTACTAGGTAAGTTAAATATGTAGGAGAAATGATATACATTTATGCAAGAGGCTGATGGCTTATATTTTCACTGTCCCCAATTTTTAAAATAAATCACTTCTAAATTTTATGAATCTGGAAATACAACAAGAAATCTTTTATAAGTTTTTAGTATAGACACCTCTTATATACAGTAAGTCTTTCTTTAAAGTAAAATAGAATGATGACTTTTAAAGCCAAATTTTCCACCAATGTGAGAAGACAAACTATAAAAATATAAAAAGCTAAAGTACTCATTCTTGTGAACTTTGGTTATCAGCAACATAAGGCTTTGGTATAAATATACTCTTCTTCCTATCTTAAATTAATAAAAGAACAATTTCTCTAAACTCCACTCATCTTTGCTTTATTTTCATTATCCATTTTGAACATACTGCTCATTTGAAAACACCAAAAATACACAGATGTGCTTTTTCAGAGTGAAAGCAGCAGTTTTCGTGACTATAGCTCAAAGGTCTATGTTTCACTGATACTTTGTTTTGAGAGATCATAACCATAAGTTAGACTACATAAACATCAAGTGAGAGAATTCATAAACATCACCTGACTAAGGGAAAGGAATGACAGCAAAGATGCAAGGATGTAAAAAAAGGAAACAAACTGTAACAAAGTGACTCAGGATTACATTTGTATAATTAAGTAACTGGTCAATGAAAAGAAATACAGAAACATACACCTAGACCCCTCTGTTCCTCTGACATGACTAGGAGAAATATGATCCACAGATCTACAAAAAACCCCTAGGAACAGAAATTTTGAGTCCCATTTGAGTATTTAAGCTTCTCCAGGACTTCATTCCTTTGTAAAATGATACAGCATTTACTTCATAATGCTGTTGTGAATGCAAACAGTTAACATGTGTTAAACACTACATAAATGTTTTTTTTTTTTTTGGTACTGAGGATTGAACTGGGGACCTTGCGCTTGCGAGGCAGGGGCTGGAACCACTGAGCTAAATCCCCGGCCCAACACTACATAAATGTAAGGGATTGTTAATGTTGTGGCAAAAAATGGTTTAGAACATGGGTGTCATATAATGTAGTAGTTAATTAAAAACATAGATTCTGGACTCTTCTGCCTGGTTTCAAATTCTTAAAAAGCTGTGTGACTCCTGACAAGGTACTTAACTTCTGGATGCCAACTTTGTCTGAAAATGGGGAGCATAGTAATCTGCCTCCTAGAGTTGTGACAAGAAGTAAATGATTTAATTCATGTAAAGGGCTTAAAATGCTGCTGGCACTGAAAACAAACAAAAAAACAACAAAAAAATCCCAAACCACCCTAGAGGTATTGAGTCCTATTCTTGCAATACTGTTACTGCTAATCATAGGCACATACAATTTAGGGCCTGACTTATCAAATCAAGAAATAAGTATTCATGTAGAAAGGTGGAAAGAAAAGCTCTTAGGGTATCCA
This sequence comes from Heterocephalus glaber, assembly GCF_000247695.1. The sequence goes on from NW_004624771.1 coordinate 3,470,198, forward strand.
CCACAGTCCTTTAAAAAGAACAGGTATGGTAGCACACACCTGTATCCCAGCATACTTGGGAGGCTGAGGCAGGAGGATCACTGAGTTCCAGGTCAGCCTGAGCTATATATGAATTCAAAGCCAGCCTGAACTACATAGTAAGATACTGTCTTAAAACCTCAAAAGAACAGGTAGAATCAAGTTTTTTCAAAGTGATGGGATGGGCTGTAATAAAGCTGCTTGCTAGTGGACCTGGTGGAGTGAGCATACCTTGCCTAACCTACTGCTATTCTTTTGGAAAGTAACTAAAGAAAAGGGAAATAATCTTGACTCTTGGAACTGGTTCTGGTGTTTCCACTGAAGAACTGAACTATAAAGAACACTTATTTCTCATCTGCCACTGCAAACATGAAACATTTCAAGCACACATTTTGGCACACATATTGCTACTATAAATGCTTCACTGAGAGCCACAGAACCTGAGTTCTAGACCTGATTCTAATATTGGTGTGGCCTCGGCCTTCAACAAGCACATGGGCTCAAGGAAGTTCTTCAACTTTCCTTGGTAATACTTATGAAAATTATTCATATTTCACTAAAATATAATTCAGTAGAGCTGCTTGATAATAGAATAAATCTCTTGAATCATATGACTTTAGAGCATATATGTGACTGTGGTTCAGGAAACACAATTAGCCACAATAATGACTACAGGCTGTGAGCATTCTATCATTCTTAAATCTGTGACAAATTCCAAAAGCAGATACTATAAAAACACAAGAAGCAACATATGGTGCTAAAACTGATTTTAAATTATCTAAAATATCTTTAATTTGATAGATGAAAGACATTTATTACAGAGGACCAATTTAATACCAATTGTAGGATATAAAAATAAGATACGGACAAGGAAAGTCACTTGGTAATTACAATACTAACTAGGCAAAGATATTTTAATTAATACCTTAGAACATACTGGGTAACACTTTCATAGTCTTAAGAGGCAATGTTAGAAAGGTATCTTAATAGAGTCTTTAAAAAAGCCCAATAGCACCTTGCACATGGTCTTTGCACATGGTGGGTACTGAGCAAAACCTAGTCAATAAACTTGGGAACAAAAAGAATTACAGTAAGTTGGTAGGTGGAAGAGCTACTTTTTGAAATTTAATCTTTAAGCAAATGTCATATCACTTAATTTGACACTGAGTTTAAGAAATAAAGGTAATTCTAATTTATTAATATCAATGAATTCAGTTTTCCCTCTGATGCTTTTTTATACTGACTTTAAATATAGATTAATATGAATTCTTTTTATTTTCCTTTCATTGATTTGTTTTTCAAAAGACGTCGTTGTACAACCTCATTTCAAAATGAAAGCTTTAATTTGGACCCTAGGTTTGCTACTACTCTTCCTAATAATGGGCATCGGACATTGCAGAGGAGGACAGTTCAAAATAAAAAAAATAACCCAGAGGAGATATCCTCGTGCTACAGATGGTAAAGAGGAAGCAAAGAAATGTTCATACACATTCCTGGTACCTGAACAAAAAATAACAGGGCCAATCTGTGTCAACACCAGAGGGCAAGATGCAGGTACCATTAAAGATATGATCACCAGGATGGACCTTGAAAACCTGAAGGATGTACTTTCCAGGCAGAAGCGAGAGATAGATGTCCTGCAATTGGTGGTGGATGTAGATGGAAACATTGTAAATGAAGTAAAGCTGCTGAGAAAAGAAAGCCGTAACATGAACTCTCGAGTTACTCAACTCTATATGCAACTACTACATGAGATTATCCGTAAGAGGGATAATTCTCTTGAACTTTCCCAGCTAGAAAATAAAATCCTCAATATTACCACAGAAATGTTGACGATGGCAACAAGGTACAGGGAATTAGAGGTGAAATACGCTTCCCTGACTGATCTTGTCAATAACCAGTCTGTGATGATAACTTTGCTGGAAGAGCAGTGCTTGAGGATATTTTCCCGACAAGATACCCATGTGTCACCCCCTCTGGTCCAGGTGGTGCCACAACACATTCCCAACAGTCATCAGTACACTCCTAGTCTGCTGGGAGGTAATGAGATACAGAGGGATCCAGGTTATCCTAGAGACTTAATACCACCACCTGATCTGGCAACTTCTCCCACCAAAAGCCCTCTTAAGATACCACCAGGTACTTTCATCAGTGAAGGTGAGTTATCTCTTACTGGTAAAACTGTTTTACAATTTATGCAACAATGCTTATAATAAATGCTTATTCTTCATTTGGGTGGTATGCCCATAAATTAAAACATCTATATTTTATTTAAGAATTGGAACTTAAAAATATATCTCCTCTCCCAGGTCTAGCTTTCTAGCAGTTTATAAAAACTATGTTCTGTGAAAAAAAGTCTTCCATCGAAATCCTTACAATTGAGGTTACTATCAATGAGATTCAGGAATGAGTCCACAAGCTACTTGTAACCTATGGAGTCTTGCTCTATAACCATACCATCAGCCTCCAGCTAGGTCTTTATTGCTGGTTAACAATCTTTTTACTTTCCTATTGCTGTTCTTAACATCATCCTTTAAGCTTTTGTTTTCATTCTCAAGACTGTCAGTATAGGTCCTTACCGCCCCTCTCAGAAAATGACTAATCTACTACTGTACTGAGAGTAAGTCTAGAACAAGCACGGGGGAGTGGTCTGAGGTTGAGGGGAAAGATGGTAGAGTTTACCATTGTGATCTTTGAACCCAAAATATGTACCCTACTGATATCCTCTGAAAAGTGGCCTTAGACCTAGGTACACTTTCCACTCCACACTCCGTGCCTGGGAATATTCCTGAGGGGCTGGTCACCTTGGAACACTTAGAACTTGCCTTTGGGATAAGAATAGCTACGAGGTATGGCCATATACTAAGTGTAAGGAAGGAGGCAGGACTTAAATCCATGTCTACTTGGTTCCAAAAATTCCAGGTTCTTTCCACTGATGTAGAAACAAAAGCAAAAACAAACCAACCAACCAGGTCCTGGGTTCTCTGTTCTTTCTTACCTTGAAAATATCTATACAAAACTCAACTTCTTAACTTCTTCAGCCTAATAGGAAAAGGTTTCCTCCTATTTTCCAAGACTGAACAAATAATATGTACCTTGTATCCAGATAAATATAAGTAAGTTTTCATTAGCATAAAAATCCCTTGCATTGATCCTAAGATCCCTGCCTCTATTTTCTTAATTTCATTCCTTGCTCCATTCATTCAATATCAGTCCTGGATCTAGGGACCCAGAAAACAAAGACAAATAATCCCTTTTTGTTTCATTTTAGATAACTCACTGCTAGCTTTCTGAAAGAATATGTTTCATGTATTTTATTTTATGCTTGAATTCATTTTCTCATATGCCTTTTCTTTTTTCCCCCACCCCCTCCCATTAGCCAGTCTTTGGCATCCTTTACAAGCTAATTTATGGAGGGGGAAATCCAAATGGCCAGAAGTGAAAATAAATATAAGTAAACCACATCGATGCACTTACTGAAAAGAAAGGACATAAAACTATACATGCATTATAAAATAACTTAAAACATTAATAACAAAAACACAAAACAAAGACCAGAAAGAAAGTTATCACGAAGTGGCTGTCTCTCTCTGCAGTGGAGCCCAGTTGCTACTTACTTCTGCTGTTCTGGCTTATTACAATAGTCTGCTTCTAGATTTAAGAAACAAACCAATATTCTGATTCTTCTTACTTCTCTAGTTCATTTAATTGGCATCTTTTTCTTCCTACATTGCAAAAAATGCCTTCTTCAAGATAGTCTACTTTAGAGGCCTCATCCATCTTCACAGCTTCAAGTACCACCAGCACTCAGGTGATTCCTGAATGGGGCTCTCCCTCCTAACTTAACCAAAGCTGATGCCTGCATTTGTCATTTTATCATTACTTCATATGCTGTGGCTTCCTGTACCGAAATGCCTTCATTCAGTTTATCTGTCAAATTAGCAGATTAAAGTTTAACTCCCATCTTTCAAGATTAATATTACACCTTCTCAGATTCAAACAGACATACCTAGATGGCTCTTTCCTCAAACCCTGGGCTATTTCTTGAACATATTTTCTGTATCATATTACATTGAAGTTATTGACTTATTTTCTCTCTCCCTTTTGATCTGAATGCTTCTTTAAGAAAGTGAACTTTCTTTTCATTATTTCACCTCAGAATCTAGCCACAATCAAATCTGGCATATAAAGAATGAGTAAGTTAATTAGTTACTAAAGCCTAAAATAATCCTTGCTCCAAAGTAGCATTCTCCTTTTATAGAAATAAGTAAATTATCATTGCAAAAAATACACATTTTCTGAACAACATCTTAGAAAATACTAATAAGATAAGCTCTTTGAAAAAGCTTCACCACTAGCCAGATACTCATACAGCTAATATCAATAGTTATTTAACAGTAACAGTTAATAAACAGTTAACCAAGAAAGTCTTTTCCCCCCTCTCATAAGCATAATAATATCCTTGTAGCTTTTACAAAATAACTTTTTTGTTTTTCTATGATTATGTAGCTTGGGATAGATTTCTGTAAATAAAAGTCATAGGTCAGATAACTTTAATTTCTTTATGTTACCATTCAGTTCTGAATTACCCTGGCTCATCTTTGACACTTCCTATCTTATACCTAAAGTCAACTGAATTTTATCTATACCTCTCATTTCTCTTCAGAGACAGAACTATTAACTTAGATTCAAATTATCCATGGCAGTAGCCAGAAGACAGAGACGTTTTAGGCTACCAAGACTCCTCTCCACCCCCAAGTCTGTTTCCTCATCTGTAAAATAGGAAGAATAATGTTAATCACCTCATGCAGTTTAACACTTGAAGGGTGTGCTTCACCAGTACCTGGCATTCAAATGTTCACTGTCACTAGGAACTGTGTAACAACCGGCCACCTGGTCTAAGTTCAATTACTTTCTCCAGCAAAACATATTCTACATTGCCAATCAAGCTATCTTCTTAAACTACCCATGCATCGCATTTCTGCTCAGCAGTTTCCAACTGCAAAAAGAAAGGTCCAATTTGCTTAGTCTAGCTAAGAATAATACCTTCCTTCAAAGAACTGAACCCATTTTCAAGCTTTCCTTCCATTAGTTTCCTTCAAAAAAACTATCTGCTCCAATAAAATGAACCTCATGTTCTCCTAAATATTTTCCATGACTTCCGCCCAAAGTTTAAGGCTGAAATCAAATGAATGAATCAGGCAACGAAACTACAATTCTTCCTTGAAGTCTCTGACACTCACAGACTTGAAATGACTCTCCATGAATATTTTATTCTCTGTTAACACATATTTCATATATTCCCACTTAATTATTAGTAACCTCTACATATACACATCTAAGTAAAATGTCTAACTACATTATAAACTCCTTCCTGGTAGAAGGATACTGTATCTCATCTATAGCAGCTAAATAAGGTTAGGTGATTTGGTAACAAAAACTTCATGAAAATATTTAATATAGAGTACTGAATTCTTTCAATATAGATTGTTTAGTGGCAACAAGCCAGAGTGTTACTAAGGTACACGACGGGGCAAAGGGTGTAGCTTAGTGGTAGAGTCATGTTTAACACGTGTGAGGCCCTGGGTTCAATCTCCCAAACCACATGCACACCAAATTCGGCAAATGATGATAATTACTAATACTGTCAAGAACTTTGACTTTCAAAGGGAAGATGTATACAAAATGATCCACTGGATATACCAAGAAAAAACCATTTATTTCTTGATATCTTTTTAAAAATTATGTTTTACATAAGCTTTAAAGGTATATAATTATTAGAATAATAGTTTGTATATGTAACTTATAAATAAACAAAACTGAGGTGTGTGAATTGTTTTTAAACTAATGGAGTATACAATTATGTAAATATGGAGACAAATGCTGTTAAGCAATTTAGATTGGCTCTGAATCTCAGGTGGCTGGTAGCACCAATTCCAACAGACATAAATCTCATATTTATATACTTATAAACTATAAAAATGCTTATATAAAACGAAAATAGTTCTAAGTTTTACTGTATAATGAGGTTTAATACAAGAAAACACTAATGTTAAAGGGTTAAATCCCACGCTAGAGTCAGAAGTCATCTTTAATGAAACAATCATATATCTCCAGTAAGCCAATCGTTAATGTAAAAATTAAGGACATACAGTAAGTTTTTATTTTATTCATTACTTATTTTGTTAAGCACTTTTTCCTTCTATAAATTAGCTACACCATAAGAATTATCATACCAGTAAACTAATGAGAGCACAAAATTGCCAAGTTTTGGGGGAGGGGTAAATGATGAGCTCATTACAACTAAAGTTTTAATAATAATAATTTTATACTTTCTTTTGAACTGGTTTTAAGACAAATGCACTTCAAAAAACAAAACAAAACATGAACTTCCAGAAGATAATGAAAGAATTTTTTATTTAAAAAGTTTTTCAGAACTATTACCTTCTCTCTACCTTAAAAATGAAATATTTGGGAACACAATCATATACCTAGAAAGTTATCATCATGAAAATTCTCAACTGTTATTTTTTCAGTGACTCCTCTATAGGTTAGTATTTTATAAAAGAAACATTAATTTTTGCAGGTAGCATACTTATAAAAATAAGTTCATTCCTTGTAGATGAGAGGGGCTGAGAAAGTTCCTACACAGTGTCAAATGCACATATCTGAATACCATAAAACTTGGATTCTGGCCAGGCTTTTGTTAAGGCCTGGTTGACTTTCTACTGTAGAGAATGTTTTCTGATAGAGATTGTTGTAATGACTGGATGAGGTGATGCATGTAAAAATGCAGTGTATGGCTTGGTCTGAACATCATACATTTTTACATTTTAAAACATATATTTCCATTTATGTGCCTTGCCATGTTAGATAAAAGGTAAGCTTAAAAACATAAGTTTGAAGAATAGTCATTAGACATTATAAAATGTGCTTTTCAGTGATAGGCTGTATTAAATCAGAGTCATAGAGGCAAATCCCATCTATAATGACAAAAATCAGGAAGTGGTTGACTCTGAAGAGATGGCTCTGACTAGTATGAGGGCTGTTAACAGATATGATTGCTTTGTGACAACTTACTGAACTGAATACAGATTAGTAGAGAGACACTGATCTCATTAGAAATAATCACAGAATACTTACATTTTAAAATTATCTGTAATTCTTCCTATTAATAAGTCTTTAAGTACAACTGGTTTCGGTACAATACTTATATTACAAACAAAAAAAACTGAACTAAGGAAAGGGACTGCTGGAAAATGATTATGTTAATCAGTTATGAAAAAAGTGATAAATTCTTTAGTAATGTAAAACAAAAAAGCTTGTTTAACTACACTTTAAATATACAGTTTAAACACACATGACATTTACCAAGCACAAATTAAGAAATACAGTTTAATCCAAAAATCTAATCTTCTTGGGTGCTGTTGGAAACTTTCAATTTTAAAATCTATCCAAATATTCCAAAATTCAAAACATTCCAAAATTGGAAATACTTCCGTCCCAAGAATTTCAGGCAAGGTATACTCAACCTGGATTTTGTCAACTTTCAAAACTTTGACATTTTTAATATTTTGCAGGAATTCAAATAACCTTATGAAAGTCCAACTTTTGAATGTATACTTACATGTAAAATGTGAACTGTCAAAACTACTCAAATGAATACATGGTAAACACTTATGAAGATGACAAACAATGCAAAGGTGACAATCACAGAATGTGCAAATTTCTGAAAGATTTATGTACATTACAACAAAATCATTTCATGTAACTACAGTAGCAATAAATTTTAAAATGAGAACAATGATCTTCAGATGTCCTTGACGTCCCTAAAAGTGATAACTCAGGAAAAATTATGGCTAACTTTGGAAATAATCACAATGACTACACTTTTTTTCTGGTACCCGGGATTGAACTCAGGACCTTGCGCTTGCGAGGCAGGTGGCGACACCACTAAGCTAAATCCCTGGCCGTCCAATGACTACACTTTTAAAGTGAAGTAGTCAAACAAATGACTGAAGTAGGCTCCACCGTCTGCCTGAAGTGCTCTAAGTATCATTCTCAGTCATTTATATTTCAGATGTAAGAAACCTGTACCTGCTCTATAAGACCAACCACCCCTGCCCCTTTATGCCTCAGCATGCTACTTATGTGTTTTCTTATTGAGACCATCTGCCCCAACAGCCTCTTACTCAATCTTCAAAGCTCAGGTTGCTGGGCATGGTAGCTCACGCCTGTAATCCCAGCACTCAGGAGGCAGAGGCAGGAAGATTGCCGAGAGTTCGAGGCCAGCCTGATCTACATAATGAGTTCAGGACCAGCCTGAACTACAAAGTGAGACCCTGTCTCAAACACAAAACAAACAAACAAAACAAAACAAAACAGCTCAGGTCAGATATCTCAGCTATTTCTTAGACATTGTTAACCATGTGCCCTGTGTAAAACTTCATCAAAGTTCTTGTCATGCTGTATTGGGATTATCCTTTTCTTGTTATTTTTCCACTTGACTCTATGGTTGTTTCTCTATCTTTTGGGCCTGAAAGAATCTCCAGCCTTTACTGATGCAGAAAAGGCACATCTTAATGCAGAACTGAGGAAATTATAGAAACCACTCCTACCAGAAATCATTTAGTTCCATAAATATCTGAGGGCCTATGTAGGCTCAAACTGAACACAGAACAAAAAATAAAGTTCTTGCCTACAAGTAAACAAATATATTACCAAGTATTATACAAAATAATCCAAGTTTGGACTCAGAAGTTATACTTCACTGCTTTCATCTCGCTCCCACACAGGAAATTAAGGTTTCATAAATTTCATCCTGAAACACACCCTCTCTACCCTTCTCTGACTTGACTGCAATGCATGTTTCTGTAATGTGAAGTTAGCTCATATGTGATGAGAGGGGAGAGAAAGGAGAATAATATCAATAAATAGAGGTCATGCTGGTTTACCTCGGATTTTTTTCCCCAAGCACATTAATGTTTTGTATTACAAGTAAATTCTGTTGAAAATAAAGTATTCTAACAGCTAAAATCAGTTATTTTTAGTGCATGAATTTGTAGAACATAAGGTTTTTCTAGAATACATCATTTCTCTGCAGTAGAAATGTCTATACATAAATCTTCAATTAGTCACATCAAGTTTATTAATTAAAATATATTTACTAAATAAGCTACTTAAACTACTAAGTAAGCTGCTATTATATTAAGATCAGGAATGAAAGAAAAAAGAAGGGGCTAAGAGTTATTGCTGATTTTTTTTTACATATTATGTTAAGGGTTTTGAAAACTTCTACCAAGATGAGTCTATTCTAGGAATACAAAATTGGTTTAGTATTCAAAATATAATCAATATAACTTCTATTTTAATATACAAAAACAGCAAAAAACCCCCCGTAGTCTCAGTAGATACACAAAAAGCCTTTGAAAAAAACCCTAATTCCATTCATGACTTAAAACAACAAAACTTCTCAGCAAGCTAGGAATACAAAGATCAAGAATTTTAAAGCTACCTTTGAGGACTTCACAATGAATGTAAAAATAAGGAAATATAAGAAGAGAAAAATGAACAATACTGAAACTCTTGAACCACAGTCTTTCCAGTTTCTCATGTTTTTAAAGTAGTAATCGGTAGTGCTTACTTACAGACACTGTATAAATTTTCAAAATCTGAAACAGTGAAATATTTATGAAATGTGATAGATAAATTAATGTTCTCTTGATTTTTATATTTCAATTTCCTTATATTTAAAATGGGGAAAAAGACGGTGTTAATTAAAAAAATTATTGATGATTTACTAAGAGTTAACATGAAGTAAGTAAAAATGGTCTCATATTCAAGGTGCAATCTGAGGCTCATAATCTCTAAGATCCTTTGTAATGATATAGACGTATAAATATTTATTTAATGAGATTTAATAAATAAGACCCAAAAGGGAGAGTGTATATTCTAGACACGGTATATATAACACATTTCTCAAAATTTCAACAATTCTATTATCCTTATAGAACAGAAATTCTTATATGAATTTTTACTGTTTTCACACAATTTCTTTTTTTTTTTGGGTACTGGAGATCAAACTCAGGACCTTGCACTTGCGAGGCAGGGGTCAGCACCACTGAGCTAAATCCCCAGCCCCTGTTTTCACATAATTTCTAAAAAGTATGCAAGTCAGTATTTAAAAACTAGTAAAACAATTGACAACTGGAATTTTTATGTTTTGTTCTAATAGATATTGAAAGTAACTCTGAATCATATTTTTGCCTGCTCTACGTAAAGGTTCACAACTGGTAAAGGACAAAACTGAAGGATATTTAGTAAAACTAGAAGCTATCTTTCTCTTGATCCCCACAGTGTGGAAATTAGAAGTTCAAGAATGAGACTTTATATCTGATTTTACAAAATACTTTGTCATTTAATAAAAATATACAGAACTTATCAGTTGATTAAAAATAGGATATCTAAATTATGAAACAACTCAATGGCAAATGGAGCACAGTAGTTCAGAACATGGACTAGAAGAAAATGGATTTAAGTGTAGGCCTTCCCACCAACCAAGATACAAGAACTTAGTTGATTGTTCTATCTGTGGGACCATCTATCAACTATCATAGAGTCACTGTACAGATCTGATAAAATCACTATCAGTCAAACTGGTACAATGCTTTAGAAAGGCATTCAGATGCTGGGCTGGGGGCATGACTCAGTGGTACAGCACTTGGCTAGTGTATGCAAGACCCTGGGTTCAATCCCCAGTACTGAAAATAGGGGGGCATTTAGGCTAACACTCTTGAAATGTATTTTTATTGGCTGTTAATAATATATGGGGTGAAATTTCAAATTTTGTTATGTTTGGGAACTCTGATTTATCTCAGGGCTTCTCAGTCTTAAATATAAGAATGAATATTGTGAGTTTCCAAAAAGGAAGTAATATTTAGCATTTCTAAGGCTTATTTCATTTTGGTACTCCATTTTTATTGAGTATTTCAAGAGACTAGTGTGTTTCCTTGAAATCAAATTTCAGAAACTGTAAGCTGGAAACTGTGAAGATATATAAGTGTACTGAATCCCTCTTGATTCAGTATATCAATTCCACAACATTTTAAGTAAATATGAGAAAAAGAGACACCAGTAAGAGTAAAGATACTCCATATATTAATTATAACAGCAAAAATCAGAATGGGACTTTAATAAACATTGATATATCAATGTCAAGGACTAGTATACATTTACTGTAAGTGAAGGGAGATTATAGTTCCATAGAAATATTTGTTAAAGACATAATCCAATTTTCTACTTGTTTTAGGATTATAACAATATAAAAGTGTTTATATACAAACAAGACAGAGAAGAGTGGAAAATGAAACAAGTTAATGTTCCAAATAGTGGGACTGGAGTAATTCTTTTAGTTTAACTTTTATAGTACTGTGTACACAACAGATAAAAAGTGGTAGCTGTAAAGAAAAGCATAAAGGTAAGAATCTTGATTAAAAACTATTTTAATATCTCTTTTGCCATATTAAATTTCCTGGTAATCAATGCTATTTAAATTACAGGACCATTTAAAGACTGTCAGCAAGCAAAGAAAGCTGGGCATTCAGCCAGTGGGATTTATATGATTAAACCTGAAAGCAGCAATGCACCAATACAATTATGGTGTGAGAACAGTTTGGATCCTGGGGGTTGGACTGTCATTCAGAAAAGAACAGATGGCTCTGTCAACTTCTTCAGAAACTGGGAAAATTACAAGGTAAATCAGCAAGCTAAGACCTAGGGAAGGGGACCAAAGACACTCCTGCAGAAGTGGTCATTCTTTCAATGTAATAAACAAGATAGGGAATTAACTACTGATATGATTTTCACTATTTTTCTGTGTCTGTGAAAAAGACTATTCTCACCTCTAGTTTTAAAATCAAAGTTAAAAAGTAAGGTGAAGGTACACTTTAAAATGCACCCCCTTGGTCTGGATGATATACATTTATACCTTATAAACATTACTCAATTCTGTTTTTCTAAGACACATTTGTAGCATCTAACATACTTAAGCAATAAAAAGTACAGGACTTTTAAAAATGATCCCTTAAGACTAATTATTCCTGATAAGTATGTTTTAAGTTTATGACACAACATGTGCTACTGGGGAGTGACATACCCAAGACTTTCATATAGAACCAGACTGCATTACAACAGTTTTGAAAAGGGAAACAACCAGTCTCTGTTACTGATTTTGATGCTCATGATGCTAATTCTATGAGTGGCACACATACACCCTCAGTCAAAGGATGGCAGACAGGAAAAATTATATTTCCTAGATGGTTAATTCCCTGTTCAAAGTTGTGAAGTGTCATATGATTACTTGCTCTTAGGTGAAACTTTACTGGCAGCTAAGAATGTGACATTAATATACCCAAGTCAGAAGTTGCATAAATTTCTAAACAAGAACTAGCACAAATGATGGGGGGGGGGGTCCTACATTTAGAGTGTAAGATCAGGTTTATTGAATCTATTTTGCTGGACACCTAAACTGTCAAATGCTTTCTGAAATAGGGTAGGTAATTTGTTTTATCAAAATGATTTACAACTTTTTGAAGGGGAATTCTGAAGATATCTACAGTACTTTATCTTATATTTACTAATTTTACTTGTAGTAAAGCTAAGCAGATAATTTGGAGCCAGGTATGATGGCACATGCCATTAATCTCAGCCTTCTGGAAGACTGAGGCAGCAAGACTGTAAATTCTAACCCAGCCTGATCAACTTAGTAATTTAATGAGGCCCCATCTCTAAGTAAAAAAATAAAAATTGGGCTAGGATGTACCTCAGTACAAATGCCCTGGGTTCAATCCCCATTACCACATGCACAACAAACCAACCAACCAACCAACCAAAAGACACTACAATGCATATTATCATTTTCCATCAATGGCCTTAATAATATCAGATACCCTCTTTCTTTGACTAAAAAGGAGAAAATATCCACAAACTTTTACAAAAGAAAAGGTTCTTTGGGTGAGTATGAGATTAGGAACCTAACTTTGTAAGGATCTATGCAGTTTACCAGTTCATGTTTTTAGTAGAAATAAATAAATTTGGTTCTGGTTTACCTTTGTCTTATTTGTAGGGTTTGAAGCTGGGGGTACAAATAAATACTGTTAAGATAAAGCAAAGCAAAACAAAATGATTATGTGGAGCTTATAAAACTCAAGTAATCTACTAAAATTGAAGTTCACATTACCACTGAAATGGCAAACATCTTTATGTCACTGTATCTACAGTATACCAATGTTTACTATCTCTTATTTACACACTAATATTTCTTTATTAACAGAAAGGATTTGGAAACATTGATGGTGAATATTGGCTTGGACTAGAAAATATCTATATGCTTAGCAATCAAGATAATTATAAGCTGTTGATTGAATTAGAAGACTGGAGTGATAAGAAAGTCTATGCAGAATACAGTAGCTTTCATCTAGAACCTGAAAGTGAATTCTATAGACTTCGCCTGGGAACTTACCAGGGAAATGCAGGAGATTCTATGATGTGGCATAATGGTAAACAATTCACCACACTGGACAGAGATAAAGACATGTATGCAGGTGAGTAAAAAAGTAAAAAAGCAAAACCAAACTTCTCAGAATTACCACCTTCTGTGAATTAAACAGAACCTGGTTATTAAAATATATGATACTAAAATCTTCTCAGAAAGGTCATTTTGGACACAAAACACATATAACCTGTTGAAAAAAACAGCTTTTAGAATCTCTTCTATAAGGCAATTCCAAAGTATGATATTTGTGGAAAAACAAGATTCTAGGGAAAAACCAAAGCCAAACCAAACCACATTTATGTAAAAATAAAACAGCCTCAAATTCATATACTAACTTGACACCACCAGGGATTTAGCTCAGTAGTTCCGCCGCCTGACCCGCAAGCACAAGGACCTGAGTTCGACCCCCGGTACCAAAAAGAAAAAGAATTTGGGCCTGGGACTTAACTCAGTGATTCCAGAGCCTGCCTCGCAAGCGCAAGGTCCAGAGTTCAATCCCTGGGACCAAATAACTAACTAACTAACTAACTAACTAAATAAATAACTTGACACCTACCATGCACTGAACACTACTGTGGGTGCTGGAGATATGGCAGTGAACACATTTCTGCCCTTTGCAGCTCACCTTTAGCAGGTTGATTCATTAGATGGAGATATAAATATATCTCCATTTTATATTAATGTTTATTTTATATATTTAATTTTATATAAAATACTGTAAAATTTATTTTATATAAAATAAAATACATAATTAAATAAAATAAGAGAACAAAAGGGATGGGTGGTATTGAGTTGTGAGTCCTTACGTGAGAAGGAACTATCTAAATAAAGTTCTGCATGAAGGGAAGGAGACAAGCCAATTGGATATATGGCATAAGAGCATTAGAGGGGAAGAGTTAAGATGATTGTGAAACATGGCATAGTGATAGCACAACAGACTGATTTAGAGGATGAAGAAATATTTTCATTTGAATAATCTAATTAGACCATCTATATAATTTTAAATTTAATTCTCATGTATAATAATAATATAATTTAATTCTTTTTAACCCAATTTCTGGCACTGAAGAGAGCTATCTGCTCGGAAAAATGATTCATTGTTTCCCTTCAAATGTTATCTAAGCAAGCAACACATATTAAGACCTATTTAACCTATTTCACATTGGTATAAGCAAGTGAAGACAAATATGAACATAACATGTCTACTTGTTTAGAGAAACCTATTTATTTGCTGGTAAAGCTATTTCAGTGCATTATGCTTTTGGTATTTTGAGAGTGCAATCTTCTTCTACCTTTACTCTTTTCTTTAGCCAACTCTGTATATTTCTTTTCCCAATCTCTTCCTCTGTATCTCTTTCATGTATAAACATTGCATGTAAAAAAATACACCACAAAACATTGAATTTTATTTACCCTACTAACTAGAAAATTAAATCTCTTTTAAAAGTACATATTCTGCCTGCCTCACAAGCACCAGGTCCCAGGTTTGATCCCCGGTACCAAAGTAAAATAAAATAAAAGTACATATTAAGTAAGCAAAAAAATAAACCAAAAAAGGCAATTAAAGCCATCTTTTTAAGTACAGGAGACAAAAGTAATAGAATAAATGAAGTAAAATTAGTAAAAAAATTGCTAATTACTAAGAAAACAGTATGGGAGGATCAAACCGAATTATTCCAAAGTAGAGTTAAGTTTCTGATGGTTTTCAAGGTACCATACTTAGAAGGAACTTTTACTGTGGTATTCTTTTTCCTAAAAGGCAACTGTGCTCACTTCCATAAAGGAGGCTGGTGGTACAATGCCTGTGCGCATTCCAACCTGAATGGAGTATGGTACAGAGGAGGCCACTACAGAAGCAAACAACAAGATGGGATTTTCTGGGCTGAATACAGAGGCGGATCATATTCCTTGAGAGCAGTTCAGATGATGATCAAGCCCATTGACTGAGGAGAGACGGTCTCCAATTTAAACGACACAAAACTCTGATTTTTTCAGTTCCCCAAATTGTAAATGTTACATGTATATTATTTTGCACAAATTATTTCTATATAGTTTGTAAAATGAATTTTACTATAACTATAAAAGGATCTGTGAATGTAGTTTCTCCTTCCTTCAGTACACTACAGATAATTATTTGTATCTATATTCCAGTTATTTCAAAATTTGTACTGATTGAACACAGGCAAAGTTTGTTTTCTAAAATGTAAATATTTGTCACAATGAAAGCAAATCTTAGCTTTATTTTAAATCAAAACTACATGTTGAAGATACCTAATTCATTTTAACACTATGAGAATGATCTAACTTCCAATGAAAAAATAATTTTAAGATTTCAGTCAAATAATGCATCTTATTTATAAAAGTACAGACAGGAAATTAGAGAGAAATCTCTAATTTTGTCAATAGAAAATACTTTTTTTGACTGAATAAAAGTTTTTTCAACTTGAATTTGTGGCTTTCACCTTTAATGATTATATGTGACTTCTTTTTTTTTTTTTATTAAATTCTTTTATTGGTACATTGTAGGTATACAACACAATTACATTTCTCATTGGGAACTGTATCTTTACATAATGCATCTTGGTTCTTATTTTTTCCCCATTCCTAGCCCTCCCTTCCCGCCCTCCACCCTTCCCGCCCTCTACCCTTCCCTATTTACAAAGACTTTATTTCCATTTTATATGTCACTTCTTGATGGTATATTCTATAATGATTTTCCCAAAAGAACCATGTGATCCATACTATGAAATGCTTATTTTAAAAACACACACACACACACACACTCACACACACACTCACACACACAAATAATACAAATACATGTATTACTGAAATGGGAAATAAAAGAGAAATACACAAATGAATTTCTCCTATGGTACAATGAACACCAAAATTTCCTGAAATGACTCTTACAATATCAGTAAAATGTTGATATTATAAAAATGTAGAGGGCTGGGATTTAGCTCAGTGGCGCCAGGCCTGCCTGGCAAGCGCAAGGTCCTGAATTCGATCTGATACCAAAAAAAAAAAAGAATATTTGGTGTGCCAGTGTTTTTGGTGCTAAAACAGTTTCAGGGAACTGTTAGAAATTTTCTCAATAATGAGGATTTAATAACTTCAGAGCAGAATCCACAGGGGCATGGCTAGTCCAAACTATGAACTCCACTTTACAGTGTGTGACTGTTTAGCCTTACCTTGGCTTTATTCAGTTTTGCCATCAACAACTTTATTAGGGATCTTCTGGGATAACCTCCTTCCAAAAATATATTTATTGCTTAGAGCTAACCCTTCCTTGATTTTTTAAAAAATTGTTTAAAAACTTACATGACAAATTCCAGAAGTAACAACAGTTGGAACCACCACTGGCAAAGATGTTAAAACTGGGGGAATCTGATTCTATTAATAATTAGCATGCAGATTTGTACAGCTGCTACTTTTATGTTTTTTATTTGATATATGCTCTTCAATAACTAAAAACATAAGAATAAAATTAATAAAGCTCCATCCTTACCTCTTGTATATATCACGTCTTTAGCCTAAAGTTCAGAAAATATATCAAAAGAACATGACAGGAAGTTCAAATATACAAAAAAGAGAAGGTATAAAAGGATATAAATGAGGTAATGGAAAACACAAATGTAATTCTGGCTGAAGAAAAGGCTAGGGCTAGTTGCCATTTGATCAGAGCTCATTCTCAGGATCCAAAAGAAAATGACTGAACATGCTCTACTGCTGTTTTAGAACAATATATAATAATATATAATCAAAACAATAGGGTAAAGTAATCTAGGGTATATAGTGTCTAAATATCAAAACAAAGAAATGATTAAAACTCATAAAATGTGAAACATCAATGACATTTTTTCACCATTAGGCATTTTTGAGATGACTATCACAGCCTTTTATGTATTTAATCAAATGCTATAGAAAGGAAAGGAAAAATATCCCATTAATTCCTATAGAACTATAGGAAGGCTTAGACTTTGCTGAAAGTATCTGACTTTTAAATACATGTACATAGTTTAATAAAAATTTCTGAAAGTAATGTAAAACTAAAGAACTATATTCTGAGAGATCACTATTCAACAAAACAATATATGAAAAACAAAAAAGGATCAGATAAAACTCAAAGATTCTTTTAAGTTCAGGTATACTTTAAAATTTTCATTACCTGTGATGAGGACAGTGCTACAATACAATGCAAAAGACAATTACATACATCTCTTCCACTAAAGGCAAGGACAAAGTCCATTTCATTCATATTTAGTACCAAACTCAGTGGTAAGCAAATATTGGTTGCTAGCTGAGATATTAAAAGAAAACGGGGTGAGTAAATAGTTACTGATTTTAAAAAATATGTCACATATATATTTACTATGATTTTTGTTTGTTTTTCCAGTACCAGGGATCAAACTCAGGACCTTGTGCTTGTGAGGCAGGCACGGTGCCACTGGGCTAAATCCCCTGCTATTTATTGTATTTAAACAGAAATTAAAACAAATAAAGTTGCAGGAACAATGAGAAGAGCCAGAAAAGGAACATTTATCTAATCAGTTGAACGAACACTGTGTATACTAAATGCTTACTTCTGTTTATATGCTATAAGGATAAAGCTTTGAACCAAGACAAAAAAGGGCTTAAGAGGATGAGGTACATTAATGAATATATCATTACAGAAATAAAAGCAGGTATTTTGGGGAGGGAGCACTATATTACACAAAGTTATAAGCCTTTTCTTACAACAAAAACTTAATTAAAAACCTCTTATGATAACTTCACATTTTAGGTTGATAAAAGAGGGAAGAGAAAGGAGGCGTTACATATATAGATGCAATGTATGTGTCCTGCAGAAGGGCTAGAGATTTTACAAAAACTTCCATGTAACATTCTGCTTCCACTCAATAAGCAATATATAGTACTAAAACAATTTATTTATTTTCATAGTTTTAAAAATATGCCTTCTTTCCCAGCAAGCATCCTAATTTGGTTGAGCTACTACTGCATCTTCCTATTATATGAATAAAGTAGAAATGAGGTTTGACAAATACACAGGAAAGAGTATTTACCATGTTTAATATAACCACATTATTTTTATATGACATTCATTTTCTCTCTTTGCAGCAAAGCAAAACTTCCTGTGCCAAATTCTTCAACAAGCCCCTTAAGATTATTTATTTTCCAATGACAAGAACAAATGAGTACTGTTAATGATTTTCAGATTTAAAACCATAATTCTCATATAAAGCAATTTTTTCCTTAAGATTTGCCAAACTATTCCTCTGTAGACAAATTGCATCTTTGTTCTAAGAATTTTTCACTATATTGTCCAAACTGACTAATTTTTACCTTGAATGCAAACCAACAGAAGAGACAATTTTTCAAAAGACGAGCAGAGAGCCAAGACTACATTTTCTTATAATTTAATCCATATTGAGTTACAGATACATTTAGCAGTACAGAAATAAAGAGTTTAATCACCATTTGATCCCTATCCTCTTTTTAGGTTTCACAAAGAATGGTTGTATTTGATAAATATTTTTAGTAAAAAAAATACTTAGTTTGGACTACCTTTCTCATGTTAAGAAATGGATTGGCTGTTAGGTTTTCAACCTGCACTATAGATTCTTTGGGTTGAAAAATTCTTTCCCTAAGAATCTCTAGTAAATACAATGGATTAATGCACATTTTGTACACCCAAAGAATAGTTAAATGAGGCAACCATTTTCACTAAGAGTACTATCTTTGAAACATCTTCAGGCCAAGTTCTGCGTTATCAAATGTACAGCATCTTATAAATGCTTTAAGTTTTTGGTAATTAAATAGGTCTGTTTTTGTATGAATAGGAAAAGATTCTGAAATCAAGGTTAAGTTAAATTTTAAAAATCACAGCCTAATTAAATTTAAATGAGAACAAAATATAAAAAAAGTAAACATTAACTAATGTTAAATTTTCATTCTTCAACATAATTCACTACTGAAGGCCAGGAATTTTAAAAATGAGACGTCTATGATGTAAATCAAGCAGTCAAAAACCTGTACAAGAGATATGTTTCACATTTTTAAGAAAAGCAAGTATGCTTTGAACAGATTTACTCTGAAGATGTGATATAAAACTCACTACACTCAAAGGATGATTTTCATGCTTGAAACAAACTATAAGTGAGCCAGAGTAACTTATCTGACAAATGTTTCATTTCTCAAGTCTACCTAAATTTTATGCCAAGTGGGCCATAATCATTCCATAATCTACATGTTTCTCCATGTAACAGTACAAGGATGAAAGATATGAAGACTACCAATATATAAAATTGTGCAGATGCTAAAGTGTATGTTCTCCATTTTACCATTTTAAGGTTTTTGCCATTTTTTTCTTTTTTCGTTTCTAATTCTTAGGTAGATCTCAGACAAATGTATCACCTTTTGCTATAGAATATAGGAAACAGAGGTTCATTAACGGAAACAGGCCACACAAATGCATTTACTGTATTAAAACTATTAAAACAGAAACTAAAACAATTGACATTGCAGGAACAATGGGAAGAGCCAGAAAGGCATTTAGTTAGTTGAACCAACAAATATTTACTAAATGCTTACTTTTATAAGCATCAGATAATGCTACACTGATGTGATCACTGGCAGACTAAGCTAAAAGATAAGGAGAGGCTCAGGTTTGGAAAAGAGGAAAAGATGAGGAGGTCATTTCCACTTGTGTTGAAATTACTTACTAATCCATCAATATTTTAGAATCTAAAATGTTAGGAGGCCTCAAGAACTAAGTAGAAATCTAGAAATACAAGGTCTAGCCTAGATTTGGGAGTCAATAAAAAATATATAGAAAGAATCTGAACGAGACCACTCTACGGAGAATAAGCAAAGAAGTGGACTGAGACCCAGAATACATCGAAGAGAAAGACAGAGAAAGATAAATCAATAAAATAAAAGCCAGAAGTGCAGAAGGTAAACCAATTAGAGTGGTGCTGCTTGTGAAGAATTTCAGGGAAGAGAAATAACTAACATCTTAATCATAAAATTAAGATGAAGCTTGAGAAATAAATACCTATTAAATGTTTCAACTATGACATTGATGGTGACCATATTGAGAAAATTTCTGAGTGAAGAGGGAGGTAACAACATACTAAACAAACAGCAAACAAAAACCCAGTAAGAACAGGATACTTTTTTTATCAGCTTAAGTGAACCATATGGTGACAGAAGAAAAAGCACAATTCTAAGTTCTCATGAACTTAGCTGGTGATATGCCTGTTATCTCAGCTACTCAGGCAGCTGAGGCAGGAGGATTTCAGGTTCAAGGCCAGCCTGGGAAACTTAACAAGCTTCTGTCTCAAAATAAAAAGTGAAAAAGACTTGGGGATATAGCTCAACGGTAGAGCATTTAAGACATATGAGGCCCTGAGTTTAGTCCTCAGTACTATTTAAATAATGTGGGAGATGACACAAAAGGAAATTACTAGAAATTAAACTGATGATATAGAATCATTCTAATATTTTGTCCAAATTAACATCTATACCTCAGTATTTGCCTTATCTGCTTTAACGCAAAGGAATGACTATGTTTGTTTCAGGTACCAGGGCTTTCCAGATTCCAGAGAAACAACTTTGCTAGTTTGTTTCTTCCCTTTTTATCTCTCTGTATATGCATGAGTGTACATCAATATGTATACATAATGTGCATATATACACATGCACAGTTTCAAAATTCATATAAAATCACCACTATGGGAAAATATAAAACAAATACTCTTGAACGAAAGGATTTTTGTTATTTTCAATAAAAATACTTTTTACTAGAAGATACAAATTATGGAATTTAGTGTGAAAAAGACAATGATAAGAAAAGAATCATACAATTCATACAATCAGTACAACTTAGCATGAGAGTTTAGCAGGTATAAAAGGAGGATGCTAAACTAAGACTTTAGATGGCAGATTTTTCATTAATTAGGTCTTAGGACTCTGAATCAGGTCTTTTATCTTTCTGGACCTTAGTTTTTTCAACTGTGAAAAATGAATGAATTAAAAGACATCAATATGGACCCATCCAGCCTGAAGAACATGATTCTGATCCTGTGCATGCTTTTTCTAGAAAAACAGAACAAACTTCAACGAAGACAATTCTATGTCTTGAAAGCAGAGCTACAGCAGAGCCCCTCTGAAACTAAGGACTGCCAATTTTCAGCCTACTATAATGTTCTTCATGCAATAAAAACCTTATTCTTGTGAATTATGAAGTTATTTTTTAAAAACCTCTATTCCCCCAAATTATATATTCAAGTATGGGGACAGTCAAGATTATGGTAAAGGGGTAGGGGTAGTGGGAGGCACAGGGGAAAGGAAAGAAGGGAAAGGAAAAAATGATGAGAAATGGAAAAAATGGAAATAAAGTCTTTGTAAATAGGGAAGGGTGGAGGGTGTGAAGGGAGGGCTAGGAATGGGGAAAAAATAAGAACCAAGATGTATTATAAAAAGGTACAATCCCCCCCCCAAAAAAGATTACGGTTAAAAAGCAGAACACGTGGCTGGGTGTGGGAGTACACGTCTGTAATTCTAGTTACTCAAGAGGTTCAGCAGGAGGATCAAGAGTATGAGGACAGCCTGGGAGACATAGTGAAACCCTGTTTCCAAAAAAAGTGCAAACATATACCATGTAGTGGCCATCCACTGTATTATGCTTAACGGTATTTCGCTTTCAACACTGGACACTTCCCCCCCACACACAGTGGAATCCTAGGAGGTTCCATAATATTGGATGAATTCAACTTTTCTCCAGGAACTAAGCAGCTGAATGGATGTGTATCCATTATCTTTGTCCCCACCTCATCTTCTAAACACTGGTACTGTAAAGACTTCAAAGTTTGTGGAGTTTCTTAAATAACAATTTTCAATTACTCTCATAAGTATTTATCTTGAAATTAAGTTTGGGCAGTTAGATAAAAGAGCAAAAATGGGAGCCATACATACTAGAAACAAATACTTATCACTTCAATACTCTACAGAGTATCAAATCAACTTAATATATGCTAGGAATATATAACGTTTATATTTAATTTATAGACAAATTTAAAAGGACAGTTTGTACAGGACTTATTTTCATTTAAAACCTAACACCTAGCCTTATTCACATTTTGTTGAAAATAATCTTATGACATTATTGGTTAAATAGTTCTTGGAATCTATAAACATTGTTAAAATAATAGTTAAGACAAATTTACAGAACTGTCAGTGCACTAAGGTAAATTTCCACAGTAAACTGATTTTACCCAAACTTTTCACAGTAAAATATCTGCCAACAATCTAAGAACTTCGATCAATGCGTTCAGTTAATGTATTAAATTTCATTGTAAACTACTGTTTCAATCTTTAAAAGCATTACTAAAGCAACTAAAGTACATCATTTTCACCATATGGCTCATTTCTATGAAAAACTTTAAGGATAAAAGTCTAAATCAATATGAAAATACATTCCAGGTAATGAGGCTGACAACTTTTGTCAGTTTTTTCAGCTTAGCAATCTTGTAGTAATTTATTTTCAAAATACATAAACTAAAAAATTGCCTTGAATTTCTTATGTACTAATTAAGGAAGAGCAACAACTAAGAATAATAAACACAGTAACATAACTCACCTAAATAGGGAATGCAAGGTGTCATCTTTAAGCTACTTATATAGTCTCTGAGTCTTTTGTAGTTATCTTCTTTACTCATTACATACTCTAATTTTTCAAAGGTAGTTTTGTCTTTTCGACTTAATAACTAAAAAACAAACAGAAAAGCCTAAGTTATTTACAAGTTCCATTTTATTGTAGCAAAGATATGAAGTTGCATTTACTATAAATTTGGATTTTAATTTAAAAGTTATACCTTCTTTAATTTTATGTTGCTTAGTATACAAATAAAACAAAATCAGATATATTAATAACTCAAATTACTTGTAAAATAGCCTTTATATGTACATAATTAACTAGTAAATAATACATTATATTTCTCATCTTTACTATTTTAAATGATAAAGCAATTTGATCATTTTTGTAAATTAAAATTATACATTCTCATTCACCTACAATGCCTAAATATTTTATTGACTACCTCCTCAAAGATAAGATCATTCTTGCATAATCATAAAGAAATACTGAATTTTGTGATAAGTAACAATTTTTCTCAACAACTTTAATGATGGCCAGTCCTAATAAAATTTCTGACTCCCTACATTTTGGAGTTTTGACACCACTTTATCATATAATAGCGTAACTTAAGAGGCCTGAAGAGTAAGTTTGTAGTGAGTGCTATTTGAGATCAACAGAGATAATCAAGGGGAGTAAGACATAAAAGGTTGGTCAGTCACCCACAATATAAAGGTTCAGAAAATTTTTTTTAATCATAGCAGAGACTGGTAAAAGTTTTCTTCTTTAACTGGATGACATAACTATTTCATTAGTATGTAACAAGACTTCACTTTATTTCATGTCAAAATATTGGTGTTATTTTACAGCATGCAAAACACTTCCCCTATATAATTCTCATTTACTTTTCCTACGAGTTTGACAGAAAAATTTGAGCATTTAGAGATGAGCAGACTATGATTCAAAGATGACCACAGGATTAGCATGTACCAGAATATACTAGTGCTCTCGAGTCATGCACTCATAAATACTTGTCTGTTTTTCTAGGTCTTGAAGTCTGGCTCTGGAGACAGAATATTCTGAAATCTAGTCTTCCCCATACTACAAATAGTACAGTTGGAATCTACTTTTCATGACTAAGCAATTTTAAGTGTCTCAAATATGCAAATTACCTTCAGATAATCTCTATCACAAAAATGAATAGGATTCCTTCTTTAAAATATGATTTCAATGAGTCTTTTGCTTTAATGTTTTAGATAAAATTCCAGTGTCTAAATAGTTTTATAATCTTCCCCTTTACCCACTTCAACACAATTTAGTAGCATTCCCAGATAAGACACAAAACTGCTTCCTATCAGTCAATCAAATCAACTGTTTTGAATAACAAAGTATTCAGACAAGCAAAACAGTTACAGAATGTTGTAGGAATAACAATAAATCAATCATAATTCACACACTCAAAAACACAAATACTAAGAGAAACACATTATTTGGAACTCTTAACTTATCTTGCTACATATGAAACACAAAATTGTAGTAAAAATCTACTTTTGAAATTTTCATAATAAATCAGTAACCAGATTAGTAAGATTCAATTCAGTATGTGGTAAAATTAACAGAAGAATATAAAGAACCACTCCAATATACTGTTTCCCTGTTGATACTCAGAACCTTGATATAACTATGAAGTCTTAACTTTCTTTTCTTTGAGTTTTTTTCTGTTTATATTATCTTTATATTATTTCATTGTATTCTCCCCACTAGAAAAAACAACAATAAAGTATTTCACGTTATAATTCTCCAGGTTTCTCTCATGATCAGTCTTTTTGGTCAAGAGTATGATAACTGGGGAAAAGCTCTTCATATTTTCATTTGTATTACTGAAAAAGGAGACCTACAGATTTCTGGACAGATTCTTTATCCACCTAATGTCACAATATGCCTACTCACGCTGGATGTGGTGGTGCATGCCTGTAATCTCAGCACTTGGGAGGCTAAGGCAGGGGGATTGCCATAAGTTCAAGGCCATCCTGAACTATAGCGAGACCCGACCTCAAAAAATAAAACACACACACATAAAACCAATATGCCTGCTCATGTCAGTCACTGTAAGAAATGCAAGACTCCCAGATTACCTCTCATGCCTTGACTTGTATTCTTGTAAAACAAGTTATGAACATACTTATTTGCATAAATATTTATTCATCTTTGACTCCAGGTACAGATTATAATCCTTTGATCATGACATCAACTATTATTTGTTCTTGGTATGAGTTTAAATTATTTTAAAATTTTATAACAAATATACATGCATTACCTTCCTACATAAGAACTGCACACCAATAATTAATCCACCTATGTGCTCCTTCTATATCCAATTCCCTTGATTATCTTTAAGAAGTAACTAGTAACAGTAATCCTAAATCTTGGGTTCATCGTTTTCTTACATTTAATTTCATTCTGACTACAGAGTATCATACATTGTTTGTAGTCTTCCACAAAAAATAATTTATTATTGCTTCCATGTATACATTTTTTTCTAAAAAATACCTTTATAATGCTCATTTTAATTTTTTCTTTTTGTTTTATTAAGAATTCTTATTAACAAATTCTTGATCAGTTACAGCTGTTGTACTTATCCCAACTGTTGTCTTTTAAATTTTCTCGAAAGTATCTTTTGATGAACAGAAAATATATCTATCTTTTCTTTCATTTCTGGAACATTTCGCATCTTATCTAAAAACAAAATCCCTATCTATACCATGCCAAATCAGAGATAATCACCCATTTTTCACCCAAAAGTTTTAGTTTTGCATTTCACATTCATGTGACAATGATTTTTATAGGTGATACATGGGCTAGATTTTATTTTTTGTCTTAATAACCTATTTTCCAGTTCCAATTAGTAAATAATCTATTTCTTCATGGATTTACAATGTTTCTATTTGTCACATCAGCATTCTAAAGCAAGGAACTATTTCTGGCTTCTTTATTCTGCTTTTATTGGTAGATACATCTAAACTTGCTCAAATCCTACACTGCTCAAATTATACAATAAATATGATATCTGTTACAGGGCCCATGTCCCTGCCTTCCACTTTCTTCTTCAGGACCTCTTCCTCCTATACTTGAAATCAATCTTTTCCTGTCAGTACTTTTAGGATATAAGTGACAAATAAAAATTGTATTTAAAATGTATTTTTTTCTTTTTGGTACTGGGGATCAAACTCAGGACAGGACCTTGCACTTGTGAGGCAGACAGCGGCACCACTGAGCTAAATCCCCGGCCCTAAAATGTATGTTTTGAGATATGTATAGTGAAATGTGTACCAATCTGATTAATATACCCATCACCTCATAGTTACCTTTTGTGTATAGTAGAAATATATATATATACTAAAAATATCTTTAATATCTATTGTTAGCAAATTTCAAGTAGACAACATAGAATTAACTGCAGTTACCATGCTGTGTACAGACCTCCAGAACTTATTCATTCTACATAACTGAAACACTGTACCCATTGACCAACATCTCTCAATTTCTTCCACTTCCCAAACTATCCTTCTATTCTTTCCCTTTATGTGTTAGACTTGAGATCCCACACGTGAGACATGGTATATTTCTCTGTTGTTAGGTTTATTTCACTTATGATAATGGTCTCTAAGTTCATTCATGTAGTTGCAAGGGACAAAATTTCCTTCTTTTGAAGGCTGACAGTACTTTACCATACTCTTTTATCCAATCATCTATCCACAGTCCATTAGGTTGCTTCCATGTCTTAACTACTGAAAGTAATTTTGTAATGGATATATTCTTTCACATAAGGAATTTCCAGTTTTAAGGCTTCAGTTCATGGTCATTTGGCCGATAGCTTTGGGCCTGTGGTACAGCAGTACATCATGGTGGGGAGTACTTTAGCACAGGTGCTCATCTCATGGTTGCAAGGAAAGACAAAGAAGGTAAGAGGCTGGAGTCCCATTATCCTTTCAAAGGCATGCCCCTCAATGATCTAACATTCTTCTACTAGGTTACACCTCCTCACTTCCCAAAGGGTGCAGAAGCTCCCAACAGAA
Organism: Heterocephalus glaber; assembly: GCF_000247695.1. The sequence continues at coordinate 3,497,481 of NW_004624771.1, forward strand.
CCACCAGTCTAGGACCAATCCTTTTACACATGAGCCTTTGAGGGACAATTAAGATATATACCATAATAACTCTGTATCTATTAAATGATAACTCCCCATTCTCACCTGTCCCAGTCCCTGGCAACCACCATTCTACTCTGTCTTTGTAATTCTGACTATTCTATGTACCTCAAAGAAGTGAAATGATATTTGTCCTTGTAAGTCCTCTCATTTCACACAGCATAATTACTTGCCAAATTTATCCCGTGGTATAGGATTATCACAAAATTTCCTTTGAATTAATATTCCATTATATGTATGTATCTTTCATTTATTCATCTACTTATATAGATGTTTGAGTTTTTACATTTTGTCTACTGTGAATAATGTTGCTATTGACACTGATGCAAAAGCTATCTGTTTGTGACCCAGGTGTGGTGGTTCACACCTGTAATTCCAACATTCTGGAAGTTTGAGGAACAAGAATCCCAAGTTCAAGCCCAGCCTAGGCAACTCAGTGACTTAGTGAGACTTTGTCTCAAAATAAAAAAAAGACTGGGGATGTAGCTCAGTGCCCTGGGTTCAATCCCCAGTATTGCAAACAAGCAGACAAACGGCTAGTAAAAAACCAAACAAACAAAAATCTGTGTCTCTGCTTTCAATTCTTTTAGGTATATACCCAGAAGAAGAACTGTTAGATTGCTTGAAAATTCTATGTTCAATTTTTAAGGAGAAATTTTATTGTTTTTAATAATTTTCTGAAAATTATTTTGGGTTGTCTTGTAGGTAAGTGAACATCATAAAAAAAACCCTATTACTCAGAGAAAAAGTTTTTCTTATTTTTTTTATAATGGATAGAAACAGTAAGATGGGTATTCTTTTCCTTGATGTTAAAGAGAAAATTCCTACTATTTTCCTTATTGCATATGTTGTACTTTTTGACACATTTCCTTTATCAGTTAAAAAACAAAACAAAACAAAACAAGCTGAGGATGTAGCTCAATGGCACCATGCCTTGCCTGGCAAGCACAAGCTCCCAAGTTGGATCCCCGGTACCAACCCCCCCCCCCAAAAAAAAAACAAAAAGAAAAAACTCAATTCTTTATTCACTAAAAATTTAAAACCCAGTAGATATGAAACTCATAAAATATTTTCTAACTTGACCCAATAAAACCATTCCAAGTGTACCTTCTGAAACTCATGCTCCTCCTCTGCAGAATCCCCACCTCTAACCTTTTCTCTAAACATCTTTGTTCCTTGCTCTTCACAATCTCTTCCAACTTATCATCATGCTTTCCTCCCTAAAACCTTCCACCATTTATCAAGTTCAAGGCATTAGATGACTGCTGTCCAGCAAAATTTTGTGTGATGATGGAAACCTATGTGCCATTCAGTACAACAGTCACCAGTCAACATGTGGCTGTTAAGCACTTGCAATGTGGCTACTATGACTGAGGAACTGAATTTTTAATTTAATTTTAATGATCTAAATTTAATAGCCACATGTAGCTAGTGGCTACTGTATTAAACAAGAGAACACTAGATTGTAACAATTATGTTACTGGCATTTATTGACATACAAGTCATTTTCCCTCTATATCTAGAAGACTTTATAAATTGGAAAAAAAGAGGCAATGAATCAAAATTATTCTTATTAAAAATATTACTGATTGCAATTTTCACAGAGATAATATTCCCAATATGCTGAGATTTCTAATTTCTTGACTTTTCCAATCATCTGATCTCTTCACCACTTTCAGCTTCTACTCTTTCTGTAATCTGTTTGTTTGTTTGGTACTGGGGGTCAAACATAGGACCTTGCGTTTGTGAGGCAGGCAGTGGCACCATTAAATCCCCAGCCCCTCTTTCTGTAATCATGAATACAGTAAATTACTTGACTCCACTGGGACTTCTAATCCAGTAACCACTACTACTGTTCCATCTCCCTAATTTACCTGGCTTAGTTTATCAGTACAACAACTCAGATACTTCCTTTTTGATCTCTTGTGCTATCTTGGATCCCTCTGGTACAAACACTTGTAGAAAAAACCCAACTCTGGTTAAACACAATTCTCATTATATAGTGATTCTGAGTGTTTTCAGTTACACTGTTGTGGCTGCCTCAGGTTTTGAACCGATTCAAAACATGTACCTTTTATGGGCATTTTGACTGAAGAGCCAGAAATTATATAAGTGCCGGATTTGGTGAATAAGGAATCGGTATTATGTTTTTACCAGCCTGCCTTTCCATGAATGGCACTAGCAGTGGCATTCACTATTTTTTTTTCTTTCAACCTTGCAAAGACATTTGCAAAAGACTTCTAGAACTGCTTCAGAAAGTGGCAAGAGGACTGGGGATTCAGCTCAGTGGTGCCATGCCTGCCTTGCAACTGCAAGGTCTTGAGTTTGATCCCCAGTACCAACAACAACAAAAAAAGGAAAGTGGCAAGAATGATGATGGGATAACTATATTCGAAGTGAGGGGGAATACTTTGAGGGAGATTAATGGCAATGTGTTTTTTCCTGTACTGAAATAAATTTTAAAAAATTTAAACACATATCATGTTTTGATTAGCCTTTGTAGCTGCAGATATCAAAATTCATACTTTACCTTGTCAAAGTGATAAAACCAAATATGATTAACATAGCATCAAAATATAGAATAGGGCCAGGGATTTAGCTGAGTGGTTCTGCCGCCTACCTCGCAGGCGCAAGATCCTGAGTTTGATCCCCGGTACCGAACAAACAAAAAAATGTAGAACAATATAATGATTTCATGTTTACCATCAGATTTTCCACCAGTCGTAAGGAAAAAACCCTCAGATTTATGACTAAAAACTAGTGGAAGTGTAAATCACTAGATTTTTTCAAACTTAGAATTTAAATTTTTCTCAAACTTACTAAAATCATAATCTTAACATGATTAAATGTCATTTTTTGCATTCATAATTTCCCATCAGGTGAATATGAAACACTGTATTATCAAAGATGATTAAAAAGGTTATAAAAATGATTCTCAAAAGAGCATAAACCAAACTCCAAATTGTAAGCTGCCTACAAATTACCTGACAAATCTGATCGAACACTTCAAAGAAAATGCACAGTTCAAAGAACAATGTACAGAGTAATTTAAAACTTATCTACTACCATAAAATTAATCATACTAACAATTACAAAAGGGCCGGGAATTTAGCTCAGTGGTGCCACCGCGTGCCTCCCAAGCACAAGGTCCTGAGGTTGATCCCCGGTACCAAAACAAAACAAAACAAAAAAAGAATTAACCTTATTAACTAAGGAAGATTACTTACCGCCCATGTTTTAGTTAACCTGAAAATTGGGGCACTCTGTAAGCCAGATACCACTGCCATAAGTGCATGAAGATTATTCAGCTCATACAGTTTCTGAGGATTTAAGAAAAGAGGAGGGAGGAATAAAAAGTTTAAAAATGAATACAAGACAAATACAGATTGACAAGCACAATTTAGACAATTGATAAGTGCTCTAGGATTTAATTACTTTGATTGCTGAGATTTGTCTTTAGAGTACCTACTATCTTTACAGTAAGTTGTTTTTGGCCTATAATAAGTTGCATCTTTTACCCTGACCACTGACTGTCTCCAAATTCTGGGAATAAATCTACCTCTAACTGGGTAATATATTTTTTTTAAAAACCAGTTTTTTCTCTCACCATGCACTAAACTAAAATCGAAATGGATTAATGATCTAAATATTAAAATAGAAACGCTGGCTGGAACAGAGGTTAGGTAGAACTCTTGAAGACATCGGTGTAGGAAAAGATTTTATGAACAAAACCTCAGTTGCCCGTGAACTAGCACAAACAATCAACAAGATCTCTTCTTACTAAAAAGCTTCTGCACAGCAAGAGAAACCACCAGCAGTGTGAAGAGACAACCCACAATGTGGGAAAAAATCTTCACCTGCTCTTCCTCAGACAAAGGTCTACTATCCCGAATGTATAAAGAACTTAAAAAGATCAGACCTCCCAAATTTAAAGACCCAATCCGAAAATGGGCATCTGAAATGAAGACATTTCTCAGACAAAGAAGTAGAAATAGCAAATAAATACATGAAAAAATGTTCAACATCACTAGTCATTCGAGAGAGATGCAAATGAAAACAACACTGAGATTCCCACCTCACTCCAGAAAGAATGGCTGCTATAATGAAATCAACCAATAACAAATGCTGGCGGGGCTGTGGGGAAAGAGGAACCCTGATCCACTGCTGGTGGGAGTGTCGACTGGTGCAACCACTGTGGAAATCAGTATGGAGATACCTCAAAGAACTAGGACTGGAAGTCCCGTTTGACCCAGCTATTCTCCTGCGGGGTATTTTCCCCACAGAATTAAAAGAATCATACCACAGTGACATACGTGCACTCATGTTCATAGCAGCACAATTTGTAATAGCTAAAACTTGGAAGCAGTCCAAATAGCCATCAACTGGAGACTGGATAAAGAAAATGTGGGTTTTTAAAAATAAAATGGAGTACTACTGAGCCATAAAAAATGAGAAATTAGAGGCACTTATAGCTAAATGAACATTGAGGCAAACAGGACACATGTGTAAATACCAAATAATTTCTCTAGTGTGAGAAACTGAAAGTGTAAATAAGGACTAAAAGGTATAATAGATAATGTGAAATAGGAAGAAAAGGGGCAAAGGGGAAGAGGAAGTGGGAGGGGTGGGGAAGGGAAAGGAGGGAATGGAAGTAATGAGAAACTGAAAAAATGGAAACAAAGTCTTTGTAAATAGGGAGGGATGGAGGGGTTGAAGGGAGGGCAGGGGGATGGAGAAAAAATAAGAACCAAGAGAGATTATGTAAAGGTGCAAATTTCCAATGATGAATGTCATTACATTGTATACCTAAAATGCATCAATAAAATAATATTAACAAGGGCCAGGGATTTAGCTCAGTGGTTCTGGCGCCTGCCTCACAAGTGCAAGGTTCTGAGTTTGATCCCCAGTACCAAAAATAATAATAATAATAATAATTATTATTATTATTATTTTGTTTTTAAAAACCAGTTATTACTCAGTATCAAGTTTACTTGGTATGGTCATGTACCCTGGTTCTAGTGAGCAGTCTCTTTCCTTATAATGAAGTATTACTAATCCTCAGCCTTATGTTCCAAGTTTCAAGAAAGGGTCCACCCAGGATTCTGATTTGCTTTCCTGCCAAATACTCTCATTATTCAAGGGGTAGGGTTCAAACTGGGTTTTTACTGACCTCAAGTTCCTGCTTCCTCCTCCCCCAAACCTCAGATTCTTTGTTTTTTATTCATTCTGGGACATTGCTTTTATACTCTGTGTGCAGAAAATGTCTAACACCAGGTTCCATCAATTTGCCAAGAGTTCTATTTGACATATATTGCTAATTTCTCAGATTTTATCATACTACTTCATACATCCCAACAGTTCGATCTAAAAACCAGTCATCTTAGAACTTTCCTAACTCTGCTACCAGGTCTAGAAAATGCCAGAGGTGAGGCATTTCATTGAAAACTAAAAGAAAATAAATAAAAACAAATAAACATAAAACAAGATGGAAACTTTCAGAAAGGTTGTATTATCTAGCTGGGGAACTTTTTATTTATTAAATATATGTTAAGCATTTATGGCAGACTAGGCACTATGTTACTCTCTATATTTGTAAGAATGAAAAAAGATCTACAAAGCAGAAATTCTGCTGCAAGATTGTTTCAACGCCTGTATGAGTTTCCAGTCTGTTGGCATGCCCTACAGATTTCATACTTTCCAGTCCCTATAATCACTTGAAACAAACCCTTACATCTCTTCATGTATTTTATATTTAAAGCTATATAACATATTTTTACAGAATGTTACTGGTCTTTCTGGAAAATACTGATTGGCACAATCTACTGAAGGAAAAAGCAGTCCTGCTAGTTTTATAACAAACTGAATATAGAAAGCAGAGAGTCAGAACAGAGGGATTTAAGACAGTTATGAGAGAAAAATTAGGGTCTGAGATAAAGGCAAAGCTGTCAGATATAACTTAAAGTCTTAAAGACTCTGAACAGGAATTGAATCATTTAATGATGAGAAAGACAGGGTAGGTTTAACGAACAAACTTTGATGATTTTGAGTAGAGCATAGAAGCAAATTAAAAAATATATATAAAAAAATGGAAATTCACAATTTTGAGAAAAGCCATTAACTTCTATTTTCCTAAAAAGCAGTATTTATCTACCCTATCACAAAGAAAGTTTCCAAATTTCTATGACACTTCTGAAAAATAACATGTATGTAGAAGGCAAGCTCTGCCACCTAGTGCCCCAGAATTTGTTAGAATACAATTGTTTCCATGTGCTCAAGGAAACTATGGGAAGAGTTATGAAATAATAACTGCAAACATGGTACCCTCACTTTAATCGACCTTCTTTGTTCACAGGTAAGGTAAGTTATGCATGTATTACAAGAATCATAAAGAACCAAAGTGGCTATAATTAACCACATCTCTTATGAATGTAACATAAATTTGGAATTGTTACAGGTTTATCTCAGTGTCTTTTTTGGGAGTGTCCTGTTTTTGTTCTCTCCTGCTGTTATTTATTATCTGCACCATGCAATAGCTGTTCAGTGAACATATTTGGTAACATCTATATTATTCTTTTTAAAATAAAAGAATTCCTATTCTCCACATGTCTGGTAGGGTGACTTATTTAGAAAGTAAACTGAAAAACAGCTATGTACTCCTCTACTTAATCTCTTTCCATCATCTTTAGAATAGTGTAATATTTTATAAATATCATACTTTAGCATAATCTGACCTCTGACTACTTATCCAGTGAAACAGATGATGTAACTTAGCTACTCAGGGAGAAAGGTGAGGAAAAGGCACTCAATAGGCATTCAACTAAAAACAAACAAACAAACGAACCAGACTTATCAACAAGCCTTATTTTCCAGTATCAATGAATAAATAAAGTATTACAGACAAATATTTACTTAAAATACTTCTGAATGATTGAACTAAAAAAGTTTTGCTTACCTTAGCAGTTTTAATATAATGGCTCAGAACTTCTGCTCTAATTTTTAATGTTTGAGCATGAAGAATCTCTCTAACAACCCAAAAGCTCACCTGAAAATAAAAATTAAAAATTGCAGGGCAAGATTAATTTGCTAGGATCAGATTAATGACAAAAATGACCGGGTGAACTTCCTAGAGCTGCATTAAAGTACAATGATTCATTTTGCCCTTTAACATCACCAAGACATAATCAATTTTCAAATATTGCATACTTGTCATATAATGAGACAGATATAGATATGTATGTGTGCATACACACACACGCATAATGATGTGTTATCATTAATCTGTAAAAGTTAATATGAAGTGCTAGGGAACAGAGCTTTCTAAAAATGCAACAGGGCTGGGGATTTAGCTCAGTGGTGCCGCCACCTGCCTCAAAAGTGCAAGGTCCTGAGTACCAAAAAAAAAAAAGAATGCAACACAACCAGAACAGTGCAGCATGAACACTGTACACATACAGGTGTTTTTTTCCTTTACTATATTTTGAAACATAATGGCAGAATTAGGTGAGATCTAAAAGCAGATCCTGCGGCTGGGGATTTAGCTCAGTGGCACCATGCCTGCCTCTCAAGTGCAAGGTCTTGAGTTCAATCTCTGGTACAGGAAAAAAAAAAAAAAGATAGATAGATAGATAGATAGATAAATAAATAAATAAATAAATAAGCAAACCTTGCAAAAGATCCTACTTGCAGGGTTTTTTTGTTGTTGTTTTTTCTTTTTGGTGGCTGTATAGTCCTACATTGCTATTTAAAGGTGAAGATTCCCAATTAAGATGAAAACAAAATGTGTCTGTATTTCCAAGTTAGCATCCTCAAATAAAAACATTTCAAAAATTTTACAATATTTTTAATCCAATAAAACCATTTTTTGATTTCTTTAGAAGTATTAAAATTCATTAATCAGAAGGCAGATTAGGATCTACAATATTAAATATTCTGGTGGAAATATTTATGTTGTAGTAAGTATATTTTATTTTGTGCATTATGAAAACAGAATCAAAGAACTGTTAGTTCAATCTTACACAAATTAAAAACAGGATGTGGTTAGAAATCTTAGTGTAAAAAGTAAAAGAATGCTTTAATTTTCAAATGAGAAATACTTTACATGTGTGTACATGTAAATGTAAAACTATAAATTTTACAAAGTCATGTAATACTTGCTATATTTGAGCTACTAATGGCAATAATTCTCCTATTGTAACAAAATTTACTTACATACCCCCCCAAAACCCCTCAAAGTTATAGTATAGAGTTTTTTTTCATTGGTACTAGGGATCAAACCCAGGGCTTATACATGTAAGTCAGGTCCTCTGCCACTGAGCTACACTACCAGCTAAGATATTTTAACAATAACCTTGGCAAAAATCAACTATGAATTCAAATCTACATTGTATGATTACTTAAATTTAATGGCAGACAATTTTTAAGATGAATACTATGGTGATTTTGAAATACAAATTCTCTGCCACTGCTCTCATCAAAAGCTGTTACCTTTCACTAAATCTAGGCATGATTGTGATTGCTTTGATGAAAAAGTATTGGAAAAACTGATGTGGAATTCCAGAGGGAAATCATAAAAGACCTTGTACCCCTACCTTGATTGCTGGAATATTCACTCTTGGAGCCTGGAGCTATGATGTAAGAAGCCCAATCACCCTGAGACCACGATGCTGGAAAGGCTAAGTGTAGGTATTTTCCAACTGACAGCCCCAGTTAAACCCAACCACACCTAAGAATACTGACCCAGAGTAACTAAAACCAAAACATAAAATTGCTAGACTTAAAAAAAAAAAATTTGGCTGGTCATGGTGGTACATGCCTGTAATCCCAGCATTCAGGAAGCTGAAGCAGGAGAATCACTGAGTTCGAGCCCATCCTGGCCTACAATAGTGAATTAAAGGCCAGCCTCAACTACACAGTGAGACTCTGTCTCAAAAAAAATTTTTTTTTGTCACCTAGAAAAAATGATTTTTAGAGAAAAGACAATTTAATTATTGTCACACTTTTCAGCAGTGATAGTCTGTGCCAGAAGAAAAAAATGGAGCAATATATCCAAGATATATCTAACAACCTTTGTAAGGAGTTGCAGAAATAAAGAGAAGCAGTACTCCAAGGACTTCAAGTAATAACCCAGAAACTATAAAATGTCAATACGCTTCCCACATGGGATCACAAAATACTCAGAGCCAATATTAGATCTAAAAAGAGAGATAGACTCAAATACTGTACAGTAACAATGGGGGACTTCACCATCCCATTTTCCTCAAAGGACAGATCATCTAAACAGAAAGGCATCAAAGAAACATCTAAAATGAATCCTACTATAGAGCAAATTGACCTACGAGACATTTATCCAACAGTACCAAAATACACATTCTTCTTACCAGCACACAGAACACTCTCAGCACAGAACACATATTAGGCTACAAATCAAGACTCCATCATTTAAAAAATATGAAACCATATTTTCTATCTTCTCAGACCACAACCAATTAAAACTACAAAGCAACAAGAAAAATAAAAATTCTACAAATGCATGGAGATTGAATAACATGTTCCTAAATGACCAATGGGTAATGGAAGAAATTAAAAGAAAAAATTTAAAATTTTCCAGCAATTAAGGACAATGATAACATAAAATACTAAAGTCTGTATAATACAGCAAAAGCAATACTGAGAGTAAAGTTTACAGCAATAAATGTATACATCAAAAAACTAGAAAGATCTCAAACAACCTAACAATGAACCTCAAAGACTTAGGAAAGCAAGAGGAAGGCAAACCCAAAATTAGTAGAAGGAAAGAAATAATAAAGAGCAGAAATACAATCTGAACTACATATAAAAACAAACAAAAGAAGAGAGCAACAAAACTGATGGTACAACGCCTATAAACCAAGGACTCTGGGAGGCTAAGCTAAGAGGACTGCAAATTTGAGCCCCACCTGGGAAATTTAGTGAGACTTTGTCTCAAAATAAAATATTAAAAAGGACTGGGATTTAACTCAGTGTAAAGACCCTGGGTTCCATCCCCAGTACCACGAAAAACAAACAAAACCAGAGCTGGGATTTTGAAAGCTAAACAAAACTGACAAAACTTTGGTAAACTAACCACAAACAAAAAGTGAACACGACTCACCAAAATTTTATCAAGAATAAAAAATTGAAACAGGCCAATAATTAGTAAATAGAATGAAATAGTAATTTAAAAATCTCGCATTTTAAAAAAGCATAGGACCTGATGGCTTCACAGTTGAATTCTACAAAACATTAAAGAAAAAACTAAAAGCTTGAAAAGAGGGGAGGGGAATGAGAAGAGGAAGAATTAAGATATACATACTGTATTATGTACAGGTACAAATTCCCTATGACGAATGTGCTCATTATGTATGACAAATATATACTGATAAAAAAACTTAAAAATAAATATATACAAATTTACTCTGGCACAGTCTTTAAATGAGGTCAGCTTTACCCTTACACCAAAGATAAAAAAGAAAGAAAACTACAGAGCCATATCCCTGAACAGATATAAAAAATCTCAATAAAATTAAACAGCATATCAAAAAGATCATAGACCATGATCAGATGGGACTCATCCTAGGATGCATTAAAAACAGACAAATCCATACAACATGATATAACACATCAATAGAATGAGGCAAAAAAAATGATATCAACAGATGCAGAAAAATTATTTAATAAAACATTTCTTCATGATAAAAAGTTGACAAATTAGGTATAGAAAGAAAAATACCTCAAAAGTATTGAAAAACTCAGAGCCAATATCATACTGGATGGAGAAAAAGCATTTCCTCTAAGATCTGGACTAAGACAAAGATGCCCACTTTTACCACTCTTACTATAGTACTAGAAGGCTCAGCAAGTGCAATTAGGTGAAAGAAATAAAGGACATCTAAATTGAAAAGAATAAGGTTAAATTATCCATGTTTGTGGATCACATGATTCTATATGTAGAAAAGGATTCCATTAAAAATCATGAGAACCCAGTAAATTATGATAAAAAAAATCAACATACAAAAGCATTTCTACATGCAACTAACAAACCTGCTAAAAAAGAAATTAAGAAAGCAATCTCATTCACAATAGCTACAAAAAAAAAAAAAGAAACTTAGCCAAACAAGTCAAAAGTTCTATATCAAAAAGATATTAGTTTGTACTGCCACATTTATTATAATACTATTCACAATGGTCAAAAGTACGGAATGAACCCTGATGCTCTTCAGTGGATGAATGGATAAACTGGTTTATTTACATCATGGAACATTATTAAAAAAAAAAAAGAAAGAAAGAAATCATGTCATTTGCAGCAATGTGGATGGAACTGGAGATCACTATGTTAAATGAAATAAGCCAGACAAAGGAAGACAAATACCACATGTTCTCACTCATCTGTGGAAATCAGTGAGTCAACCTTATAGAAGAACAGAATGGAATAATGGTCATTAAATACAGGAATACTGGGAAGAATAGCAGAAAAATTCAATAAGCAGCACCAACAACACAGACTGCAGTAACAACTCCTGGTTCTTCTTTTGCACAGTCAGATAACAATTGGCCAAAACAACCTATGATATAATTCAAAATGACCAGAAGAATATGAAATCCCAACACATAAAAATCATTTATCATTGAGGAGACAGAAATACTCATAACCCTGATTTGATTAATACACATGTATTAAATTATCATAACGTACTCCATAAAGATAAACAAAATTTTTTTTTTTTGGTACCAGCGATCCAACTTGGGACCTTGCACTTGTGAGGTAGGCGGTGGCACCACTGAGCTAAATCCCTGGCCCAAAAAATTTTAATGTTCAGAATTATTTAAGAAGCTAAAAATACAAACATAACTAGGGTAAAAGTAGTTAGTATGAAACAGATAAAACATGTTTGAAGAGAATTAGTGAACTGAAGTATAAATTTGAGGGAACCAGAATGAAACATAAAGAGACAGATGGAAAAACAATGAATAGTCAATAGACAAGCAGCAAAGAATGTCAACTTCTAACAAATTTTCAACAGTGTTTTGAAAGGAAAAAAACAAAGATGATGAATATATACAATATTTCAGAAACTAATTTCAGAAACTAAATCTCAAAAATTTTAAAATAACTCACATGATTAAATCTTCTTGTGAAGGCCACTGCATTTGGTGCAGAACTATATTTTTCTTTTTTATTCCATCCACAACTTGAGAGCTCCTGTAACATCAAGGTGCAAATTAAATGTAAATTAAATATTAAGAACAGCTCAGTTTTCTTGTCGTATTAAGGATTTTAAAACATTAAAGATAATTTCTGTTCTTTTCTGGAAAGAACATAATTCATTTGATAGCCATTCAGAAAAATCACAAAAGTAAATTTTATTAGAATATAGGAGAGCGAAATTAGGTGTCTAAAAGAAGAGGGGCAAACTTTTCATCCATAGGCAGAATACTGATGGATTCTTCTCTGGAGAGATTTGAACCCCAAGAGGAAAGGTGCAGTCACTGAAAGCTTAGCATCTCTCAACTTAAGAGTAAAGACTACTAGTTGTCAAGCCCCATTCAGTTATTTGGGGCTCTCACAATCAGCTTTTATGTATCTTAGTCTGAGCTGACAAGTCATTGATTTCAAATATTTGATCAATAGAATTCAAAGGGCATCAGAACTTGGATGTTTAAAAACAAAATCACTTTTTATTCTACACCAACCTCTAACTGAACTGAGACATTTCTTTTTAAAAATAAATTATAGATTATAGTGGTTCTGGCTATACATGTGACTGTCACCAATTTTTTAAAAAATCAGAGCTATTTTCTTATCACATTACAGTTAGTGCAAATATCTCAAAATATAATTTATAGTCATTACTCCAAAGTTATGATAGTTGTAAGACCCACCTCTACATCTTACTCAATGTGTTAATAAAGAATCTCACTTACTACCAAACAATCACTTAAAGAATACTGGTAAGTGTATTGTAATAAAATTGATTTCATTTGATTTTGAAAATGAGTTTCTGGAACTGGACATGGTGGTGCACACCTGTAATCCTAGAATTCAGAAGGCTGTGGCAGGAGGATCCCTGTGAGTTCGAGGTCAGCCTGAGGTACACATAGTGAGACCCTGTCTCAAAAAAACAACAAAAAAAAGAATTTTTGTCCATAGGCTTCAGTTTGCCAAAGGGACTCAGGGATCCATATAAGTTACTAACTCTTTGTAATATAGCCACAACCATAGGAAAACAGAATCTATAGGAAAAAAGAAAAAAATTTTCGAGTTAGGTCAAGGATCAGAAGAAAACTGAGACAAGGAAAAGACCAGACATGTAATTATACTGTCAGGCAGATGAGAAAACATACTTGTCAGCCCAAAGAAGGAAGGTATAGTGAAAGAAATACTGAAGGAAAACAAGAGCTTCTGGAAATGAAAAAATATAAGAGAAAAAGTCAATAGAAAGGTTATGAGATAAAGGTGACAAAATCTTTTAAACAAAAATCTAAAAGTAGGAGCAAAAATCAACACTGAGGTAACAAGAAAATGGAGAAAAGTAACATCAAAAAATAATTCAATAAAATATCCCAGAACTTAAAAATCAAGACAAGACCTGCCTAGTGTTTGGTACAACAGATTGAAAACAACAACAACAACACAACACAAAACAAAAGCAAGCCAAAGCACAGAATCAAAAATTTGCAGGACAGGACCAGGGATTTAGCTTAGTGGTGCCACTGCCTGCCTCGCAAGTGCAAGGTCCTAAGTTTGATCCCTGGTACCACAAAAAAAAAAAAAAAAAAAAATGCAGGTCAATGGAGAAAAAGAGATCATAAAATCCTGGAAGTTATGAGACAACTGAAGCAATGCTTTCAAAATCCAAGAATTCTATATCCAAGAAAACATCAATTGAGTAGTAAAGAAGACTATAAGCATTTTCAGGCACAAACATTTCACAGAATTGCCTTTCCTGCACTTATTCTTAGGAAACTAGTAAAATCTGTGCTTTACAAAACAAACTAGCCAAGAAAAGGGAAGGAGGTGAGGGTGGTATCTGAGAGTGGCAGAGTGTGTGCTTAGCATGCTCAAGGTCCAGGCTTCAACCCCTGGAACCAAAACGGGGAGGGAGAGGGGGAGAGGGGGAGAGGGGGAGAGGAAGAAGAGATCCAGGAATCTGAGGAACAACACAGAAAGAACACATTGGAAATCCCCTAATGAAAAGTGAAAGGTGATCCTGGGACATTAAGAAGAGCATCCTTGAGTGGAGCCAGAGCAGAGATATTGGGGGTGCACTAGGGCTCAGAAAACATGAAACCAGTCTTGACATATTTCAACACATGAAGAAAAGGGATACACTACACTCACTTCTTGAAGAAAATCAGTGACAGATACAGAGAGCTAAAGTAAATTCTTAGTTCAAGAAAAACAAAATTTGAGTAAGTAATCATAGTACTACTCTAAAGAATATAGCTATACAGTCAAAACTGAACTAACTACATGGGGAAAAGAAAGAGAAGTGAATTGTGTAAATGTGCTGGTGGGGGAAATATAAGAGTAAAATGATCTTCTATAGTAGAATCAACATATATCTAAAATTGAAAAATCAAGAAACAACAAGCATTTAGCTATAGTACTGGTATTTGAAAATGGACATAAACTGCTCCAAGGAGGAATAGCTAAGGCATTGGAGAGTGGGAGTCAAGAGTCCAGACTAGGGCCGGGGATTTAGCTTTTCTTTAACAAAAAAACAAACAAAAAAAAAACAGTACAGGCTGGAATAATGAGACTAAAAGGGATAGGGCATTTCTATACTTTGTTTCTTAGGAGAATATGCAACTTCGTAAACATAGTACACACCTATCTTCAATAAAACAAAACTGAAACAAATGAAAAGGAATGGACTCAGTCACGGAAGATTGAGAAAATAGTTATAATACTACAATACTTCAAAGAGGGAAAAAATGACTAATGTTCCTCATTGAGGGTGCTGTCAGTACATATTGAAGAAAGTGGTTGATTTAAGATATTTTGGTACCAGGGATCAAACTCAGGACCTTGTGCTTACGAGGCAGGCAGAGGAATCACTGAGCTAAATCCCTGGCTGATTTAAGGTATTTTGGAGGCATATAGGACTTGAGATAAGAACAAGGAATACTGAGGAATGATAACAATTACTGTTTCAACAAAGGAGATAAGCAGTGAATGCTCTGGAGATATGAATTACTAACTTCTAAGATTAGATGAGAACTTTCAAATTTGAAAAAATAATTAACAAGAGCAAGTATACACTAAAAATACTGCTTGGTACTCAGCCTAGATACATGTTCATTTCATATTCACTGTGTCTGGAAAGACAATGTTTAGACACAATTAATATAAGCTGATTATTATATGGCAATGAAAAAGCAGCAAATTGTGGCTGCATTTTTGTTTTTTCTAAAACCACAGCATACTTAGACATCTACATAAAGATGTAGTTTGGGGCAAAATCCCTAGGATTAAATCCATAAATATTCAGTATGTTCTTAACCCATTAATAAAATTTCCCAATTTATAATCTATAATCAGGGTCCATCAAATTATTAAACTTATCAAACCACTCAAAAGTAGTCATTTAATATAGAATTTAATTCCAATTATACACCTTTAGGGTCGGGGATTTAGCTCAGTGGTTCTGCCTCCTGCCTTGCAAGCACAAGGTCCCGAGTTCGATCCCCAGTACCAACCCCCCCCCCCAAAAACAACAATTATACACCTTTACATAAGGCTGATTTCATTTTCCTAAGTAATGTTGCATCTTTTCTGATATTTATGATCATTTCCTAAAAATACAGTCCTAGAAGTGAAATCACTAAGTCAAAGAGCATATTACTAGGGCTGGGGATTTAGCTCAGTGGTTCCACCACCTGCCTCGAAAGCCCAAGGACCCGAGTTCGATCCCCGGTACAAAATAAAAAAGAGCATATTACCTTTTCAAGGCTTTGACACTTGTCAAATTGCCTTCTAATTATATTACCATTAGCATTGTATCACTTCCATAAATATTATCAAAACTATGTATATGTGCTTCTTTCTATACATTATTGCCTTAATTTCCCTATGTGGCTATGTTTGTTGCTAAATATTGAGAAAAGGGGTGAAGAGGGGATGTGAATCACCTACAAGCCCACCACTCAAAGAAAACTTATGTAAACATCCTCCTGGTCTTCTTGTAAGCCTGTTTTTTATTTTTTAAAAAAAAGTCCTTTCCATCCTGAGAACAAATGTCTATTTTTTTAAGGAAGTGAAGTAATAGCAATAAAATAGTTAACACAGATATTACTAGGTAATATCTAAGTGCTTTATACAATCTAAGTGTCCTTATCATTATAATTTATCATGATAAATAAGAAAGCCAGACAAAACTATTATCTTCATTTTTTACATTTAAAAAACTTCAATGTTTTTCTTCTTTTTTGGTGCTGGGGATTGACCCAGTACCTCATATACCCTGAGTAAGAGCTCCACTACTGAGCTACATTCCCAGCACCATTAGTGTTTTTATGACTCCTCAGATTTAAAAATGTTGAGTTTTTAGAAAATCTGTCCAATCTTACATTTCTGCATAATTTTTTAATGGGAAAATGCTTTCCCACTTTAAGAAAATTCTGTTGTGGGGGTTGAAAGATGATACATTATTTGGGAACAAATGGGTTTAAACTCCACTGGAGCCCTCCATTCTAAAGAAACTTAAAAAAGTATTTCTGAAGACCTCATAAGGTTGTAGTTTCTACTTTAGAAAGATTTCCCCTTTTGAAAGATATATTACTAGACTATC
The DNA here is from genome assembly GCF_000247695.1 of Heterocephalus glaber. The sequence goes on from NW_004624771.1 coordinate 3,514,349, forward strand.
TCATACAACAACAAACATTAAAAATGGAGACCCAAGTGGTTGCCAGAGGTTAAGGATGGATGGCAGGGTGTGGGGAGTAGTGAGACAGATGCAACTATACAGAGGCAGCACAAGGTAGAGTTGTGTAATGATGAATACTTACGCATCTTGAATGAGGTGGTATAGACAGATCTACATATATAATAAAATGTCACAGAGTAATAGACACATACTGTAAAAGTACTAGTTTCCTGGTTTCGATATTGAACTACAATTAAGTAAGATGTCACTATTGAGGAAAACTGGGTTGCATTATTTTTGCAACTTCCTCTGAATCTCATTATCTCTGTGCTATTTCTTACAACTTCCTGTGACTCTATAAATATCTCAAAATAATTTTAGAAACAGTAACAACAAAAATCCACTAAGTGAATTATGAAGTTAAAACTGTAGTAGGAATCCAGGAGCTCACTCATTAATTTCTTCTTAAACCTAGACATGCATTTACACTTACCCAGACTTAAAGGAATTTTGCCTTGCCCCACCTCTACTTCCCAATAGCCACTTAATTAATTCTTTGTGGAAAAAAAATAGTTTTCTCTTGTCTTGAGGGAGATCAAACTAGGCTACCTTCATAATTCTCCTTTGGTGTATTTCAAGTTGGTTATTCAGAGAAACTACAGACCTCTGCAGTCACAGGAATAGCTCTGAAAAGCTGTACTTTTTTTGGGGAAAAAAAACTTACAAAGAAATCCATCGACATTAGAAAAATAAGCAGAGGATGCAGGCAGAGGCCCTCTCTCTCTAAGACGGCCTGCCTGCCTACAAGAAATCTTTACACACGAAGAAGAAATAGAGGTTTGATATCTGACCCAGAGAGATTACACGACAGTAGTCCTTCTGAGGGCTGCTGCATGGGAAACTGTACATTAACAAAATAGTCTCTGATGGCTACACAGTTCCTCTCCTGAACTTGTATCATGGCTTGTATCCTACCCACCCCCACCCCAGGCTCCTATTTCTCTCTATGTAATACATAAATGTCAATCATCAGGTCCTTTCCTTGAATGTCACATTTTGGTCCCTCCTTTGCCAATTCATGTAATAAATTTTTGTTTGATTTTTTCTGTTTACCTTTGTACTGTCGGTTCATTTCATTGGCTCAAATTATTAAACCCCACCAAAGAGAGAAAATGTTAAGACTTCCCTACAATCTTTTTGTCTCAGATCCTAGGATCTTTCTCCAAGTCACAAGAATATAATCTAAGAAAAAAAAATCTGCCATAACTGTCACTTTTATACTGACAGTGTTTCAGCCTGGTCAAGAGATATGGTATTCTGAACACCACAAAGTTGAAGTAAACTTAATGACTCAAAGAATATTTTTTGGTTTGTTCTTTTGGGGACTGGGTCTCACTATATATTCCAACCTGGCCTTGAACTCACTAGTTCAGGGTGGCCTCGATCTCCTGATTATCCTCTTGTGTCAGCCTCTGGATTGCTGGGATTACAAGAGCTCACCACCACATCTTTTTAATAGTCTCACTTAAGGACATAAGGGGCCGGGGCTTTAGCTCAGTGGTTCCACCGCCTGCCTTGCAAGTGCAAGGTCCCGAGTTCTATCCCTGATACCAAAAAAAAAAAAGGAACAAGACTGTTTTGAGTACATTATGTAAATAAGATTCCATCTTATTAGTAAGGGCTAAATGAAATACAGCAGCCTTGACACCTTCTAAATTTTGTTCCAATGAAGTTAGCTTCCTTTTTAAAAAAAATTTTAAACAATGTTTTGGTGGTGGCAGTAGCTAGGGGTTGAACCCAAGGCCTCTAACATGTTGGGCAAGTTCTCTATCATTGAGTTACAACCCCAGTCCTTAATATGTCATTTTAAACTCAAGCAGTAAAGAAAATCTTCAAACAACTCAGATATATAAAGACAATTTCTTAATGTCACTGAAACTACATTTGAAAGAATATTGATAGATTCATTTAGAATAATGAAACCATTAAGCTCTATTTTCAGTAGTATTTACTTTAGAATCACAGGGGAAGGCAAAACTCCACAACTGACGACCACCTACCCTATAAGAATTACTGAATTCACAGGAGTCACAGCTTCTCTTACTTCTTGTAGGTTTGATCTGTAAAGTGAAATCCTTGATCTAAATTTCATCTTGTAGGTTCCAAACTCTTAAAAGGACTGTTCTAAGGGTGATGATGTAGGGATACCTATAGACAGAAGAAGAGAAAAGGCCAATATAGACCAGCATGTAGACAGAGATCTAGAGAAGCAGAGAAAAAGCAAGGGAATCTCAAAGACTGGGAATGTGGAGCAACTTCTCTCATGAGAGAAGGTAACTACTGCTGAGGTATCTTTGTGCTCAGAAGTGGAAAACTTTAAAGAAATATGCTATAACCACTAGCATTCAGTCTACCAACCATGTAGAAAAAGTCTGCCACAGATGAAGTACTAACTGCTATCCCTATATTTTTAAGTCACAAATATGCTTTGAAACTATAATGTGATGAATTGAAAATAGCCTTTCTATTTTTGATGTACGTATACCCTCTTTTCCTTCCCTCCAATATCTAAAGCTGCCTCTATATTGAGATCAGAGATAAAGACAGGAGCTATCTTCTCCTTTCATGGATACAGTGATATACTTATGTCTCATGAGAACAACTTTCCTCTTTACTTTTGCTAGTCCTGATCTATGCTTTACCTGTGTTAAGAAAATTCATGGTAATGAACAGCAGTAATACAAACTGAAAACAGCTGCATCTTGTTTCTAACAGAACAAGTTTATTCTAGTCTCTAAATTTCAGTCTACATGTCTTTGCTATCTTCAAATCTCTCACTCTATTCATAAACCGATGGCTCATATCTATATCTAATGAAAATAACTTCCACTAAAATAAAACAAAATTATGATATTCCTGTTAGAACTTTGACTATTGCCCAGATTAGTCATTAAAACATATGCTCAGAGAAAATTCTTCACATATACTGCCAGAAACATCTTAACTGTAAGTTGCTCAGAAATACTTTAATGAGATTCAGAATTACATATTACATAATTTCCTTCATTTTACCATTATTTTTTCTCAATCTCTAGTGTATCCAGTTGTACAGAAGGACTAACTTATTCTATTTAGTGTCTGTTTATTGATAGTTTTCTCTCAGTATCCACTGAGGGACTGGTTTAGGATTGACCCTGACTTGTCCCACCTTGTACAAAAACTCTGATGCTCGGGACTCATAAAATGGTACAGAATTTGCATATGACCTAAGCATATTCTTCTGTACACATTAAAGTGTCACCGGATTACTCATAAAAACCTAATACAATATAAATCCTACGTAAACACAGACTGAATATCCTTCATCTAAAATGCTTGGGATGATAAATATTACTAAGCTAACTCTTAAAAGGTTTGAACAAATTTACACTTCCACTGATAGTGAAGTGTTACTATCAAATCATCTTTTTTTTTTTTTTTGGTACTGGGGATCGAACTTGGGACCTTGCGCTTGTGAGGCAGGGGGCAGAACCACTCAGCTAAATCCCCAGCCCCAAATCATCTTTTCTTTACACAGGTTGAATATATGTTTCCAAAATGCTTGGAACCAGAAATGTTTCAAATTTTGGAATATTTGCCTAGACTTTACTGGTTAAGCATCCTTAATCTGAAATTTTAAAATCTGAAAAGCTCCAAAATCTTTTGGATTCTCAAATTAGGGACACTCATCTTGCAGCTGTTATATAGTATTGTTTAGGGAATGATTAAGAAGGAAAAAAAAACTATTTTAGTACGGATGCAATTTTTTTCCCAAATATTTTCAATCTGAGGTTGGCTGAATCCTTGGATGCAGAACTTACAGATATCAAAAGGCTAATTATAATCTAAATGACTTATTGTGTTTCTCTTTTAGTGTGGAACTTTCTTTGATATAATGTCCATTAGAAGACTTTTAGACACAGCTTGTCACTTTATGAACACTTCAAAATCTTGTGAAACAGGCAAACATTACCCAGTGTACAGTACAGATGTCAAGCATTTCATCTTTACTTCAGAATTATAAAAACCCCAGAGAATTAGTGGATTGCAAGCCACCTTTGTCATAAGTTACTCTGCTGAATAGTACAAAACTCATTCTGAAGAGAAATCCACTAGTGTAATAAATATGGCAATACTTTCAGAATACAAGCTTTGTAGAGCATCACAATTCAAATCAGACCAAAAAACCCCCAAATCCTATGAATATAATATGGAGAACCTTCAGAATACAGTCAAGGCTTCCTCAACATGAAGAAGAGCTATGAATATGTAAGCGTTTTCTAAAAGAAACTAAACCTTCATATGATCAAAAGAAATCATGCTTGGGAGATCTATGTATTTAAGAAAAAGAAGAAATGTGAAGGGCCAGGGATTTAGCTCAGTGGTGCTGCACCTGCCTGGCAAATCCAAGGTCCTGAGTTTGATCCCCAGTACCGGAAAAAAAAAAAAAGTGAAAAAAACTGAGTAAGATTCAAATGAATGCCAGAAATCATACTAGCAATTAATGAGTGTACAGAACCCTCCAGCTAAACTTCTGCCTTCACTAAACACTGAAAAATCCATATTTGGGAAGAAACATGAAAATATTCTAAATTATGAAGCCCTGAATGGTCATCTATCAAATTCTGAACAGGTTACCAAGTATTATTCTAGGGAATAGAAGAAACATTCTTCAGGGAATGGAACAAAAGGTTCCCTTGATAGGCTCCCAATCTATCATTCCATTCGAATTATGACTGCCCCTCAATCTTTGTCAGCTCTTAAGATTCTTGCAGTTTTGATCAAAATTCCTATTTATTACTGCTTTATGGCTACACTTAACGGCAGCTCATATTTCTTTAAAGTAAGAGCACTTATGAGAATTTCTTGAAAATCTTGAAAATTTTTCCTCCATGCAGTATTGAAGACTGAATACAGTGCCTTCACACTGAACTACATCCCCAGCCCTTTTTTTTCATTTTGAGACAACATCTTGCTGAAGAGGTTAATTTGTCCTGACAGCTCGAGTTTGTGGTCCTTCTACCTCAGCATCCCAGAGTGCTGGGATTACAGGCATGCACCACCATGCCCAGCTATTTAAAAGTTAGCTTAAAGATCAGGTAGGCCAAATACTCTTCTCAGATTTAAAAAGTTTTAAAGGTCAAAGAAATATATTGTATCAGTAGCATACCATATAAATGGCAAAGTTCAAACAAACCTAGCTCCTTACCTTAGGGTTTTGCCACTGAATTATTTTTTAAAATGCGTAATTCAAAGGGCTTTAAATAAGTGAAGTTAAGTAAGTCAGAATTTACTGAGTACCCATTCAGAGCTGTGGGCTAGACACATTTTTTAAAAAGGGATAGCAAAATGTATATAGCAATTTACCTCCAAAGGTGGTTTGAAAAAGAGGAAAGTCAAAGAATAATTATTTGGAAGCTACAGTTATAAGGAACTTTCCTTCTTTGTAACCACTATTTTTATAGTTTGGGCAACAATGTTACTATGTTTTCTTATCACCAAGAGGAAATGGCTACTTGTTGGAAGGAGGATAGAATAACAAAAAGGCTGGTTTAACGTGAGAGAGATGAATGTGCACACTGAATGTGAATACATCACTGCTTGAAATAAAGCTGTTCGTGGACATGCACATTGCCCCTTATCAGTGGGGACTGGTTCCAGGATCCTTCCCTACTACTGAAATCTGCAGATGCCCAAGTCCCTAATATAAAATGGTGTAGTACTTGCATATAACCTATGTACTTCCTCCCACATACTTAATTTATTTCTAGGGTACTTATAATACTTAGTACAAAATAAATGCTGTATAAAATGTTCTTTTACTGTATTGTTTAGGGAATAAAGACAAGAAAAACAGATTCGACAGGTTTAGTACAGACCCAATATTTTTTCCTGAGTATTTTTTGATCTACATGGAATAAACAAATGCAGAACTCATGGACACAGAGAGCTGACTGCACACATTAAAAAAAAAAAAGGCTTTAAGCACTTTGATATAACTTGATCAAAGATCTTTTAAATAATTTTATAAAGGATGTGTACGGTTTTATAAAGTTTCATACACTGTACAGTTATGTTTAGAAACTAGAATAATGGTATGATGGACAGAATTATGAAAATAAATTTACTAATTATAGCCTCAGAGATAGCTATTATTTTTTTTTTACAATATTTGAGGTTTAGTTTTGATTTAACAAGAATTCCTTCATTCTTTAATGAAGGTAATATTCTCACTGCATACCTAAGGACATAAACAACATTTTATTCTAGTAAGACTAGCACATAAGACTGGCTGAGAACATAGCTCAATTTTTTGTGAAATTTATCAATAGTAAGACTTTTGACACAATATTTACACAACAATTTTAGAAAACAACTTAGCAATATTTAATAAATATAAAGATGTTTATGTTTTACAGCCCAGTGATTAATGGACTAAAGTACATATATTAACATGCATACTGAATAATAAAAAGCTAAAAACAAAACCAATAGGATATATCGTTTTTTTATTAAGTTTATCGGTACATTTTAGATATACAATAGTTACATTCATCATTGGGAACTTGTACCTTTACATGCTCTATCTTGGTTCTTACTTTTTCCCCTTCCCCTGCCCTCCCTTCACCCCCTCCACCCTTCCCTATTTACAAAGACTTTGTTTCCCTTTTTTCCTTTTCTCATTTCTCTTTTCCCTTCTTTCCTTTCCCCTACCCCTCCCACTTCTCCTACTCCTTTAGACCTTTTCTTCCTATTTCGATTATCAATTATACATTTTGATCCTTATTTACACTTAGTTTTTCACACCAGAGAAACAATTTGGTATTTACATGTGTGTCCTATTTATTTCACTTAAGAGTATGGCCTCAATGTGCATCCATTTAGCTATAAATGTCTCTCGTTTCTTGTTCTTTATGGCTGAGTAGTACTCCATTTTATAAAAAAAAAAATTACATCATCTTTATCCAGTCTCCAGTTGATGGGCAACTGGGCTGTTTCCAAGTTTTAGCTATTACAAACTGCTGCTATAAACATGGGTGTGCATATATCACTGTGGTATGATGCTTTTAATTCTTTTGGAAAGATACCCAGCAGAGGAATAGCTGGGTCAAAAGGGACCTCTAATCCTAGTTTTTTGAGGTATCTCCATATTGATTTCCACAGTGGTTGCACCAGTTGACACTCTACCAGCAGTGGTACACACAACCCCGCCAGCATTAGTTTTTGTTTGATTTCTTGATAGCAGCCATTCTTTCTGGGGTGGGGTGGATTCTCAGTGTTGTTTTCATCTGCATCTCTCCAATGACTAGTGATATTGAATATTTTTTCATATGTTTATTTGCTGTTTTTACTTCTGTGTCTGAGAAATGTCTGTTCATTTCAGATGCCCATTTTTGGATTGGGTCTTTATATTTGAGGGGGTCTGATTTTTGAGTTCTTTACATATTCTAGATAGTAGACCTTTGACTGAGTAACAGCTGGTAAAAAATTTTTCCCACATCGTAGGCTGTCTCTTAGCTCTGTTGGTGGTTTCTCTTGCAGTGCAGAAGCTTTTCAATATGATGAGATCCCAGTTGTTGATTCTTTGTGCTAGTTCCTGTGCTACTGAGGATTTGTTCATAAAGTCTTTTCCTATGTCAAGGTCTTCAAGAGTTCTACCTATCTTCCAGCAAGTTTAGTGTTTCTGTTTTAATATTTAGATCTTTAATCCATTTCAATTTTAGTTTAGTGCACGGTGAAAGACAGGGGTCTAGTTTTAATCTTTGGCAGGTTGAAATCTAGTTTTTCCAACACCATTTATTAAAGAGGCTATCTTTCCTCCAGTGAGGATGGTTGGCTCCTTTGTCAAAGATGAGGTGGCTGAGTATGTCTAGAGTTGTTTCTGCATCTTCTAATCTATTCCACTGATCTGGGGTCTGTTTCTTTGCCAGTACCATGCTGCTTTTATCACAGTAGCTTTGTAGTATAGTTTCAAGTTGGGGATTGTGATACCCCCTGCCATGTCTCTGCTGCCTAGAATTGCTTTTGCTATTAGGTTTCTTCTGGCTCCAAATGAATTTTTGGATTGTTTTCTCTAGTTCTGTGAAATATACTGTTGGATTTCAATTGGGATTGGATTGAATCTGTATAGCAGTTTTGGAAGTATGGCCATTTTCACTATATTGGTTCTTCCTACCCAGGAACAGAGGATGTCTTTCCATCTTCTTATTATCCTCTTCAATCTCTTTTTTTTAGAGTGCTGTAGTTTTAATGTGGAGGTCTTTTGCTTCCTTCGTTAGATCGATTCCTAGATATTTCAGTTTTGTGGATGCTATTGTGAAAGAAATTGTTTCCCTAATTTCTCTCTCAGTGAGTCTGTTATTTGTGTATAAGAAGGCTATTGATTTTTGAGTGTTGACCCTGTATCCAGCTACTCTACAGAATCTGACAATTAAGTCTAGAAGTCTTTTGGCAAAATTTTTTTGGGTTTTCTATGTAGAGGATCATATCGTCAGCAAATAATGACAGTTTAACTTCCTTTCCTATCTTTATTCATTTCTTTCTCTTGTCTAATTGCTGTGGCTGTTTCCAAAACTATATTGAACAGGAGTGGTGACAGTGGACATCTTCATCTTGTTCCTGATTTTAGCATGAAGGTTTTCAGTTTTTGACCATTTAGTATGATGTTGGGTGTTGGTTTTTCATAGATAGCCTTTATCTGGTTGAGAAAAAGACCATCTATTCCAATTTTCTGTAGCGTTTTTATCATTAATAAGTGTTGACTTTTGTTGAATGCTTTTTTTGCATCTATTGAGATGATCATATGGTTTTTGTCCCTGGCTCTGTTAATACAGCGTATTACATTTATTCATTTATGTTATGTTGAACCACCTTGCATCCCTGGGATAAATCTGACTTGATCAGAGTGTATGATCTTCTTGATGACTCTCTGTATTCCATTTGCCAGCATCTTATTGAGGATTTTTGCATCTATGTTCATTAGGGAGATTGACCTGTAGTTCTCTTTTTGGGTTGGGTCTTTCTCTGCTTTTGGAATCCAAGTAACACTTGCTTCCAGGAATGAATTTGGAAATATTGCTTCCCTTTCAACTTCATTGAAGAGTTTAAAGAATAGTGGCAGTAGTTCTTCTCTAACTGTCTTGTAGAATTCAGCAGTGAAGCCATCAGGACCTGGGCTTTTCTTTGTTGGTAAATTTTTAATTACGTTTTTATTTTCACTGATTGTAATTGGGGTGTTTAGAATCTTTATATCTTCTTCATTCAGCTTTGGTAATTCATATGTATCTTGGAATCTGTCCATTTCTTCTGTGTTTTCCATTTTATTAGTGTACAGGTTCTCAAAGCAGGTATTGATGATCCTCTGGATTTCTGCTGGATCTGTTGTGACTTTTTCTTTTTCGTTCCTAATTGCATGGATTTGAGCCTTTTTGTTCCTTTTTTTTTCTCAAGCTTGGCTAAGCGTTTATCAATTTTATTTATTCTTTCAAAAAACCAACTCTTTGATTTATTTTTTTTTTCTATCATTCTGAGTCTCCATTGCATTGATTTCTGCTCTGATCTTTATAATTTCCTCCCTTGTATGAGCTTCGGGTTTGTTTTGCTCTTCTTTTTCCTTTAAGGTTCAGCATTAGGTTGTTTATTTGAGCTTGCTCTGTTTTCCTAGTATGGGCATTCACTGCTATGAATTTCCCTTGCACAACTGCTTTCACTGTGTCTCATAGATTCCTGTACGTTGTATTTGCATTATCATTTAATTGTAGAAACTGTCTAATTTCTTCTTTAATTTCCTCTGTGACCCATTGGTTGTTCAGGAGAGTATTATTCAATTTCCATGTGTTTGTGAAGTTCTTGTGGTTTCTTATGCTCCAATAGGATATTATTGTCATGAAAAATTTTAAACCTGCAACAACATATATTGCTAAGGGATAAGTAGAGAAATAAATATAACCAATGGGCAGGAATGATATAGACCAATACTGGACGGTGTTTACATCAGTGGGAGGATATACACAGGCTTCAACAATAGTTATATAATTCTTTATGCCCTGTCATATGTCTGCAATGCTTCATAATAAATTAAACAACTTTTTACCAAATGACAAAGTTCTATGCCAGCCAGATTTAATGTAATTTTGATGGTTACATGAGACTGACACATAACAAGAATATTTTGGTAGTGCTACATTGCTTTACAAGGCTTTACTTTGAGAAGAGAGCCCCAGAGCAACATGTTTCAGAAGGGAGGAAGCCTGGAGAATTTGTTCCTCAGGACTGGGTTCAGAATGCTCAGCAAGTGAGGCACTAGACCCTTACAGCCAAAAGAGAAGAAACCTGGCTACTGCTCCAGCTGGCAGCAGACCTTGATGTCATCCACATAGTATTGCTTTTAGTTGCATGCAGAATGCAGGAGTTATAGGGTCAGGAAGGCTTCAACCCAGATTTCAGAAAAAGACCAGGGAGGCCAGACAGGTGCCCTGGGGAAGGGAAGTATGTGAAGCTATGAGTATGAAGCTGAAGGTGCAGTGGAGATTCCAGAAGGTCAGAAAAACCAGAAATATGGATCATCTGAAGAAAATTGCAAGGAGGGAGCAGGACCAACTCTAGAGAGAAGCCTTCAGAGCTGCCACCATACACAAGTGCGATAGGGGCAGAGCCACCAAAGCCATTTGGAATTCACATCTTGCTGCAGATTGCCTCAGCTGCTGGACATGGAACTATAGGACTCAATGTTTTCCTTGCTGGATTCTGGACTCTCCTTGGTTCCATTCCTTTCTATCCCCCTATTTGTACCTTTTGGAATGGTTATGTTTTTCTTATGCCATTGTATGTTGGAAGTGTTCAACTTTTCATTTGTTTAGAGGCTCCTAGCTAAGAGTTTGCCTTAAATCTCAGGGGACTTTGGACTTAAGACTTTTCAGCAATGCTGAAGCTGTTAGGACTTTGGCAACTCTTAGCAATGGATTAAATACCTTTTGAATACAAAGGATGTACATGAGTGTTTGGGGGGCCAGGGGTAGACTGTTATGGCTTGTCTAGATATCTCCTCCAAGCCTCATGTGGTCATAGGTGGAGCTTTTTGGAGGTGGCTGGATCTAGGATGTGTGCTTCAGGATCAAAGATGTAATGCTAGGACTGATTCTTGGTGTGATGCTAGGATTAAGGCTACCCCACCCTGGATGTGAGGACTACCCGCCCTAAAGGTGAGTATTCTGGATAAGACCTAAGGGACAGAAAGAGAGTCACTGCTTGTCACTTGTTGGTTGCTGCCTTCTGCCCACCATGAACTATTTCTCCTATGTGATGCCCTCTGCCATGCCACCCTGGATTACAGCCAGCCAACTATGAACTGAAACCTCTACAAACTGTGAGCAAAATAACCCTTTCCTTCTTTAAAAATTAAAAAAAAAAGGTCAACTCTTCAAGCCATAGGCATAGTCAAAGACTATGAGCCCAAGTTATACAAGAAACAGAAGAATCAACATATTGGATCATATCAAAGTAAAAAAGTTTCTGTACAGCAAAGGAAACAAGCAACAGAGTGAAGAGACACCCTACAAAATGGGAAAAAAATCGGGCTGGGGATTTAGCTAAGTGGTTCTGCCACCTGCCTTGAAAGCCCAAGGTCCTGAGTTCAATCCCCAGTACCAAAAAAAAAGGGATAAATAATAGGGAGTAAGGAGATCTTTTTCAAATAGTAAGGGAAACAAGATGGAGGGAGGGGGAGAGAGGAAGAGATTTAAAAAAGAGGGAATTGAAAAAAAATGCAAAGAGAGCTTTTACACATGTAAAGGGTAAAAAGAATTGAAGGTAAAGGCCGGGGATTTAGCTCAGTGGTTTCACCGCCTGCTGCGCAAGTGCAAGGACCCGAGTTCAATCCCTGGGACCAAAAAAAAAAAAAAAAAAAGAATTGAAGGTAAAAAGAATGGGAGGGGAAGGGACCAAAAAAGATTTAAGATATGTTATGTACATATACAAACTCCCCAAGATAAATGTAACCATTACATACTGCAAATATGTACTGATTTAAAAAAAAAAAAGTTCAAGTTCCAACACAACCTGGGGTATGTAATGAGACCCTGTGTTAAAAAAAAAAAAAAAAAGACAAGAAAAATTCATTGCTTTGGTTTTGTTCAGAAAGACAAAACGCCTATTTCATTTTTGGGTTTTTGGGTTTTTTTTTTTTGGTACTGGGGATCGAACTCGGGTCCTTGCACTTGCAAGGCAGGCACCGGAACCACTGAGCTAAATCCCCAGCCCACCTATTTCATTTTTGATATTTAAATACAAAAAACATTTTCTATTTGTGCATTATTTATCAAATATATCATTTTTTGTCTACTGTTAATCCAGTGGTTCTGTTTAGAAAACCCTCTATGGTATGGAAAAAAAGAAAACACAGGCTTGTAGAAATGACAGATCATTTAGGTCTACTGCTTCATTTTACACATGACAAACCTGAGATACTGACATTAAGTAACTTATTTGAAAATTACATGACTAACAGTATTTATGTTACATAAGATATATGTGGAAACTTATTACAGTTATAGTATTTAAGGTCACTATAGATTTGTACATACCACAAGAAATATATTGAATTTTGTTTCTAAAAATACTAAATATGAGTCTTATAGTCCTGGATTTTAAGATTATGAGTTTTTCTTTGGGGGGATACAAAATTAGATCTATATTCTTACTTGGTAAGAGTAGAAAAAGCAGTTTTTAGAATCTGAATGCTAGTTCTGTTACAGCTTGTGTTCAGATGTCTCCCCAAAGGCTCAAGTGGTCACGGTGGGGCTTTTTCTGGAATTGATTCATGATGCAATGCTAGGCTCAAGGGCGCTAGGATTAAGGGTATGAGTGCTACCCGCCCTAAGTAGTCTGCATAGAAGGGGCAGAAAGATGCTATTGAGGTCCTTGTTGCTTTTGCTGTCTTCCACCACCATGAACTGTTGCCCCTCTGCCAAGTGCCACCTAGCCTTGGAGCCAGCTGATTATGGGCTGAAACCTCTACAAACTGGGAGCTTTAACTTTGGGTCTCAGGTATTTTGTCTCAGCAATGAGAAAAGTAGCTAAGACAGTTCCCAATACTTAGCTATTGCTGTGGATTGGATATAAATTGAGTGTGTCTCCCAATGTTTCATGCTGGAAGATTGGGCTCCAGTATTGCAGTATTGAGAGGTAGTTGAATCTTTAAGATGTAAAGCCTTGTGGAAGGCTACTGGGTTAGGGGAGTATAAATCCTAGGAAAGAATTAATGCTAGTATCAGGAGTGAGCGAGTTTCCCAAGAGGGGGTTGTTACAAAAGCCAACCCATGTGCTTGGCCCCAGCTATACCCAGCCATTTCCCTTTCTATTTTCTGCCATGGGGGCCCTCACCAGAGACCAAACAGGGCCTCTTGATTGTACTTATAGCCTCTAGATCATAAACTAAATAACCCTCTTTTCTTTATTAAGTACCCACATCAAGCATTCTGCTATAATAATACAAAATGGACTAAGACAGCTGTGTACTGACAATTGTCACTGTTTTCTCATCAGTAAGAAGAGATTCTACCATACCCAGGGTGTGAAAAATGATAGGAATACTAAACATACATCCCACTTGCAGAAGTCCCTTACTTTTGATTAAAAACAGAAAGGTATTCCTTGATACATTTTCATTATAAATTAATGAAACCAAATCAACCAAAATGACTTAAACAGTCCCCTTTATGACTCAATGATGAATAGTTATGAATGCCATATCAATTTCTGAGGCCTAAATAATAGATAAATTACATCAAAAGCTTCGATCATTTTATAATATGAAATATAATTGATAATCCTAAAACTTCTTAATTAGGATACTATAACTGACCATTTTCTGTGTTTAAAAAAGAACATTCTTAAAACTACTTACATCTGGTTGAATAGCTTTAAATACTGGGATATCCATTAGTGTTATCTGACCCTGAAATAAAAAAGTGAAAAAAAATGACTATTTCTTTTTTGGAACTCTGTGATATGTGATATATTCTAAACAAAAATTAGGGGCTGGGGATAAAGCTCAGTGGTAGAGTACTTGCTTAGCATATGATCCCCAGCACTGCAAAAAACAAAAAAAATTACACTATATTCTAAAATATTACTGAATATTCAATTTTATAAGGCCTGATAGAAAGTTTTAAAAAATTAGTCCCAGTACCATTAAATATACTTATTTTTAATTATTTTATGCCTGTTTACAGGCATTTATGAAAAACGAGGAAAAGTTAGAAAACAAAAAATACAAAATTTGGACAAAGGGGCATACACGAAATCAAAAACAAAACCAGATAGTCCATAAAGCACTGTCCTTGTTATAAAGATTAAATTACTGCTCTTGAAATAGTAACATAAAATCTATTATCAATAAAAGATGTTTTCATCTTAATTCATAAAAAGCAATGAGATTATGGCCAGGCATGGTGGTACACACCTGTAATCCCTAGCTACTCAGGAAGCAGAAGCAGGAGGATTCACAAATACAAGGGCAGATCAGGCAACTTAGTGAGACCTTGTCTCAAAATTGAAATTTTAAAAATGAGCAGCAGCAGAGTGCTTGCCTACACACACATAGCCCTGGGTTCAATTCCCTGTACCACAAAAATCAAAAAGTAATGAGACAACACTAAATGTAACACATTATGACTTTATATGCTACGGGCCTATCTCACATATGGTTGTAGATATAAAACAAAATGCAACAAATGTATAGATCAATTATATGACCAAGTATAATTTATTCCTTGAATGCAAGAATAGTTCAGCATCAGAAAAATCAATGTATTCTATTGACAAATTAAATAAAAATGAGAACATAAATTAACACTAATGTCAGTTAAGAAATAAAAAGATTTTCTAAATACCCTTCATGATATTCTAATGATGCCTTCCGGTTCATTTTTAATTTTTAACAAAAAGAATAAAAATACTTCTCAGATAAATCAATAAAGTAGTATAGACTGATGAAAGTACTTATTATTACCAAATTGAAGATTTAATTTATGAAGCTACCCTCCAAAATACAAAAATTCTTATACTCCCCACCCTATCTTATTTATGCCATAGATTTGCTAGTCTCCCCCAAATTTTCCATAAGCATTTTAAAAACCATCTTCTCTGCTACAAAATCTAATTCGACAGCACCAATATGTAAATTATGTGCAAAATCTGAAAAAGGAAAAGGCAGGAAACTTACCGCATATTCTTCTGGTGTAACCTTAAGAACATCAAATACCACCGCATCAAAGCTTTTCTTCAGTTCAGAACCTTTGTCACTTAATGATTCAGAGCTGCTACTTTTCTGTTAATTGAAAGAAAATGCAGCTATTTTAGTACTGTCTCACAGTCAATGTCATAGAAACTAGTCACCAAATGTCTAGAAACTAGAAACAGGAAGCTAAGAACAGTGGGCTAGGAAAGACTGTATGTAGAAAAGGTGAGACATGCTCCTTAGCTGGAAGAGTATGAAAGGGTCAGACAATCTGAAATCTAACCTCAGGTTCAGATTTTAGGTTCCTGAATAAGTCATTTTATTGTGTTCATTTTTTTAACCATGCATTCTATCATTTCCTACAGAAATAAAGCTAGTTTAATGATTCTTTTTTTTTTTGGTGCCGGGGATCGAACTCGGGTCCTTGCGCTTGCGGAGCAGGTGGCGAAACTACTGAGCTAAATCCCCGGGCCAACTTTAATGATTCTTAAGTAGGATAAAAGAAGGTAAGGAAAGATATCCGTCCATGATTGTGTCACTTAAAAGATAAAGATAACCTCAGAGAAATGCATTTTTAAATAATTATGTTATCATGTAAACATCACAGAGTACACTTAGACAAAATATAACAGCTAGAAGACATAATCCTGTAGGACCCACTATTGTATATTCAGTCCACTGTTGACCAGAATGTCATCATGCACAGAATGACTGTTTATAATTTTTAAACTGATTTTTATTTTTTTAAAAAAAGACGTTACTTTTGTAACATAAACCTAAGAGAATATTCAGAACTCCACTAATTAGTCATATTATTTATTAAGTGATTCTATCTTTGAAGTCCAATTGATATTGCTCTTCATATACATTACAAATTCATATGTTTTCTGCTTTAAGATTACTGGGTTTTAAGTCTGAATATGCTGCTGCTACTACAGAATAAAAGGTAGTGTGGGGCCCTAAAAATCTTTTTACTATTAAATTTCCACTTCATCTGTGCCATGATAGAAAAATACATTCTGCATCAACTGAATTCAGAGGATCATCAGTACAAGAACACTTAGAACAGTCTATTCAATGATGCTAGTATATAAGGCTACAATTAACAGCACAAACAACCAAAGTTTCAATCATGAGAGCATACACCTGTCATCAGCTATTATTATACAACAATTTTGAGCACTTACTATTATGCCTCATTTTTTGGGTTTTTTTTGGTACCAGGGATCGAACTCGGGTCCTTGCGCTTGTGTACCAGGCGGCGAAACCAGAGCTAAATCCCTGGCCCTATGCCTCATTTTTATATTATCCCCTTTTACTAGCAGCTAAATATCAAGTATGGAGCCATAATCACTACAAAAAAGGGACTGCCATTAATTTTGGAAAATTCTCAAAAATTATTACTTCAAATATTTCTCTTGGTCCTTCCTCTTTTCTGCTATTCTCCTTATGTGTATTTACTTCTATTGTCATTGTCCCACAATCCTTGGTTATTCTCAATTTGTAATAGTTTTAATATTCTTTGTATTATCCATTCTTACTCTTGCCTACTTTTTTCCTTTAGAGTTCAAATTTAATGACAGTTATGTAATTCCCAGTTGGTAATTCCAAAATCTGCCATATGTGAGTCTTGTTCTCTTGATTTATCTCTTCAAACTATGTTTTTCTTTGCCTTTTAGCATGCCTTGTAACCTTCTGCTGAAAGCTAGATAAGATATACTGGGTAAAAGGAACTGAGGTTAAAAAGGCCTTTAATGTGGGCTGGGGATTTAGCTCAGTGGTTCTGCCACCTGCCTTACAAGCGCAAGGTCCCAAGTTCGATCCCCAGTACAAAAAAAAAAAAAAAAAAAAAAGGCCTTTAATATAAGTGTTTATGTTCACATGCTAGGGGTTATGCTGTATTTACACTAAGGTGATGCTGAGTCTTCAATTTACCCTAGTATTTTTTTTTTTCCCGTCTTTGGGTTTACCTAGAAACTGCTTCTTAGGGTTTTAGTCTTGTAGCTCTTTCGGCTATATCATGTTACCATGCAGGAGCCTGTTAATGTAGTGGTAAAGTGTAGGAGGGGAAGCATCTTATGGTCCCATGATTTGGTTTCAGTCATTTTGTGAGCCTGCTTTCCTAGACTGTAATCTTGACAAATGCTTCTATGTCCCACTCACTCCACTTAGGTAAGACAGGGAGTCTAGAGGGGCCTGAAGTTGGGTTTCTTCCGCTAAGTAGATTAGGTTCTGTAAAGTAGCTTCCCTTGAGGCAGGTGGTGTACACAATGCTCTAGGCCAATGACAGCAAACATTTTAGAGGTTTCAATGATAACAAACAGCTGGATGTGGCATGCATGCCACAGGTTTGCCACCACTGCTCTAGGCATATATTTTAAAATAGCTATCTTTTCTTAGTATTTCAAATGGCTACTTTCCCCATGTCCCTGCTAGAAGGGGAAGGGGATTTTTTTCTCATTGTGAGTCCTTGGTAGATATCCTAAAAGTAAGAAAAATTACTAAAAACATGGTAAGGGAGGTCTAAGACTAGGCCTCTAGTTGTTTTTAACTCTCAATCTAGACTACCTTAGGCTTTAGCATTTGCCAAGTTATAGTTCATTCCTGGCCCATGACTTCTGCTCCTGTTTTCTATCTTCCTGTCACTCTGTTTTCAGGGTACCACTGTTTGCTCTGTAACAACTCTCTGACAGAGCTAAAGAAAGTTACTGACTTTCAGAATGTTTAGCTTTTTTCCTATTGTGATGACAGGAGTGAGGAATTCCAAGTTTACAAATCAAAGCAGAAAATCACAAGTTCCCCAAATAAGAGTACTTTATTCCAGGTGTTTAATCTCTATAACTATGACTAATTTACAGTGTGTCAATATTTTATGTACTACAAGTAAAACAGAAATTTACTTATATTTAGTATTCAAACAGACACTAGTTAAAAAGCATACACTAATCCACTAACTGTCCATATACATATATATATATACACACACACACACACATATATATATATATATGTATGTGTATATATAGTGGACCCTCGAGTTATGACCAGCCTCACATACAAAGCTTGAGTTACAACTGGAATTTTAGCTTTAACTTACAACCAAAGTCTTGAGTTATGACCCAAATGCCAGCCACTTGTGTGGTTGTAAGCAAGGACTTGCAATGCCAGAAAGGCATATGTAAGCATATATAAGTGTAAGGTCTGAGTCCAGATGTGTGTTTGTGGATATGATTTTGGTCAGTGCTTTATATAATTACTACAATTACTATTACCAAAATGGCTCCCCAAAAGCTAGAAAAGAAGAAAAGGAAGGTAAAAAAAAGCAATCACCACTGAAAAGAAGAAGGAAATTGTGGAGAAATACAAAGAGTGGCATTTGCGTGAACAATCTTGCTAATATATACAGCATGATGAAATCCACCATCTCTACAAACTTACAGAGAAAAGATTTGTATAAGGAAGCTTGTGTTCCTAAAGGTGTTACTCAAATTATTAAGTCACAATCAATAGTGTTAGACAAGGTAGAAAGGCTGTTATTTGTGTGGACAAATGAAAGGCACATGGCAGGTTATAGCATGAGTCTATAATTTGTGAAAAAGCTAGGGCTATAAATGCAGATCTTGTAAAGGACAATGGTGAAAATTTCATGCCAGTAAAGGGTGGTTTCACAATTTTAAAGCGAGAACTGGGGTTCACAGCATAAGTAGGCATGGTGAAGCAGTCAATGCTGATAAAAGGGCTGCTGAAAATTACATATACCACTTCAAAACCATGACACAGAGAAATGGCTTTTGCTGTCAACAAGTTTTCAACTCTGATGAAACTTGCCTTTCCTGGAAGAAAATGCCTAAGAAAACACACATTACCCAGGAAGAGAAGAAAATGCCAGCCCATAAGACTATGAAGGATAGGCTAACTTTATTGCTATGTGCCAATGCCAAGTGGTGACTTCAAAATAAAACTTCTCTTGATTTATCACTCTAAGACTCCCAGAGTGTTCGGAAAACATAAAGTCATGAAGAATACGCTAGAGGTCATGTGGAGATCTAACACAAAAGCTTGGGTAACAAGAGTACTTTTTTTTGCGTGGATCAGGGAGGCTTTTGTCCTATGTTAAGAAATATCTAGAGGACAACGGTTTACCACTCAAGGCTCTCCTCATCATGGACAGTGTTCCTGCTCACCTACGGAATATGGAAGAAGAATTGGGTGAATTCCCATAGATTTCAGTTGAGTTCCTCCCACCTAAAACTCCTCTACTGCAGCCTATGGATCAGCAAGTTATAGCTAACTTTAAGAAACTATACACCAAAGAACTGTTCCTGAAGTGCTTCCAGATGGTCTCAAATATAGATTTAATCCTTAAAGAGTTCTGGAAGGAATATTATGACATTCTTTCCTGTGTAGGGCTGAGAAATTCTGGGCCAATGTCTCTCTATGGATACTGAGATCTGCCTGGAAGAAAGTATAGCCAAAAATTATATAGGAGAGAGACTTTGAAGGCTGTCTAAAGAGCCTGAGCCTTCAAATGACCTTGGAGTTGATGACACAGTTGTATAGCAGAATCCATAGGCTTGCAGGTAGACAATGGTGATGTTGAGGAACTGGTAGAGGCACACTCGGAGAAAATGTCTACAAAAGAACTTCAGCAACTTCTGGCTGACCAACAGAGAATGGCAGCTGAGGAGCTTTCTGAAGAGGGGAATATCAACAATCAGTTCAGCAAAGTTATTCTTCTAAAATAAAGGAAATCCTGAAAAAATGGATAGAGCTACAAATATTTGCAGAGAAGACCCACCCAGACAGAGAAAAAGCCAATTGTTGGATTCACTTGCTTAATGACAATGTCATGTCATAATACAAAACGCTGTTAAAGAAATGACAGAAACAGACAACCTTAGACGAGTTTTTAGCTCTGAAAAGGTGAACCAGAGGCAGGTCCTAGTGGGCTACAGACTCTCCCAAAGACTGAAAGGACACCAGAGCCAGATTCCTGATGTTCTTATGGAAGGGGACTCTCCTTCCAAATAATAACCACCTTCCATTTTCATCCTCCCTTCTTGCAAGCCAAAGATGTCAACATGTATGGTGAGTACAATATGAAATTGTTTCTGGTAAACTAGGCACATTTTATAACTTTTTGGTGAATACGCTAGGAAAATTATTGGTGTTTCTGGTAAATTACGCACATTATACAACCCTTTTTTATTATGAAAAGGTTAATGAAGGGATGTGTTAGGAGGTTCGGAATGCATTATGGATATTTCCATTATTTCATATGCAAAAAGTCTTGACTTACAACCAAGTTGAGTTGCAACCAGCCCTCGGTAACAAATTGAGTTTGTAAGTCAAGGATCCATTCTGCGTGTGTGTGTGTGTGTGTGTGTGTGTGTGTATTAGGTAAATACATTCATTACATATATAAAATTGGTATTTTTCTTCAGTTTTTTAACTCATTTAAGACAAGTTAGCTAAAAGAGCAATTTTATTGCTTTTCAAAGAGTAAACTCTTCCTTCTTTTCATTCTCACAAGCTATTAGCAGAGGCTTAAAAATTATTAGTGGTGTACTTAAAAATGTTTCCCCAATACAATTAATAAAGTGGAAATGATAAGAAGGTAATCAGTACTTACACATAATGTTCAACAAGAGAACAACAGTAATTCTTCATTTAAGGCAAGTCTCAAAAATTACTGGTAATTGGGCTGGAGGTATAGTTCTGTGGTAGAACACTTGCCTAGCATGTATGAGACGCTGAGTTCAATCCCCAGCACCACCAAACCAAAAAAACCACAACAACAAGAAAACCCTACTTATACTACTAAATGTTTGGAAGTATGTTCAGTGTAATTTCCTTATTGATATCAGAAGCTTTAAGCACAGGCTAAACATTAAAGATACTGAGAAAAAGTCAACTGACCCAGATCAAGTATTTTTTCCATTCTGTAACCTTATTTACCCTTTATGGAAAATTTACATTGACATATTAATAGAACTGTATCTTAAAAGAAAGTGGGAAATGTATTTTAAAATTTTATGTTCTTGCTATAGAAGAACTATTTAAAAGGCAGCCCTTTTAACCCTTACTTTGCATGTTAAACTGTATTATTCTGAAGTCTGACAGAATTCATTCATTTTTAGCAAAGTCAACAGAATTTTTTATACATGTGATATATTTGGTACGTATTTAAGTACTGCTTTCTAAAATATTACAACAGGTGTTAAACACCTGGGATTCTCAGTTACAAATATACTACTATACACATACATAGATAGATACATATAACATATGCTAGAAATATGGCTATAATATACCAAGTCTATATAAGCACACACACAAAATATCTCTGTCAAGAAAGAGAAAATATATGCATAAATTTATGCAAAAAATACAAGTTTAACTATCGGTTTAGGGGATTAGAAAAAACTTTGGTAAAAGTGCAACACTTGAACAATATTGTGAAAGACAAAATTTTATTCTGTGCAGTGACAAGAAGGGGTACACTAAAATGGGAAGAAAAAATTCCAGTGGAAAAACCGATACAGGTAAAGTTTAATAGAAGTTTATATAAATCATTAGGAAAATACAGTATTCTTTCAACAGAACATAAGATTTTATTATTAGTAGGAATTAAATCCATGAGAACGAAAACTTGGGACAAAGACTTCAAAGAGAGGCATGAAGGGTGTTTGAATTTAATTTGTAAGCAATAAGGAACAACAGCAGGTATGGTGGTGGCACATACCTGTAATCCCAGCACTCAAGAGGCTGAGGCAAGGAGGATAGACTTGAATTTGAGCCTAGCCATACAGTAAGTTCAAGGTCAGCCTCAACGACATAGCAAGACCTTGTCTCAAAAAATCAAACCAAAACAAAAAAGGCACAAATTGTTGGTCTGGGGTCAAGATGAAGTTTAAGAGCTATATTTTAAGAATATTAATGATAGATTTGTGTCACATGGACCAGAAACAACAGAGACCAACAAGACCAAACTAAAAGGCCATTGCAATAATCTAGACAAGAAATACTAAATGATAAAAGAAAGAAAGAAAGAAAGAAAGAAATACTAAATGATCAAACTATGATGGTTGTAGTAGAAATAAGGACACAAGGCTAGAGACAGTGTGGTGAACAGCTGGCTCCAAGATGGCTGCCAAAGATCTCTATCTCTATGTATTCCTGGCCTGGTGCAATTCTCTCCTTTCCATGTGTGCAGGACTTGCTTTGTTTCTATTTAACAGAATATGGTAAAAGTGATGGGATGTCACTTCCATGATTATTACATAGACTATAATTTCTGCCTTGTTGGCAGACTTGGCTATGATGAGAAGATAGTTCTGGTGGGCAAAGGAGAAGGGAATAAACAAGAAAAATCTAATGATTTAAATTTAGACGCTATGAACATGTGCTATTACTGGAAGTGAAAAAAAAACACTGGACTATTAAAGGCTATTAATAAACTTTCAGATCAAGGTGTTCAAGCGCTGAACAGTCATAAACATTATTCTCCAGTACTGTAAGAGAAAAACAAAGATAGGAGCCACATGCTGAAACTATTAAGGAAAGTACTCTAGATGTGTGGACAAAGCAAAAAGGAAAAAAGTGAAGCAGAAATAAAATCACAACACATAAGAGAGGCGAGCACCTAATTCAGTGTTTACCTCTGTCTTACAGTCTAAGCTACATTAGCCAAGTTAGTCCTTCCAGTATTCCACCCTGTCAATAATCTGATCTCACTCAACAGGCTTGAAACCAAGAGATCTTGACTTAGCGATTCCAAATAAAAGAAATTTTCTTTGCCTCACTTATACTATTGCCTTCAAGGTTCATGTAATTTAAAAACACCTTGAAAATGGGCTGGGGATTTAGCTCAGTGGTGCCACCACCTGCTTTGCAAGCACAAGGTCCCAAGTTCGATCCCTGGTACCAAAAAAAACCACAACACTTTGAAAAAAATTCTGTTTCCTTTAAAACTAAACCTAAGAAAGTTTTCAAATAATCATTACTAGTCATTTTTCCAAGTAAATAAGGATTAAATGTTTCTAAGATGCACAATGAACATATGAATGACAAAACAGAAAGTTAAAAAAATTCTTTAAAAATGTGTAACCTTTTTCTCACATTCTGCTTTTAAAATATGATATATCATAACTCTTGAAAAATGAGAAAGCCAAGTAAGAAACATTATAACTAAGTTCTATAAGTGTCTTACCTCAGAAGCGGTAGCTGGAATATTAACATTGCTTGCTTGTCCGTTCATTAAGTCCATGCTTCCCTCATCAGTCCCTGACCCTATGTCAGCAGCAACAGAGGACTGATTACTTCATGTCCAGGGCCACAGATACATTATTTCTATTTAAAAAAATATATAGAAAAGTTAAAATGGTGTTTTCCTTGAAGTTTAAGAAAACAAATCTGTGTCTACCACCATGCTAAGACATAAAATATTACAACTTTTTTAAACCCTATTTTAATTTCAGCTAAACTAAATCCAGATTGAAAATCTCTTTTCAAATGATGAGAAACATTGAATGGGCAGTACAGTGGACCCTCAAGTTACAACCAGCCTGACATAAGAACAACTTGGGTTAATTAGGTTAATGGAAGAGTCATCTGCCTCTTGTTATCTATAGCGTGTACACAAGTAAATATCCAGATCTCAGCTGTATGGACTTAAAACCAACTTGAGTTACAACCAGCCTCCGGAACCGATCAATTTCATAAGTTAAGCGTCCACTGTATTGACTAATTGTTACTGTCATATTCTTCCTGAGAGAAGTAAAAGCATTCTTTTCACTGATTAAGTGAATATTTTGAGAAAAAAGTCAACTGTGCAACGTTTTTAGTTAAGTAAATAGTAAGTATAAAAACCATGTGACAAAGTAACACATGCCATGATAAATTTTTGGAGAGCCAAATGACACTTCTAAATCAACAATACTGAATAAGCTTACCATTTCTAGTGATCTGTTTAAGACATACAAATACTTAAAACTAAGATATCACAGGGCCGGGGATTTAGCTCAGTGGTTCCACTGCCTGCCCCGGAAGCGCAAGGACCCGAGTTCGATCCGCGGTACCAAAAAAAAAAAAAGATATCACAAAAATATCACAATATATGCTAATTTATATAGGCCTTTAAAGTTTATTAATATCCTCACACCATGAACTCATTGATTTCCACAACTACTAATAACATTAATTGGGAAAGATATTTTAAAACAAAATATAACAATGCTATTATTATTACCATATAATACAAGAAATAGAACTTTTGTTAAGTGAGGAACTAAAAACAAGACTTGAACCATCTAAATTCTAGTCAAATATTCTTTCTATAACACCATGTCATCTGATCAAAAAATTCAGTGAGTGCTGGGGCCAAATACTATCTAACCAAAAGTAAGGTATCTTCAATACAAGAGGTGGTCAGTTGAACTTTAGTACCAGTGTGTTACTATTTTCAACTTGTTCAATGACTTGTTCGATGCAGTCACTCTGTTGCGAACTACAGTTCAGAGAAGGTGTATTTTAAAGTGTAACTCATAAGTCACAAACAAGAACATGAAATTTAGTCAGCTTTATTGGAATTTAGTGATCACATCCCTTCAAATTCCAGCTTTTTTTTTTTTCCAGTACCAGGAATCGAACTCAGGGACTCAAGCTTGCCAGGCAGATCCTGTGTTGCTAAGCTACATTCCTGGCCCCCAATTCCAGCTTTTTAAGATTGTGTTTCCTGACCTTGATGAAACTGTGTGAACTGAGTTTGTACTAAGAACACTACACTGAACTGTAAATATTATAGAGCTTATTATTTAAGAAACAATGTGCACAGAAAATGGCCTAAGAACAGACAAATGGGTTTATTCTCCATCATGATATCATGTCACACATCACTTTTAGTACAGAAATTTCTATCAAATAAAAACATGGTATGTCCCAATTGACCTCATTTACCAGATACGGCACCATGCGACATCTGGCTCTCCCCACAGTCAAAACGACCAAGGAAAAGCAAACAGTTTTGTTTATTAGTTCTTTTATTGGTGCATTTTAGGTATACAATTCATTTACATTTATCATTGAGTGCCTGATACATGATATATCTTGGGGGCCGGGGATTTAGCTCAGTGGTGCTGCACTTGCCTCACAAGAGCAAGGTCCTAAGTTCGATCCCCAGTACCTAAATAAATAAATAAATGTAAAACATGATATATCTTGGTTCTTATTTTTTTCCCCATTACCAGTGTGCCCTTCACCCCCTCCACCCTTCCCTATTTACATAGACTTTGTTCCCATTTTCTTATTTTCTCATAGTTTTTCCTTTCCCTCTTTTCCTTTCCCCTTCCCCTCCCTTCACTCCTTCGTCTTTGGACCTTTTTTCCTATTTCAAATTATCAATTATTCATTTTAATCATTTTAACCCTTGTTTACACTAACAGTTTCTCACACTAGAGAAACTATTCAGTATTTACATGTGTGTCCTATTTATTTCACTTAAGAGTATGGCCTCGATATGCATCCATTTAGCCATAAATGACTCTAGTTTTTTATTCTTTATGGCTGAGTAGTACTCTATTTTATAAAAAAACCCACATTTCCTTTATCCAGTTTCCAGTTGATGGGGACTTGGGCTGCTTGCAAGCTTTAGCTATTACAAACTGTGCCGCTATAAACCTGGGTACACATATATCACTGTGGTATGATTCTTTTAATTCTTTTGGGAGGATACCCAGCAGGGGAATAGCTGGGTCAAATGGGACCTCTAGTCCTAGTTCTTTGAGGTATCTCCATACCGATTTCCACAGTGGTTGCACCAGCCTGCACTCCCACCAACAATGAAGGGTTCCTTTCTCCTCACACCCCTGCCAGCATTTGTTATTTGTTGATTTCTTGATAGCAGCCATTCTTTCTGGGGTGAGGTGGAATTTCAGTGTTGTTTTCATCTATATCTCTCAAATGACGAGTGATGCTGAATATTTTTTCATATATTTGTTTGCTGCTTTTACTTCTTTGTCTGAGAAATGTCTGTTAATTTCAGATGCCCATTTTTGAATTGAGTCTTTGAATTTGGGGGGTCTGATTTTTTTCAATTCTTTATATATTCTAGATAGCAGTCCTTTGTCTGAGGTACAGCTGCTAAAAATTTTTTCCCATATTGTAGGTTGTCTGTTAGCTCTGTTGGTGGTTTCTCTTGCAGTGCAGAAGTTTAATAAAATGAAATCCCAGTTGTTGATTCTTTCTGCTAGTTCCCGTGCTGCTGAGGTTTTGTTCATGAAGTCTTTTCGGACATCGAGGCAGCCAGCCACAACAGTGCAACTAAAGATACTCACAAAAGAGAACTTCCAGAACCTTCAGAAAATGGCAAGAATGATGCGACAATTGTGTTCAAAGCAAGAGGATGTATTTGAGGGGAGAATAATGGTAATGTGCCTTTTACTGTAATTTTTAAAAATTAAAAATATTCACATATTTTTTATCATGTCTCATATTTCTTCCCACTTTACTGGATGTGAGAATATTTAGTTTTAATCTTTGCTTAACTTGCTGCAAGTACTACATCTCTTTCTAAAACAACTTCTTCCTCTCTTTAATATGATGGGGGAGGGGGACTTTTAAGGTCCTTCTTCAACTTTAAAATTTCTATAATATTTTTCATTTAAAAATGCTATTGCTATAAATTAGGTATTCTATATTATACTAACTTTAAAAACTGAGTTTGAGATATCAATAATTCCTCCAATGGTAAGTTCCTTTTTTCTGGAGAAGCAAAGTAGGATTTAAAAGTAATTTAAAAGCAGACTAGAAGATTACTTAGAGTTAAGCCCAAGAAAGCTGAATTTTTCTGTCCTATTTCCACACCTATAAAACAGGGATAATACTAAGTACCTTCTTAACACAGTTATGGTGGGGAGAAATGAGCTAATATACACATAAGCACTCAAACAGCACTGGTACATGATTAAGAGTACTATTATGGTGATGTGGTGAAGAGGTAAACTGTGTTGCTGTCTACTTAATTCTAAAAAGTTTAAATTCATTGGAGCCTTCTCGAAAGGAGAAAAGACAAAAAACCTTCAAAATGTAGCTCTAGGAACATGTTGACGAGTATCATTAAAATCCTAATTATAAATCTAATGAGTAAGAATGCCCCAAATCTGTTTCCTAGATGGAATACAACATGCTCAAGGTTTTGAAATGCTTAAAAGTTATTTCTTATGATAGCAACTTTCAGTTATATCTTTAATTTATCTTCATTTCTTCAGATTAGCCTAAGCACTTGCTAAGACCAGAACACTGTGCTAGAATTTTTAAGGTAAAAAATACATTTGTTTTTTAAAAAAATATATTTGAAGTAATGAGATTTCAAAACCACCAGAATCCATTTAGAAAACTGATGTAAAAATGAATAAAGCACAGATATACTGTAATTCCCTCCACTATACACCATCTCATTTTATTAGCTTCATTGTCTTTATTTTACACTACTATTAAAGATGAACTTGTTTTTACACTGCTGTAATATTTGTTTTCAGACAGGGTCTCACTATTCCATACAGGCTGGCCTTAAACTATTTAGCCCACCCTGGCCTTGAACTCACAGCAATTCTCCTGCCTCAGCTTCCCAGGTACTGGGAGATAATTCTAATTTTGACAATATCAGCCAGTTTGCAATGGAATGTTTTGAAATAATTTCATTTCATTCCATATTGTATGCATAGACTAGGTATGACATGAATTCATAAATCAAGACTGCCCCCTAGTGTGAAGAAAAAGATTTCAATTTTAATTTAATTATGAAAAGAATTTTATTTTTAACCCACTCTATCTATTAAATATATAAATGTTATTACCATTATTTACTGAAAGTGAGGCAATACAAGTTAGGAATGACATAATACATTTATAAACTATAATCAAAGAATCAAGGATCTTTTAAACAACCATTCAAATATTCCACAAAAACAGAGGTCATATTAAAATCCATTTTGTACAAACATAGCAAAACATATCCTTAGGAAAACATTCCTAATAAATACTAATAAATGTACTACAATTATAATAGCATTTAATATGCTGAATTATAAGAGGTTCATATAGTATAAAAATATTACAAATCCTGAAAGACAGAGACATGAGTTTATTTATTCTTTAGTGTGTCTCAAGGCAAATTAAAGATAAATACATGCTTTAACAGTTTATTTACTTTTCCTCATGCTATAAATGGCACAATCATTCATAATGACTACCAACATCACAAGGGCTTTATTATTAAATTCTTTGGTTTCTACCTACTCTTTTCAACTTCCGAAGACAGTTAACTTACTCTAGCTGTCTCTTGGATTTAAATCCAGAAAAAGATATTTTGGCTCTTTCCAAGCAATATATTCCCCAAACAGGAAATCTTGATCTAGTTCCTTGTTAAGTGTTCACAGAACTCAATTATCAAATTGTAGGTACAAACAAGGCAGGCAGCAAAACCACTGAGCTAAACCCCCAGTCTCCATACTCTAGTTTTTAAAAACATACTCTAAAAGAGTTTTTTAAAACATACTCTAGGGGCCAGGGATTTAGCTCAGTGGTGCTGCCGCCTGCCTTGCAAGCGTGCAAGGTCCTGACTTCAATCCCTGGCACTGCAAAAAAAACCCCAAAAAACAAAAAACAAAAACTCTAAAAGAGTTAAGCAAAACTATTTACTATAAGGAAATTGGTAATAAAATGCAATTATTAGGTGCTCCTGGCCTGGAAATTCATTGTATCAAAACTTTGGATATCTGAGCATCATGACACATGATTGTAATTCCTGCATTCTGGGAGGCTTGGGCAGGAAGGTAGCAAGTTTGAGCCCAGCCTGGGCAACACAGTGCTTTAGCAAGACCTCTCAAAATAAAAACATAAAAAGAACTAGAGCTGTAGCTCTTGGTTCAATCTCTAGTACCACCAAAAGAAAAAAAAAAAAAGAAAAGATCAGGAGAGGGATGCAAGCTCAGTAGTACAGTGTTTGTCCAGCATGTACAAGGTCCTCGGTTAGCACTACCCCACCATCATTACTAAAATGGGGGGGGGGTGCTGTCAGGACGCTGAGACAGAAGGATCATTTAAGCCTAGCTGAAACCCAACTTGAACAACACAGCAAAACTCCATCTCAAAAAATGTAGTTGGGCCTGATAGTGCGTGCCTGTAAACACAGCACTCGGGAGGCTAAGGAAGGAAGCATCACAAATGTGAGCCCAGCCTAGGTTACTGAGATGACGAGGGGGGGTGCGTGCCCTAGTGATGTTCTTTAGTACAAAGGTCCTGTGCTCCATCCCCAGTACAGCAAAACATTTTTTTTAAATTAATGAAAAATAAAATAATTATTCAAGTGGACATTTTAAAAGAAACACAAAAGTGGTAAGTATCAGGTTCAATAACAGAAACTGCATTTTTTCATATTCTTATAGTTTCAACCAAAAAAATACAATAGGGTAAAATGATCACACCATAACTGCAATCTCAATATTTAAAAGTTACTACAGAGTTAGTTTTCCTTTAACGTTTATTTTAAAATAAAAATTGAAGGTACAAATTTTATATGATACTCATTAGAGGCTCAAACGTAAATGGCCTGTGTCACAGAATTAAGGAAAATTCACTTTCATCTTGTCTGACAGCTAAAATTAGACTGCCTTCTTTATCTTTAATGTAAGAAAATTAGAGATTAGTCCCAAATACCCCAGGTACTATACTTTGCCTCAGGAATTAAAGCCATCAAAATGTTAATGAGTAACAATATATTTTGGTTTTGATATAATTGATATTGTGACAAAAAGTTTAATGAAATTGCAGTTACCTCTTGAAATCACTAAATGAGGTTATGTTTGCTATCTGCCAACCATACAAGGCTCAAGACATTAAGACATACTTTAGAAGAGCAGGTCTGGGGTTGTAAAGGGTTCCCTGTCCAATGCTTCCCACGGAGTTCACTAGTCTTCCACTCTTGAGCTTCTCTTGGCTCTTATCAGAATCCCATCCTGTATTTTCACTGCTTGTTATTTCTCCTTAATGATCTTTGAGTTCCTTAATGTTAAAGACCCATGATTAAAAACAACATAATAAAAAGCTTTTTCCTCATTGGCCACGAGGCCATAGGGAACAAGTGTAGCAGCCTCGGACGGGCTCGCATCCCTGCCCCTTTTCCGCATCTGGGTCATCATGAAGGGTGCCCCAAGGGTACAGCATCAACCAAGAAGTGACAGTGCTCACGGTCAAAGCCACGGAGCTCTTTGTTCAGTATCACTCCTACAGGCACAGAAGAGGTGAAAACACTTAAGATGACTTATCCGAAATGCTGGGAACCAGAAGTGGTTCAGGTTTCAGTTTAGGTAGGGCAACTTAAAAGTTTCAAATTTTGGAGCATTTCAGATTTTCTGATTAGGGATGCTTCACCTATACAGATTAACCATAAATGATACATTATTTTGTTAATTTATTCAAAAGTACATCACATAAAATTATCCCTTGTCCTTTAAAATAAAGATCATTAACCTTTAGAACTAAAAAATATTCTAAGCTACACTTACTTCTTAATCAGAGAACAGCAATTCATATGAGTAAAAACATCCTGAAACTGAAAGGAAAAAAAAAGAGGGAAGTTCTGGAAAAGGATCTATCATTGTAACCCAATCATAATGACAGGCTTAGCAATTTCACACACCACCTCAGTTGCAAGAAACAAAACAAAAAATCCTTGGTAATGTTTAAATTAGTGTACATATATTCATGCAAAAGACAACTGACTAAATCATTTCCCAGCTAACTTTACTAGATCAATTACCAAACTATGGTTTTAAGTTAAAACATCTATTTACATTTTCCAGACATATATTTCTAAGTATTTTAGGCACATATTCAAGATGTATGAGAAAGATAATTTTCAAAACAGTCTAAATTAGAAGATAATAAAGACAGTAAAAAACCACTATTTCACTTATATAACTATCTTGACAACCCTACTTAATTAGAATATTACGATGAACAAAACTGGCACATGTAAAATGTGCCTTGTGGAGCTGGGGATGCCACTCAGTGAAAGAGCACTTGCTTAGCATGCATGCAGCCCTGGGTTCAATCCCCAGCACCGCAAAAAAAAAAAAAAAGTATCTCATTATCATTAAATATTATTTTTTTCAAAGTATGAAGAAAAGCTTAAAAGTAATGTTATTCACTGGAATTAAAATTGTTTTATCTTAAACTAAATAAAAAAAGATTCCACACATAGGTCTTTACAGATACAATTTTGTTGTACTAACCATTTTTAAACCAGCCTACATCCAGACAGGCTATATTTCTATATACTTAATTGGCCTGAAACTGAAGGACCTGTAGAAAAAGACTTTCAAAATTAAAAGACTGTTAAACATCAAAAAGGGAAGAATCGATAAAATAATGTGTTTACAGGTTATTTTTTATCTCCTGTATAGAAAATCCAGTAAAGATAATTTGCTAAGTAATTCTAAAAGAACTCTTGAGATCTCTTAAACCACCTGGCCCAAAATATGAATATAGGTTAATGAGAAATTCAAACAGAAAGGAAGCACAAGCAAAAAGATAAACTATGTTCCAAACACTAGTTTTATCTGTTATTTTTGGTGACTATGTGTGCATTTGGGTCAGATTCTCTATTCAAAAGACTGGTCCTTCAGAGTCTACTTAACTCACAATACTGTGTGTTTGAAATTTTTAAAAACCAACATACTGATACAATACTAGCAATTTAAAGCATGAAAACAATCCAAATGAATCAGAAATATTTAAATATTTGGCAGAGTGTGTCACTGTGAACCTAGGAATGGTCAGAGAAGAGACTGGAGCATGTTAGGAGAGCTGAATTACTTATCAGCTCTACTAGGTTTCCAGATTGCTGATAGCATATCTTAGGGACTTCTCAGCCTCTGTTATGAATCAGTTTCAAATACGTATTTATATATGTATAGTGCGTATATAAAATAAAATATTCTATATGTAAAGATTATATATTAAAATCAAGATGTATTATATAAGCATATAAGGGGTATAAACATATAAAATTTGTATATATACACATACATCCTATGGTTGTTTCTGTGGCACCCTAATGCACTCTTCTTGTAACTTTACTACAGTATTAGTTTGTTTTGTTTTGTTTTTTGGTACCGGGGAATGAACTTGGGTCTTTGTGCTTGCGAGGCAGTCAGCAGAATCACTGAACTAAATCCCCGGCCCCTACTTCAGTATTAGTTTGAAATTATTTCAAAACAAAAAGTATGAGGGACAACTCTAAATTCTCCTAAATTATAAAGAAACTCCACAACTTGCAAAATTTCACACAAACTAAGAAAGCTACACAACCAACAAAAAGTACAACTCTTCCCACCAACAGATGGCGATAGTCACTTTTTTAGTGACACTAATGCCTTGACAGGCTCAACAACAGCTTTTTGGAACTAAGCTACCTACATATGTACGCATATTTTGCTTCATACTAATATAAACAAAAACACAGATAAATGTTACTTAAGAGATGGAAGGTAATTTGAAGATCTCAACTTGGGATGCATTTCAAATCCTCAAGTCTTCATTTTGATCCCTGCCCCCCTCATCACAGGGCATGCATTATTCCATCCCAGTTCCCTTGGAGAATCACAGCCACAGGAATTTATTGTAAAGTGATAAAAAGGTATCATATCTTTCAAATGTACCAAAATCAACGAAGAGGATGGAATAAAAAGGGAGGAAGCAAGCTTGCTAGCACACTGCTTTATTCCCATCTCCTGACTTTATATAAGAGAGTATCAACTCAATGCTAAGGTCATGTGACCTGGCCAAGCTCACATAACCAGTTAATGGCAAAAACAGGTCTTAATTGCAATCTTATTTGCTAATCCCTGACACATTCTGCAACGCCAAACTATCTTTCTCTACAAACTCTTACTTGAATCTTTATTGTAGAAATGAAGGAATGGCAGGAGGCAAAATACCTAGTTTTCCTGTCTCTTTGCTTTTAATAGTTCATCAGGAACACAGACAGCAAAGGCAATAGCTTGTACAAAGTTAGGACCAGTAAGAACCTTGATCATACTCAAGAGGACTGTCAACACTTCAAGTACAGCAGAGGGCAAAATGCCTCATGAGGAATTGAGTCTGAAGAAACAGGTAAAAAGAAGATGTCTGTCACAGTAAAAGAAAAGCCTGAACTTTACCCTGTACCCAAATGAAAAGACAAGTCCTTATAAATGGACTATCAAAAATTATTTGTTTCACTCAGAAGGTATATAGAGAAAAAGACAAACACTGAAGAAGAAACCAAGACTGTATCACTCATCCCTACTTTTTTCCTACTCGGTCCTGTTAAATTCATAAATTTCAACAAATGTGAATTCAACCTATGTGAAAACTTCAAGTACAATAAATCCTTGATATTGTGAGGATTTAAGAATACTACCAAATTTGAGACTACTATGGCACATAAAACACTAAAGTATAAATAATTTTTTTAACTTTTTTGAGCATTTAATAATTCTAAGAAGTATGAAATAATTTATACTTACATTATCATATACATTGTATACTCAACTGCATTATGAATTTAAGCCATCACAGAATTCCGCATTTTACTCATTAATTTACTCCAAATTCCTCCTTCTATATTTATTATAATTTTCTTTTCTTTGGCCACCAGAAGTCAGCTCCAGCAGCAGGATAACAGTACCAGCAACAAAAGTTACTACACAAAACAGTAGAGATCAACAAATTACACTGAGATGTGCCTACAGGGTAATAGACTAGAATCAAACCTGTGCTGACAACCACAAGTTTCGTATGACATGTACCCTCCCAGTCATTCACAGAACAATGAAAAACCACAAGGGTTAATCTGTGAAAGCCAGAAATTCTATTGGCAACTCACCAACACTGTCCCCCCCAAAATCATGTGCTCTAATACTAAAGACCCCCACTGGCTAATGTTAAGATCCTGTTTTTCAACTAGGATAAACAGATTCCATGTTTCTGGATTCAACCAATTGCAGATTAAAAATTCTTCAGAAAAAAACTGCACCTCTACTAAACATGTACAGACTTTTCCTTGTCATTATCCCCGAAATAAAACAGTATAATTATATAACATTTACAATGAATTAGGTATTATAAGTAATCTGGAAATGATTTTAAATTATACAGAAGACATATAGGTTATATGAAAATACTATGCCATTTTATAAACTGAACATGAATCTACAGATTTTGATAACCAAATCCCCATGGATATAAAGGACAACTATTTACACATACACCTTAATTTCAGCAGAAGGATTTCAAAAGATGTTCTAGTAAATTTACAACCAGTTTTCCACCCAAATATTTTTATTGAGAAGTGAAGAGTACCAGGTCTCTGAAGAGACAATTATTACCGCATTAGTTGCTGGACACCCCGTGACCAGGAGAAGGTGGTTTCCTGTTTAGACGGTGAGATGTTACAAAGACCAGAATGGTGTGCTTCACTTGTTCTAATAGCCACCTAAATGAACATTATTATATTAAATTTAGGAAACAGGCTCAGAGAAGTTAAGATGGAGTGCTCTCAAGAACAGCAAAGCATCAGGTACAGTGGTAGAAACCTATAACCCAGCTACTCAGAAGGCTGAAACAGGAGGACCACAAGATGGAGGCCAGCCTGAGCGAGTTAGCAAGACCCTATCAAAATGAACATTTAAAAAAGGTCTGTGGATGTAGTTCAGTTGTAAAAAGCTTGCCTAGCATTGCTTGAAGCTCAATTTCCAATACCACCAAAATAATAACAATAATTATTATCATTATTCTAGAGACTTTTTTCAAAGGTAAGCTAGCCAGAATTTGTTGACTATTTGCATATAGGCTTTTAAAAAAGGGAGCAAAGGCTGCTTTATCACTCTACTTCTCACTTAAAGTTCTTGTTATTCACTTATTCCATGCCATCATTGGTAAGAGCCATTAAATAAAAGTAGAGCAGTTTCAAGTAAAAGGGTATCATTTTCTTCCATTTGCAACCAGCCACCACTGGGGAGACTAAGCAGACAAAACTAAATGTTCCAAAGAGAAAATGCTGATGGCCTAGAAGAGAAATTGACAAAGTAAATCTAGCCCCATTTTAGTACATAAAGTTTTACGGGAACACAGATACACTCATCCATTTATGTATTTATTGTCTATGGCTGCTTTCATCCTACAGAGGCAAAATTGATACCTGCAACAGAGACTGTGGTTTACCATGCCTAGATTATTTACTAGAAATTTGCCAATCTCTGCTCTGAAACAATAAAAGACTACTTCAGAAAGCACCACTTTAGTACAACAGATGGAAATAAGAGACAAAGGTAAACTGCATTCCACCTCTGCACATGTACCAAATCTTGCCATGTAGCCATCAGCTTCTGGAGCAGCTTATGTAAATCTGTAATAGTAGCAAGCTATTATCTAAGACCCTAATCAAACTGAATTGATAAAATTCCAATTATTACTAAATTCTGAAAAATACCACTTCTCACAAACAACTTATTAGGAGCCAATGTTTTCAATCCTATCCAAACCATTGCCCTTCCCTCCACTATAATATACCTTTTCTCCTAGAGTTTCTCTTTTAAAATGGAAAAAGGTGATAATGTACTGTGTATTTCAAAAAACTACAAAAAAGGAGTTTCAGTGTTTCCACCATAAAGAAATGTTTGAACAGATATGGATATTTAAACATTATACAATGTAGACAGGTATCAAAATATCACATGGTACCCCATATTTACAATTTTTGTATTGTAATATACCAGCTAAAATAAATTGAAAAATAAAAGTAAAATGAAAACAGAAGAAACTATTAAGCTCCAAGTGTCATCATATAAAAATGCTGAAATATCTGATCAGGGAACCAGGGTCTTGGCCTGTTTATAGAACACTGGCCAAAAAAAATACTTAGCTAGGCAGGCCTTTTTATTTAGTCAATCTTAAAGCTAAATTTCAAACTTCAAATATTATTTTTAAAACAAACAAAAATTAAATCTTAATCAAGTGATTATAATTTAGCTTTACTGATAGTCTCTATTATACTACGTTGGAGAATTATGTGTATGGTGGTGACGGTGCTTCAATACTTTTTAAAGAGCTATGAAAAGGCCCGGGGATTTAGCTCAGTGGTTCTGCTGCCTGCCCCGCAAGCACAAGGACCCAAGTTTGATCCCCGGTGCCAAAAAAAAAGAGAGAGATATGAAAAGAAATACCTGTACTACAACACAGAATCCCAGGTGGCTATATGAAAATAATCACTCCATAAATCATGGTCTCATAAACATATCATCCACACATTCCCAGAGACCTAAGACACAATTTTCTGCATTTGTTTAGCAATTTGTTTTATCTATAACACATTCAACACAAAAATGTGTAATAATAGAATTCAAATAATAAGCAGTTAAACTGACTCTAGATATTCTAAATTAGGTTTTCTCAACCTTGGGACTACTGACATTTGGATTGGGACTGGTTAATTCTTTATTGAGGAAGATTTTGCTATGTACTGTAGGATGTTTGGCAGTAGCTTTGACCTCTATCCACTAGATGTCAGTGATGGTAAAGTCTCCAGAAGAATAAATCACTGCTAGGTAAAGAGACGATGCTCCAAATGAATTGTGTGTGTATGTGTGCATGGCCTCACACATGCTAGATATCTAAGTGCTCTACCACTAAGCTATTATTATTTAAGCTTTATATTTTAACATAGAGTCTAAGTTGTCCAGTCTAGCCTGGAACTTGTAGCCCTCCTACCTCAACCTCTCTAGTCACTGGGATTACAGGTGTGTATCGTGGTTATCTTCATCAGCTAATACACAACCCTGTTTGACGTGTGCAATCCTATTTTGCTCAGTTATTATCTGGAATGAAGGTTAGATTTTCAAATGTTGTTTGTTACATGTACTGAGATGATTATGTGGGTTTTTAAAATGTTGATTAATATAGGAAATGACAATGAGTATTTTAAAAATTTTTTAATTCAACCTTACTTTCCTGAAATAAACCTCACTTGGTCATGATGGATTATCTTTTCTATAAATATTGCATTCAGTTTGCTAAAACATGTTTAGAATTTTTGTATCTATGTTCATGAGGAGTACTTCTGTGTAGTCTTCTCATGTCTGTTTGAATATAAGGTTAATGCTCGTCTAACAAAATACACTAGAAAGAATTCTCTTTTCTCGAATTTTCTGGAAATGTTTGTGTAGAACTGGTACTATTTTTTCCTTAAATGTTCAGCAAAACTTATTCATAAAGTTACCTGGGCCTAAAGTGTTTTTTTATTATTTGTTGTTTGTGAGTATTTTAATCACAAATTCAACTTCTTTAACAGATACTAGGTTATTCAGTTTGTCTATTTATTCTTGAAGTTTAGTTATATATCTGTCACAGAAAGTATCTCATCTCTGTTGAAAAATTTATAGGCATAAAGTTGTTCATAATATTCCTTTGTTATCCTTTTACTATCTGTAGAATCTGTGATGACACCTCTGTTATTCCCAATACCAATCTGTCTGGTCTAGTCAGAGCTTTGTCAATTTTATTGATCTTTCCACTACCCCTCAAAAAAAAGCAATGTTTGCTCTGATTTTGTCTCATGAAGAGAAAGCAGAAATACTGTAATTTTCATATTGATATTTATCATTTTCTTCCTTGTAATTAATTTGGTTTAATTTGCTCTTTCACTAACTTGAAGTGGAAATGAAAGTGACTGATTTGAAATTTTTCTTTTCCAATACAGGAATTCAGGGCTATAAATTATTTCCATTAAGTACTGTTTTAGTGGCATCCCACAAATTCTGATACGTAGCACAATATTTTCATTTCCATTCAGTTAAAAATATTTTCTTATTTACCATTTAAGAAGGTAAGAAAGCCAGGGATGGTGATACACACCTGTTAATCTCAGCACTATGTGAGGCTGAGGCAGGAAGATCACAAGTTCAAGACCAGCCTGGGCAACTTAGCCAAGACCCTGTTTCATAATAATAAAAAGGCCTGGAGATGTAGCACAGTGTGAAGGCTGTGGCCTCAAACCCCAGTAACATCAAAAATAATAATAATGGGCTGGAGGTTTAGCTCAGTGGTTTCGCAGCCTGCTGCGCAGGTGCAAAGACCCGAGTTTGATCCCCGGTACCAAAAAAAAAAATAATAATAATTACAATAATACTAGTAATAATAATAATAAAATAAGAAATAAAAAGGAATTAGATGTTAACAACAAAAACTCCAGAACTACAGCACCTGTAGTCAAATTCTATCTCTGCCACTTACATATACAACTGTGGGCTAGTTAATTTCCCTGTGCCTATTTCTTCATCTTTAAAATGAAGGTACTAGTACTTACTTCACCAGGTTATCATGAAGATCCATGAACTGATGCAGATAAAATTCTGAGCATCTATGAAATGCCCAAATAAGTAGCAAGTACTATTATACTTTTTAAGACAATCTTTTTTAATGCCTTATATAGTACACTACTTTGCTTACCTGCCCATATATAGGAGTACAATTGATCAAATCTGTAGGTAGATAAACTGTAGTTAAGAATAACTCTAATTACTATGAATCTTTTCACTGTAAACAAAACTGAAACAGCAATAGATAGCTATTTAATGAACATTTGTTATCTGTGTAGCATTTTTTAAAAAGTTGTGTATGTGTCGTTTTCAGTCATCTCTTCTATGAAGTAAGGCATCATTAGGATGCTCATTTCACAGATGAGAAATGAGACATTAGTTAAACAATTTGACCATTCTCATACAGCTGATAAGAGTCAGAATTCAAACATCCAAAGGGGTGGGCCGGGGATTTAGCTCAGTGGTTTCACCGCCTGCTGGGCAAGTGCAAGGACCCGAGTTTGATCCCCGGTACCAAAAACAAAAAAATCCAAAGGGGTATCTTAAAAGATCTTTGGCAAATGAGTTCTACCATTCACCTTCTGGCTCTCTTAATGGTTATACAAAAGCTTTATATTTAATACTTTCCTGCTATATAATTAGCTAGGACTAAGTAAGAGAAATTGAAGGGGAAAAGTCAACATAAAATTTATTAACACTACTTCCTATCACTGTTGTTTTAAGCCTTTTCTTCGGAAGATTATCTAACACGTGTAACTAGAAACCCTCCCCCTCTTTTTAAAAGGAAGACAGTTCTAAACAGTTTGGATTTTTCCAATTTTCATTTACAAACTTTCTTCACCTCAAAAAGAAAGAAAACAGAGCAAGAAGCTAAACAGTCAGTAGTCAGCAGTATGTATGATTATTTCAGTGTTCATCTCTGCTTCATTTCTAAGGGTTTAATAATCTAGTTCTACCCTACCAAATACAACTGCAGGACTTCTGGGAAGATGGCAGAGCGGTGAGCAGCAGAGAAAGAGCTTCTCTGAGACTTGGTGTCCTTACATTGGAATGTAAGCAGTATGAGGAGGAGGAGGGAAGAGGGTCCGCAGGACCCAGGAAGGATCTGAGGCAAGAATTAAGGTCTACAGGGAGAGTAAAGAGAGAGACTTTAACAAAGAGGAGGGAGGTACCAAGCAGCACTCTCTCCCAGAGCCGGACTCTGCAAAGGAACGGCAGGGCAAAACTGCAGATGCGCAGTGACTAATGATGACCCCAGAGGCCTCCATGGAGGAACACACCAGTGGAACAGACCAATGGACACACCGGGATACAACCCAACCGGTGGTGAGTCGTCCAGATTCAAACCTTACCCAGGAGAGGGTGACTGGCTGGTAGCCATCTTTGGGAGGGGCCAACTGAGCTTAGAGCTCAGAACAACTACGGGCAGACTCCATCTTGTGGCTTCCGTTGACTTGGTGCAGGTGCTGAATTCAAGTCAGCAGGAAGTCAGGGAGCAGAGTTCAAGCCGGCAGGAGACACATAGATCGTTGTAGGCTCAAAGAATCCAGTTCCAGCCTCATAGCCAGAAACCAGCCTGAACTTCAGAGGAACTAAAGGGGCAGGCTGGCTGGGGTTATCCACTACCCCACCGTGAAGTTGCAGATAGCTTGCTGGGATTAATCAATTTGGCTCTGGACTCTGTTTGCCCACACTGCCTAACAATGACAGTGGAGACACAACTTGAATTGGACGTTTTGGGGTTTTTTATCTTTTTTCTCAGTTTTTCCTCCTTTCTAGTTCTTGTTTTGTTTAGTTTTTCTTGATTGTTTGATCAGTTTCTAGTTTTTTGCTGTCATTCTGTTGCTTGTTTTTACTTTTTCCTTTTCTCTTTCCCACCTGTCTTTATCACCAGTTTCCTACAGTTTGTCCTCCAGCCTTGCTTCTAACCTCTTCCTCCTCTTCTATTTTTGTTTTCTACTCCTTAGCCCCTTTTAAATCTTCTTCCCAAGGGTAAAAAAGCCGTATTAAGGGCTACAACTTGTCATTTTCTAGGCTGTATTTGATGCTATTGTTATTGACTGTACTACTTTAGCCAAGGTGACATAATTGTGCTAAACAGTTGTTCCTCCTGGTATACCAAGACTGAGCTTGCCTAAGGGTCATTAAAGGGGGGGGGGCACCAGGGATTTAGCTCAGTGGTTCCAGTGCCTGCCTCACAAGCACAAGCTCCCAAGTTCGATCCCCGGTACCGAAAAAAAAAAAAAACCCCAAAAACTACAGGTCAGTGCCAAAGAACTGGCAACTGGGCCAAATACGCAGAAACGTCTCATCCCCAGTAAACTGAAGAGGGAGGATCCTGCAACAGATTCAAAACCCAAAGGCTAGCTACAATTGGAAGACGCATCTGAGAAGTAGCCATTTCCTAAGGGTTCTGAATACTGGCAATAAAGCTACTTACCATAAGCAACTTATAAGCATCAACTCAGCAATCAAAC
Organism: Heterocephalus glaber; assembly: GCF_000247695.1. The sequence continues at coordinate 3,555,520 of NW_004624771.1, forward strand.
TTAAAAAAAAAAAAAGAAAATGAGAAGACCCTTAAATAAGATGCAACCCCCTACCCCCTTTTCAGCTCACCAAAGGCAAAGCCCCGGGGAAATGAAGTGGAACAATATGAAAGCCACCCACCTGGACTCAATGAAGCGGTAACAGCAGAACAAAGCAGATGAACGAGGCTCTAGAAAAAAAATCAAAGCAGAAATAATTTCCCAGATAACTAGAGATGGTAACCAGAATGAAAGATACAGATAAAAAAAATAGAGGAGCTCAGGAACATGATAGAAGCAATGAACGCCCAGCATAGGAAAGAAATGGATTCTATTAAACAGATTTCAACAGATATCCAGGAGATTAAAAATCCCACAGAAAGTATATGCAGCAGAATGAGCCAATGTAAAGACAGAATATCAGATACAGAAGCCAGGATTTTGGTTAGCAATCATGAAGAGAGGTTTCTTAAAAATAGCAAAGGGGGGGGGGATTTAGCTCAGTGGTTCTGCTGCCTGCCTCAAAAGCACAAGGTCCCAAGTTCGATCCCCAGTACCAAAAAAATATATATATATAGCAAGGGACCATGAGAAATCAATCCAGCAGCTGCTAGATGATGCAAAGAATAACATAAGATCTATTGGAGTCAGTGAAAAAGCAGGAGATAAAGCAGATGACATAAAAAAACTGTTCTCAGAAGTAATGGCAGAAAACTTCCCAAACATGTAAAAAAGAATTTGACACACAGATAAGTGAGCCATATAGGACTCCAATTAGCCATGATCAAAAAAAGTCTTCCCCAAGGCATATAATAGTCAAGATTCCAGAAATTCAACACAAGAACAGACTATTAAAAGCTGTTACAAAAAAGAAAAATCACCTATAAAGGAAAGCCCATCAGAATCACGGCAGACTTCTCAACACAAACTCTCAAGTCAAGGGAACATTAGAGTGAAATATTTCAAGCCCTATAGGAAAACAACCTCCAACACAGACTGATGTACCCTGCAAAACTATCCTTCAAAATTGATGTAGAAATAAGATAATTCCATGACAAAGAACACCTGAAGAAATTCATGACCACCAAACCAGCACTCCAAAGTGTTCTGAAGGCTATTCTAGAAGGAAACAAGGATTACAACTCCATGAACCCCAACAGAATGAATCCACCAGGCAAGGCAAGAAAATAAAAAGAAAAGGAAAGAAGGAAGTCAACAGCAGGAAAATAACATGACAGGTAATACATAATCAGTTATAACCATCAATGTTAATGGACTCAATTCACCAATCAAAAGAAAGTCTGGCAGAACAGATCGAGAAGCAAGATCCAACAATATGCTGCATGCTGGGGATTTAGCTCAGTGGTGCCACAGCCTGGCTCACAAGCACAAGGTCTTGAGTTCGATCCGCAGTACAAAAAACCAATTTGCTACATACAAGAAAAACACATTTAATTGAAAAACAAATTCACAGACTGAAAGTCAAGGGATGGAAAACAATATTCCATGCAACAGGATACCAGAAAAAAGCAGGGGTAGCAATTCTATTTGCAAACAAAGTGGATTTCAAGCCAAGACTGATTAGGAGACAAAGAAGGGAGGCCGGGGATTTAGCTCAGTGGTTCTGCTGCTTGCCTCTAAAGCACAAGGACTGGAGTTCGATCCCCGGTACAAAAAAAAGAGAGACAAAGAAGGTAGGGGCCAGGGATTTAGCTCTGGGCACTGTACCTGCCTCGCAAGTGCAAGGTCCTGAGTTCAATCCCTGGTACCGCCAAAAAAAAAAAGAGAGAGAGACAAAGAAGGTCACTATATCCTGGTAAAGGAAACAACGCAAGAGGAAGAGATAACAATCTTAAATATATCTGCACCAAATAGCAGCACACCCAACAATATAAAAAAAATTAATGGACATGAAAAATCATTTAAGCACTAATACAGTTGTAATGGGCAACCTCAATACCCCACTGTCACGTATGGACAGATCAACTAGACAAAAGTCAACAATGAAATATCAGAATTGAACCAAACTTATCAACAAATGGACTTAGATGTCTACAGAGTGTTCCACCCCACAACATCAGAATACATTCTTCTCAGATGCACACAAGACTTTCTCCAAAATAGACCATATACTAGCTCACAGAACATGCTTAAGTAAATGCAAAGGAATTGAAATTATCCCATGCATATTATCAGACCACAGTGCAATGAAATTGGAAATCAACAGCAAAAAAAAAAACCAAAAACCACACACACACAAGAACTTCATAAACACATGGAAATTAAATAACACCCTTCTGAACAACCAATGGGTCACAGATGAAACTGAAGAAATCAGAAAATTTCTACAATTAAACAATAATGACAATACAACATACCAGAACTTACGGGTTGCACTAAAAGCAGTCGAGGGAAATTTATAGTGGTGAATTCCCCTATCAAGAAAAGAGCGGGCTTACATAAACAACCTAATGTTGAACCTCAAGCTTCTAGAAAAAGAAGAGCAAGTCAAGCCCAAAGCTCTTATGAGGGAGGAAATTACAAAAATCAGAGCAGAAATTAATGCAGGGGAGACTAAGAAAACAATACAAGGAATCAATGAATCAAAGAGTTGGTTCTTTGAAAGGTTAAATAAAATTGACAAAACCTTAGCCAACCTTATCAAAAAAAGCAAAGACTCAATCCAGGCAATTAGGAATGAAAAGGGAGAAATCACAACAGATCCTACAGAGATCCAGAAGATCAATACCTACTTTGAGAACCTGTATTCTAATAAGACGGAAAATACAGAAGAAATGGACAGATTCCTAGATACATATGAATCACCAAAACTGAATCAAGAAGATATATAAAATCTAAATAAACCAGTATCAGTCAATGAAATTGAGTATGTAATTTTAAAACTACCAACAAAGAAAAGCCTTGACCCTGATGGATTCACTGCTGAATTCTACAGGAAATTTAGAGAAGACCTAATGCTGCTACTCCTCAAATTCTTTAATGAAATCGAAAGGGAAACAATACTTCCAAATTCATTCCTGGAAGCAAGCATTATTCTCATTCCAAAACCAAAGAAAGATTCAACCAAAAAGGATAATTACAGGCCAATCTCCCTAATGAACATGGATGCAAAAATCCTCAATAAAATACTGGGCAAACACAATACAGCAAATTATCAAGAAGGTTATATACCATGACCAAGTCGGATTCATCCCAGGGATACAAGGATGGTTCAACATATGCAAATCAATAAATGTAATACACTATATTAATAAAGTCAAGGACAAAAACTGTATGATCCTCTCAATAGATGCAGAAAAAGCATTTGACAAGGTCCAACACCCATTCATGATGAAAAAAAAACCCTACAGAAAATTGGTATAGATGGTCTTTATCTCAATCTGATAAAAGCCATCTACAACAAACCAACAGCCAACGTCATATTAAATGGACAAAAACTCAAAGCTTTCATTCTAAAATCAGGAACAAGAATCACCACTCTTGTTCAACATAGTTCTGGAAACATTAGCCACAGCAATTAGACAAGAGAAACAAATACAAGGACTAAAGATAGGAAATGAAGAAGTTAAATTATCATTTGTGGATGACTTGATATTCTACATAGAAGACCCCAAAAACTCCCCCAAAAGACTTTTAGATTTGATAACCAAATTCAAGGGCATAGCTGGATACAAAGTCAACACTCAAAAGTCAATAGCTTTTCTGTACACAAATAACACTCATGGAGAGAGAAATTAGAAAAATAATCCCTTTCACAATAACATCCAAAATAATAAAATACCTAGGTAAAAGACCTCTACATTCAAAACTACAGTACTCTGAAAAAGACTGAAGAGGATATCAGAAAACGGAAAGATACCCCTGGTTCTTGGATAGGAAGAACCAATATAGTGAAAATGGCTATATTTCCAAAATTGTTACACAGATTCAATGCAATCCCAATCAAAATACCAATAGAATATCTCACAGAATTAGAAAAAACAATCCTAAAATTCATTTGGAACCAGAAGAGACCCAGAATAGCAAAGGCAATTCTGGGCAACAAAGGCAAGGTAGGAGGTATTACAATTCCTGGCTTTAAATTATACTACAAATCTACTGTGATAAAAACAGCATAGTACTGGCAAAAGAACAGACTTGAGGATCAATGAAACTGACTAGAAAATGCAGAAACAACTCCAAACACACTCAGCCACCTTGTCTTTGACAAAGGAGCCAAGCACCTTCACTGGAAGAAGGATAGCCTCTGTAATAAATGGTGCTGAAAAAACTGGCTTTCCACATGCCCAAGACCGAAACTAGATCCATATCTTTCACCACGCACTAACCTAAAATCGAAATGAACCAAGGACTTATATATTAAAACAGAAATACTAAATCTGCTGGAAGAGAGAACAGGTAGAACGCTTGAGGACATAGGAGTAGGCAAATACTTCATGAACAAAACCCAGACCATACGGGAAATACTACAAAGAAAACAACTGGGACCTCATCTTATTAAAAAGTTTTTGCACAGTAAGAGAAATCACCAACAGAGTGAAGAGACAATCCACAGAGTGGGCAAAAATTTTTACTAGCTATTCAGATAAAGGATTATTATCTAGAAAATTTAAGAACTCAAAAAAGTCAGACCCCCAAAAGTTAAAGACCCATTGCAAAAATGGGCATCTGAAATAAAAAGACACTTCTCAGATAAAGAATTAGAAACGGCAAATAAATACATGAAAAAAGTTCGACATCACTGGTCATTCAAGAAATGCAAATTAAAACAACACTGACATTCCATCTCACTCCAGAAGGAATGGCTGCTATCAAGAAATCAACCAATAACAAATGCTGGTGAGACTGGGGGCGGGGGGAGGTGCAGACAGGGACGGACACCTTCTCTACTGCTGGTGGGAGTGCAGACTGGTGCACCGTGGATATTTCTCAAAAAACTAAAATGAGAGGTTCCATTCAACCCAGCTATTCCCCTTCTTGGTATCTTCCCAAAAGAATTAAAAGCATCCTACCACAGCGATATATGCAGATATATGTTTATAGCTGCATAATTTGTTGTAGCTAAATCTTGGAAACAGTCCAAATGCCCATTAACTGAAGAGTGGATAAAGAAGACGTGGTTTTTAAATACAATGGAGTACTATGGGATAAAATAAAATTTTGTATCTGTCTATCTGCATTTTCCACCTCAACCCAAATAAGCCCTTCATCCAGAGTATGCCAAAAAGATTAATTTTTATTGTCATATCTTCAGTCATGTTGTTCTGCAAAAGATTTTTTTTTCCACTTAAATGAAGCACTTAAAGACTTTAAGGACCACTCCTGTTCTCAATGAGCCATCTCTCTTGTGAAGTGGTGATGCTCTTCTACCTGACACATAATTACATATTATCTTACATTATTGTGTTTTCCCATATAACATTTTTGTCTTTCACCAGGATGTGAATAATAATACTTCTATGATAACAGTCTCAAGTACTATACTCACAGAAAAAAATTTTTTAAGAGATGGAATATCACATCTATAAGAACCTCAAAAGGTTTCTTTTACAAGACTTACTCCTGTCCCTCACTTTAAGAGACAATCTTAACCACACAAACTTACAAAAATATATCAGCAAATCAAAACTGTAGAGGAAACCAGTAGAGGTTATCCTAATGACAACTTATAGGATAAAAGCTTTGTCAATCAACCTAAAATATGTACTCATCCACCACCTACAAAACCCTAAATGGTCTTCAAAGGTTCAGCAATACACGGAAGTGCAATATAAAACATACAGATTATTATATAAAGTAATTCCAGGGGGCCAGAAAAGTTCTAATCAACTGCTGGGGATCTAAATCAGGCTAGAAGGGGGCCTAACAAATAATTTACTCCAGAAACCCTAGAGATCTAGAGTAACCTCAGAAACGAGAGAAGCAGAGCTGTAATTACACTTGCTCTTCAAAATCGTGAAGCGAAAGAATGAAGAACTCACTCAGGTAAGCATTTTACTTACACCTTCTTACTTACCCTTACAAGGATTCTCTGGAGAAAGTACTATTATGTCCATTTTACAAAAAAGGAAGCTGGGAGGGCCGGGGATTTAGCTCAGTGGTTCCACCGCCTGCCTCACAAGCAGAGGGACCCAAGTTCGATCCCCGGTACCAAAAAACAAAAAAAAACAAGGGAAGCTGGGACTAGGGATGTAGCTCAGTGATGAGAGCAATTCCCTAGAACCACCAAGGCACTGGATTCTATCCTGAGTAACACACACACCCACACACACACACACACACAGTTGAATGTTGTTTTGGGTTTTTTTTTGTTAAATTCTTTTATTGGTACATTTTAGGTATACAACACAATTACATTTCTCATTGGGAATTGTAGCTTTACATAATGCATCTTGGTTATTTTTTCCCCATTCCTAGCTCTCCCTTCACCCCCTCCACCCTTCCCTATTTACAAAGACTTTATTTCCATTTTTTCCATTTCTCATTTTTCCTTTCCCTTCTTTCCTTTCC
>NW_004624771.1:3572758-3588071 GCF_000247695.1 Heterocephalus glaber
CCTTCCCGCCCCCGCCCCGCCCCGCCCCGCCTCGCCCCGCGGCCGCAGCGCCGACCTGGCAGCCGCGGCGGTCGCCTCGGAGGATGGAAGGGGGACGCCGGCCTCACGCTCCGCCGCTGCCGCAGCCGCCAGGGGTAGCACACGCCCGCCCGAGTCGCCTGGGTCTCTCATTCAGCGCCCGCCGCCTGCGCTCGGGGGAGGGGACTGTGCCGGATCCACCCCGTCCGCGCCGGGGGTGGAGGAGGAGAGCGGACCTGGCGGGGGCGCGCGCCGCGCGGGCGGGTGGGGCGGAACGGGGCGTGCGCGCGCACCAACGGAGCGCGCTCGCGGGAGCCCCGGAGGGCTGCGGCCGGCGGGGTCTGCCCCACGCGCTTCCCGCTCGCCGCGCTGCGGCCCCCTGGAGCCCAACGGCCGCCGGGGACCGGTGTACGCCGCGCGCGCGGCGCCCAGCCCCTGCCGCAGGGGAAGGCGGCCGGTCCGAACCCCGGAGAGCGAGGGGTTGGCGCGCGGACAGGTGGGGCGGCCTCCACCCCGCCCGCACCCGGCGCGGGGGTGTTCGGCCTCGGCGCCTGGCACCTCACCTTTAAGGCCCGAGGACAAAGTCTGGAAACACTTGGCCCTAAGATCAAATATCCAGCCCACGCTGGCGGTGTTTTTAGAAGTCACAGCGGACAAATGAGGGGGCCGCAAATGTGAAGAGTCACCCCCTGCCGTGGGATCATAAATTATGGTGATCGGTCCTCTCATTAAGACTAGGGAGTGTTAAAGTAGACCTTTATAGGTGTTGTGCGGGCTATTACCCTCGGCTGAATGAGCGAAATTGATGAGTTCCAGGTGAATAGTATTTTCATGTCTTTGCACGATCATGGCTCTAAAATATTAAATGTTTCCTCTGGACGAAAAAAGAATGGGTTTGTTATAAATGTTGGAAGGGTATTGTTGCAGAGGGTGCACCTCCTCACGGGTGGCCTACTTAAAATTAGCACCACTGGATGCAGTGTGACTGTGGGTGGAAGGTTTGGATGATTGTTTGATGATCTGTAGCCCTTGAAGGGCAATGCGCAGTAAAATGTGGAAGGGATACTGTACCAGCATCGAGTATAAACTTGGTAGGACCTGAATTGACTGTTCTCATTTGATTTTTCCTCCTTTTAATACCCACTATACTGAACTGCTTATAATCTTGTACGTTGAAGAATGCTAATTATTTTCTCCACTGAGTACAGTATCAGCAAATGCTCTCCAATCCCCTTCTCTGAAATAGGGAGGGTTACTTTTTTAAAGTGCACATACCCAAAGGTAAGTTAAGAACAAACAAACAGGAAACAAAGTTCATAGTGATTGATTTTTATTCCATTTCACTTTCAAAGAAAATATCAAATCATGGTGAAATCACTGGGACAAGCAGAGAAACCAAAAACTTTCCCCTTCCCATTTTTTTTCAAATGATATGAAAAAAAGGAAATCAGACTAATGGTAAAAGGAGTAGAAATGCATTATCTGTACAGGAAATTTTCCCATGGATGTTATTTGTTTCAAGTCCCAAAGAAACAACAGGCAAACTGAATTAGCACTAGGAGAAAAAACTCCTTCCACCTATCTAGTTGAACAAATGTTTACTCTTTTTTTCCGTGTTAGTAAGAGATTAAGGGAAAGATGGTTGACTGCCAACAATACATACGACAGTTTTGCAAGTTATCACAAATAATTAACTGCCCTTAAAAAATAGAAAAACTAAGGAACAACAGGGAATTCTACTTTGTATTAAATGTCTTACAATTACTTTAAACTCAAATTAGGATTTCATAAAAACAAATGAGCCTATGTTTCTACATCTGCCAATAATTTTTGCAGTTTACTGTAAAAGCAGTGAAATTTTCATTCGGACTTGAAGAGAAAAGCCATAATGACTCATGAGCTGGGCCATAGATATATTAAATTCTTATGCTTACTGAACTTCTGAGTTCAAAATAATTACCCAAATTCTGTTTTTCATGTTGATAACCTGTAAAACTGTAGTTTTATTAACTTAAGTGTTGTGTTCAGATTTCTGAATTTGGTAAGATTTTGTATATGAAAATACAGAAAAGTTCATTCTCAATATCTCTTGTTGTTTTTGTTGAATTATTTTACGAAGTTAAGTGTTTTTTTTCCATCCACTGATATGTAAATTAAGACAATGAATTTTTACACTCAGGGAGAACCAGCACCAGATTTTGTTTACCAGAGCACTTTTATCATAGTTAAATTGTGTAAGTTGCTTTATGACTTCCATGTTTTTGCCAAAAGACAAGAAACACGCAGTCTTAGTATAACAAAAAGTCCTAATGTGTAAAATAGAAATGCCATTATATAAAATAGAAATCAATAAGAATTCAATATGCTTCAGAGGAATAAGAATTCAGTTCCTTCGGAGGAATCACCATCATGTAACAGTTATATTACTATCCATCAAAATTATTTCTAGGGAGTAAGCCAAGGAACTAATTTAGATATAGAACAAATTGTTCAAAGACAAGAGACCACCACTGCAAAAGATAGCACAAACGATTCATCTCATTGTAGCTGACAAAACAAAAACTGGCCTTGTAAGAAAGATTATTTCAGTAACAATTTTATTATAACCAGCAGAATTTTAGTAACAATATATGCCCCTGTTGTTTCTCTATCCTTTAATCTCATATAAGATGGACATTTTGAAGAAATTTGTCAGTTATGTTTTCATTGATTTAAAATGTAGGCAAAGCAACATACTCAAATTTCACTTTGAGGAAACGGATGCATAAGAGGATTTCAAAGAGAGACATTTTCCAGAAAACAAACACAAAGTAAAAGAGAGACTGCCATGCTTCCCAACCAATAGAGACATGCCACAAGTATTAAAATACCAAGGACAAAGATGATCAACAGTCCACTCAAACATGAGCACCATATAAATTTTACAGTTTACGTAAATGTTTAAAATTAAGCTGCTTCTTACAGGAGCAACTCTATGCTAGGTGTGGATCAATAGGGATTTATTTTAACGATGATTAATATTTACCTGGAACAACTATTAGGGAAGCCAGTTAGTGTACAAACAAATGTTTAAATGCACGAATAATTTTCAGTATTAACTTTAAAGGCAGTTTCAGTTATGCTTTACTTTTCTGACAAGATTAGGAAAGAGAGGGATCATTGTGGGGTTGGGTATAATTTGATATTCTAGATAACCAGGTTTTCATCTTCAAGCACTAGAAACACTTTAAACCAGTTTTATTGATTCTTTTTCCTGAAATAACACCAACTTCTCCACCTTCAACTAGAAAAACACAATATAGCTAAACCTAATCCTCATGGCCCAGAAGCATCTTCACAACAAAAGCTGTGTAACAAGTTGTCCTCTAGAGCTTCGATGTACTTAGTGCTCTTCACCATTCAATAAGTTGACACAGCCTGCTGTGTTGCCATGGTCCTATGAGTCATATACATTTTGCGTGGTGTTCATAATGGATCTTTCTGTTGTCCTTCCTTGTTACTGTATGGTATTAGCCAACTTTCCTGTCACCAAGACACAATACCCAACACCTACAACTTAAAGGAGGAAAGGTTTAATTTAGCTCACAGTTTGGAGGAATTCAGTCCATAGTTACCTGGCTCCAAGATAGGAACATCATGAACATCATGGTTTAAGGGCATGGTGGAGCACAGCTGTTTAGTTCATGGCAGTTGGGAGCAGAGCAGGTGACAGTGCCAGAGAGAAATGGGTGAGGGACCATATGTCATACCAAAGGTCCAGCCTCCATGACCCACACACATGCTCCCAGGACTGTGCTTTCCTAATCTGCTAGGCATTTCTTAATCCAATAAAGTTGACTTACCAGGATTAAAGATCATGCCAGGCATAGTCGTACATGTCTGTGTTCCTAGGAGGTGGAAAATCATCATTTTGCAATCATTAAGGCAAAGATTGAGTTAGGAAGGAATAGTAATTGGATCTAAATATAAAGAAATTTAGATGGGGAACAAGATATTTATATGATCTTAGAGAATTTTTCCACAGACTTCTTGGTTACAGGAAAGAAGTAATTATACATTAGAGAAATTGAACAAAGCCCTGAACAGGTAATCACATCGCAAATGAGGAACAAATGAGCATTATTTGCCTTTATATATGGTTCCCCAAAGACACAGAATCTAAAAAGGGAAATGAGGAATGTAATGAGGCAATATCAGATCAATCCCAAATGAGAAATGTTCTGCTTTGGTTTTTTTAAAAGGGAGGTGGCTTTATTCTTCAAAGATGTCAATGTCATAAAAAACAAAGGCTTTGAAAATATTCCAACTGAAGAGCCATGAAGATAAAATGTAATATGAGATACTAGGCTGGATACTTTCCTGGAGGAGGAAAAAACACTCTAAAGGATATTATTGGGTTAATAGGAAAACATGGTAGATTAATTAGATAAAACATTACATAAATGTTAAAAATCACTGAAATTGGTAACTACTGGGGTCTATTATTAGAAAATATAAACTGAAGTAATTAGGGGTAAAAGGCCATGATTTATGGTGATCAAACACTATGGTGAATACTTAAATCTAAAAAAATTTATTACGATAAAAAATACATTGCCATTATTCCCCCTCAAAATAGTCCCTCTAGCTTCAAGGACGTATATTCCATCCTTCTAGCCACTTTTGAAAGGTGTTCTGGAAATCCTTTCATGAATGTCTTTTCATGGCTGCCTCAATATCCTGAATCAATTCAAAATATTTACAGTAATTTCTGTCAAATAAATATATCACAGTATGTACTCATCCACCTTACTGACTAGATCTGTACCATGCAATTTTTGGCTCTTCACCAAAGTCAAAAGACCATGAAAGGTGAATGTTTTGTAGTTTTCTACCACTGAACTCATGATTATTTTAAGTGACTACTGCTAAATCTCATGCTTTCTGAAATCGTCAACTACTTCCATGAAATTCTCATCTCTTACATTAAAATAATAGAAACAAGAAATTTTAAAAATGAAGTCATCTTATTCAACTTTTCATTTCATAAATGAGAAAACAGATTTAAGAGACCAAAAATCACTTAGCTATTTCTGACAGAGAACAATCTCTAGAACTGCTAAACTACTATTCAGTTTCTGTTACTTTATCTTTCTCCTTCCTAACCCAGAACTTCCTAAAGACCTCATGTTTTCTTCTTTCTGCGAATATTCAGGGCCTTTATATGACCTTACTCTTTCAACTCTCATTGCTCCGCTGGTAGTTCTCACCCAGGCTTCTGTCCCACATCTATCATTGCCTCCATTAGGAGATTCCATCATCAGTTTGGCCTCGATGAGCACAAAACTAAAATAATCCTAAAAGGGGGTGTTGGTGAATCCCTGTAATCCTAGCACTGAGGGAGGCTAGGGCAGGAAGACTGCAAGTTTGAGTCCCTCCTGGACAATTTAGCAAGCCACTATCTCAAAAAAGAAAGGGCTGGGAATATAGCTCAGTAGGAAAGCACTGCTGGGTTGGATCCCCAGAACCAAAAAAAAAAAAAAAAAAAATCCTAGAAGAAATATTTAAATGCCTAATAAAAGCTATGAAAATATATTCATCCCTACTGATAATCAAAGAAATGTACATTAGAACAAGTTTTCCCTAATCAATTGCTCAGTTAATAAGATTTGTAAAATTTCATCTTTAAAAAGATGTGGGCAAGGTACTCAAACTTTGGAAATGTAAAGGAGCATATCTCTTCCATGGATAATTTGCCAAAATTGAGGAAGAATGTAAATGTACATAGACTTTGGCTCGGCAATTTTACACATGGATATCTGCCTCATAAAAATAGCGTGATAATATTCAAAGAGATACACAAAACTGCTCATTAACAAATTTTGTAATATTATTTGTCCATCAATGAGGGAATGAGTACATAATTATAATTCCTTACAATGGAAAAATACCTCTGTATGAACCACATGGAACAAAGGAGATGAACAGAGCTAAGTATACAGGGATTCCATTTCCTTTCAAATTTATATAGACATAAAAATTGGTCTGGGAAGCTACACAATAAATGATCGCAGTGGTTACTCCAAGATAATGGAGTTAGAGGATGAAACAGAGGACTTTCACTTTTCTATTTTATATATTTCCATGGTTCATTGCTGGTTACTTATTTGTTTGTTTGTTTATTCTGCAGTCCTGGAGGTTGAATCCAGGACCTTCACACTGAGCTATATCCCCGATCTTTTATAATTTTTTATTTTGAGACAGGGTCTCACCAAGTCACTAAGTTCCCCAGGCTGAGCTTGAACTTGTGATCCTTCTGCTTCGGCCTCCCAGAGTGCTAGATTATAGGTGTGTGCCACCACAGCCAGCGGGTGTTGCGTATTGATTTACTGACCAATTCATTCATTGATTCATTGATTGATACAGGGTCTCTCTATGCAGTTCAGGCTGGCCTTGAACTCACTATAGCCCAGGCTGGCCTTGAGCTCCCAGTGATCCTCCTGCCCCAGCCTCCTGAATGCTGGGATTATAGGGATTTGCCACCACACCTGGTTGTTTATTTATTTTTAAATTTTAAAAAATTTAGTGGTGCTGGAGTTTGAACCTAGGGCATCCACATTGAGCTACATCCCCAGCTTCTCTTTTTTTTTTCCTTTCAGTTTTTTATTTTGAGACAGGATCTCACTAAGTTGCCCAGGCTGAGCTCAAATCTGTGATCCTCCTGACTCAGCCTGGCAGAGTATAAAACTGCTTTTAAAATCTGAATACTGTAATCCTAGCATGCAAGAGGCTGAGAAAGAAGATCACCACAAATTCAAGTTCAACCTGGGCCATATACTACATGCAAGGCCAATCTGAACTACATATTGAGACACTGTCTCAAAAATTAAAATAAAATCTGAGCGCTTATAGATTAATAGAACAAGTTAAATTAGAAAAAATGATACTAAATTCAATTCCTCATTTCATCCACCCAAGTGCATTAAAAATATAATGCAAGAGATAATTTCTACTAAAGAAGCACAGCAATAAACTTAGTTATCACATTACAGACAGGAAAGACTTACTGCATAACCACTGAGCCCATTTCCCCAGAGAGATGCAATTCTATCTGTGGTTTCACTTTCCAGAAAGAAATATTCTTGGAATTTCTGGGAATTGAACTCAGGGCCTTGCACATGTTAGGCAAGCATTCTATCACTGGACTATGTCCTCAGCAGAAAGAAATATTCTTAATCCTTCTGGAAATTGTAACAAAAGCATTTTAAAGTACTTCTGTTAGATCAAACAATAAATTTCAGGTAATTTTTACTGTATTTAATTGAGACTTCATTTAGAGAGATATTCTTAATTATGATATAACCCAGCATTTACAGATTTTTTTTTCTTTTTGAAGCAAAACATTTATCGGTACATTTTAAATAAATATACATAATGATAACACTCATCATAGAAAATTTGCACCTGTACATGATATATCCTGCCTCTTCTTTTTTTCTCATCACCCCTCCCCTCGACCCCTCCTCCTTCCTGTATACAAAAGCTTTGTTAACATTTTTTCCTTCTATTTTCACTTTTTCCTTGTCCCTTCCTTCCTTTCCCCCTCCCCCTTCCCTTGTTCCCCTTTCCATTTGAACATTTTCTTCCCATTTCCCAATATCTATTATATATTTTATCCCTTCCACTTTTGGTTTCTCACACCAGAGAAACAATGTGGTATTTAAACATGTGTGTCTAATTTATTTCACTTAAGCGTACGGTCTCAAGATGCATTCATTTAGCTATAAATGTCTGAAGCTCATGCTTCTTTATGGCAGAGTAATACTCCATTGTATAAAAAAAACCTCGTCTTCTTTATCCACTTGCCAGTTGGTGGGCAATTGGGCTGCTTCCAAGATTTAGCTATTACAAATTATGCTGCTATAAACATGGGTGTGCACATATTACAGTGGTAAGATGCTTTTAATTCTTTTGGGAAGATACTAAGAAGGGGAATAGCTGGGTCGAACGGAACCTCTAGTTTTAGTTTTTTGAGGAATCTCCACACTGATTTCCACATGTGCACCAGTGATTCTACCAACAGTGGAGAAGGGTTCCTTTTTTCCCTATAGCCCAGCCAGCATTTGTTATTGGTTGATTTCTTGATAACAGCCATTAACTCCATTAACTCCATTTCTGGAATGAGATGGAATGTCAGCATTGTTTTAATTTGCATCTCTGCAATGACCAGTGATGTTGAACATTTTTTGAACATGTTTTTATAAATTTATTTGCTGTTTCTACCTCTTCATCTGAGAAGTGCCTATTCATTTCAGATGCCCATTTTTGGATTAGGTTTTTAAATTCGGGGGGTCTGATTTATTTGAATTCCTTATTCTGGATAGTAGCCCTTTGTCTGATGAATAGCTGGCAAAACTTTTTTCCCTACAGTATGGGTTGTCTCTTCACTCTGTTGGTGGTTTCTTTTGCTGTGCAAAAGCTTTTTAATAAGATGAGGTCCCAGTTGTTGATTCTTTGTGTTGGTTTGCGTGTGATCGGGTTTTGTTCATAAAGTCTTTGCCTACACCAATGTCTTTGAGAGTTCTACCTGGTCTATCTTCCAGCAGATTAAATGTTTCTGTTTTAACATTTAGATGTTTAATGCATTTCAATTTTAGTTTAGTGCATAGTGAAAGATATGGGTCTAGTTTTAATTTCCAGCACCAGCATACACAGATTTGATGCTCATTGTTGAGTGATGGCAATAATGTTTGCCACTAAAAGCCAATATATTTATAACATAGTAGTTATTCTTTAAGAGTGTTCAATTTAGGTAAGCATACATGGTGGTAAAATTAGTTACAATTGACTTTCAAACTGTGACTTCAGTTAGAAAGTGACTTCAAAAATAAAAACAGCCTGATATGCTAGTCACTTTTCAAAAAGTTGTTGTCAATTTACTGATATGCATGATAATAATAAAGATTACCAGCACACATGCTGAACCTTAAATAAAACCAATAGGCTTTGGGGTTGAATTACATGTAAACATAAATATTTGCAAAGACTTATGTTTCAGAGCTTCTCTTTCCTATCAATTCTGATAGATTTAGGGGTTTTTGTTTTTTGGTTTTTGGTGTTTTGGACAGTCTGTTGCTATGTAATTCAGGCTGGCCTTAAACTCACGCCATCCTCCTGCTTTAATCTCCCCAGTGCTGGGATTATAGGCATGTACCAACATGCTTGGCAAGACTTCTGATAGATTAAAAACAAATGTATTTACTACCTCCTATACTTGATGAGTTGAATATACATGTTCTTTACTACCTCAGAAAACATCTCTAAAATCACAGTAAAGTAGTGCTGGCGTAGTGGCGCACGCCTGTAAACTTAACACTCAGGAGACTGAAACAGGAGGATTACTGTAAATTTAACACCAGCCTGAATTACGTAACAAGGCCCTGTCTCAAAAAAATAAAAAGAGAGAGAGCCGGGCTGGTAGCTGGGCTGGGCAATCCCAGCACTCTGGGTGGATGAGGCAAGAGGGTCCCAAGTTTGAGGCCAGCCTGGGCAACTTGGCAACTTAGTGAGACCCTGTCTCAAAATAAAAATTAAAAAGGGCTGGGGCTGAAGCTCAGTACAAAGGTCCAGGGTTCAAACCCTAGTACTGAGAAAAAAAAGAAAAGATAGATAAATTGATAGACTGGGAGAGGAAATACTGTAACAAGCATTTTGGAATATGGGGATGGGTGACAAATAGTAATTGAGTTAGCTAAGTAAAGAAAAATGAAATTAACTTCCCATAAAGGTGAAAGGCAAAAAGCAGCTAGCTGATATGCCCAGAAGAACTTGAAGATGCCAAGGACTGAAGAAAGGAGGGAGGAGAAATGCCACCACAGACAAGACTGGATAGAGACGTGTGTGCAGAACAGCCAACCACTCAGCCTCTGTCCCACTTTAAACTACCAGCCCATCCCCACCCCGAAGAGGGAATGGGAGGGTTACCTGACTATTAGATATGAACCAGCAGTTAAGGGTCACCAAGCACTTCAGGGAAATCTCTAACATTAATAGGCAGAGCCTGGTCCCACTCATCATCCTGCCCCATCTCCAACTTCTGCCTTTTCCCAAGGGAGAAAAAAAAAAAGCAGGAACAAGGAGATTTTTGTTTTACATTTTGTTTTGTTTTTGGTACCTGGGCTCGAACTCAGGACCTTGAGCTTGTGAGGCAGGTAGCGATGCCACTGAGCTACATGCCTAGCCCAGGAACGAGATTTTTTTTAACATTCATTTTTTAAATTCTTTTATTGGTACATTTTAGGTATACAATTCATTTACATTTATCACTGGGTGCTTGTACCTGTACATGATGTATCTTGGTTCTTATTTTTTTCCCCATTACCTGTGCACCCTTCACCCCCTCCACCTTTCCCTATTTACATAGATTTCATTTCCATTGTTTTCCTTTTCTCATAATTTTTCCTTTCCCTTCTTTCCCTTCCCTTTTCCCTCCCACCACCCCTACACCTTTGGACCTTTTCCTATTTCAAATTATCAATTATTCATTTTAACCATTTTAATCCTTATTTACACTTTCAGTTTCTCACACTAGAGAAACTATTCGGTATTTACACATGTGTGTTCTATTTATTTCACTTAAGAGTATGGCCTCAATATCCATCCACTTAGCTATAAATGTCTCTAGTTTCTCATTCTTTATGGCTGAGTAGTACTCCATTTTATAAAAAAACCACATCTTCTTTATCCAGTTTCCAGTTGATGGGGACTTGGGCTGTTTCCAAGCTTTAGCTATTATAACTGTGCCGCTATAAACACAGGTGCACGTATATCACTGTGGTATGATTCTTTTAATTCTTTGGGGAAGATACCTAGTAGGGGAATAGCTGGGTCAAATGGGACTTCCAGTCCCAGTTCTTTGAGGTATCTCCATACTGATTTCCACAATGGTTGCACCAATCTACACTCCCACCAGAAGTGGAGCAGGGTTCCTCTTTCCCCACAGCCTCACCAGCATTTGTTATTGGTTGATTTCTTGATAGCACTCATTTTTTCTGGGGTGAGGTGAAATCTCAGTGTTGTTTTCATCTGCATCTCTGGAATGACCAGTGATGTTGAACATTTTTTCATATATTTGCTGCTTTTACTCCTTTGTCTGAGAAATGTCTGCTCATTTCAGATGCCCATTTTTGAATTGGGTCTTTGAATTTGGGGGGTCTGATTTGTTTCAATTCTTTATATATTCTAGATAATAGACCTTTGTTTGAGGTACAGCTGCTAAAAGTTTTTTCCCACATTGTAGGTTGTCTCTTAGCTCTGTTGGTGGTTTATCTTGCAGTGCAGAAGCTTTTTAATAAGATGAGATCCCAGTTGTTGATTCTTTGTTCTAGTTCCCGTGCTACTGAGGTTTTGTTCATAAAGTCTTTTCCTACGCCAATGTCTTCAAGAGTTCTACCTAACTTATCTTCCAGCAAGTTTAATGTTTCTGTCTTAATATTTAGATCTTTAATCCACTTTGATCTTAGTTTAGTGCATGGTGATAGGTATCGGTCTAATTTTAATCTTTGGCAGGTTGAAATCCAGATTTTCCAACACCATTTATTAAATAAAAGGAGATTTTTTAAAAGTTTAATTAATATCTATAGAAAGACACAATATTGCATTCATTAAATAAGATCAGGATGCTATAAAAAAGTTACAAAGAACAGAAAAAAAAGACTCATAACTTAAAAATATGACCAACATACAGATGTCAATAGAAGATTGGAAGATAAAATTGAGGAAGTTTCTCAGAAAGTAAAAAAATGGATGTAACATAGATGTGGAACTGGGTGCTCATATTTAAAGAGCATTTCTAGGAAAATATGCCAGAACTAATCATGGTTATTACTTTTAATAAAAGGACTAGTAGCTGGGGTATGGATAAAGAGAGAGACTAACTTTGCAATATATGCCCTTTTGTTTTGTTTGTTTTTGCTTTTTGCAGGGCTGGGGATTGAACCTGGGGCCTTAGAGCACATTAGAGAACCACTCTACCAGTGAGCTATACCCTAGTTCTGTGCCCCTTTGTATCTTTTAAATTTTATACCTACTTTTGAAAATTGCTTTTTATTTATAGAGTTGTCTCCAGTTATGCCTATTAAAAATATCATAATTTCCAACCAAAATTAAGTTTATAATTCTCCTCTGAATCATTACTAAATTCATTAGGACTTTTTGGTTGAAATGCCCAGAATTAGAACTCATAAGAAACAATGCTCTCTAATTATTGGGTAATACTGATAGTATATGGCCCTATATTTTATTTTAGTTATTGTACATGTACCCCTTAATGCCACTTCCGCCACCACTTATAGCCCTTGCAAAAATGATGGTCCTATATGACTTTAAACCATCAATTGTTTCTCCCCTGCCTCACAGACGATGGGCTAAGTCACTCTGAACCTTTTTGCTTTTCCCTGGAATTTGGAATTGGATCATGAAAAAGTCAGGTAGGCTTGGGAGCCAGACCACTCAATGTATGTGTAGAAAGGAGGTAAGTGAGCAGAGAAAGAAATCTAGTCTCCAGAGAGAAGTAAAAGACAGAGTAGGGACAGAAGCCATAGGAGAGATGATTCCTGTCTTCCTATTCCAGGCCCGCTGGCCTTCCTTGGTTTCACAGTCATGATTGGCCAGCACGCCTGTCTCTAAAGCTAGTATGAATAGTTTTCTATTCCTTGCACCAAGCCATTTCCTAGTTAGAATATGGACTATAATGCATACACTATTTTCAAGCCTCTTTATTTACAACTAATCCTTTATTTACTAATATTACCATTATTTATCCCAGTAGAAATAATATTATGGTGGGAGCATGGTGATCTGGGAATTAGTCATCATTCTCCCAGTAAACTACAATAAACGACTCAACCTTCCTTTCTGTATCGTTTCCTTTACTTAAAAATTAAGAAGATAATATTTGTCCTAATCCTTGTATCTTTATTAAATAATAGAGATTAAATAATATTAGAAAAGCAAAAATAACTTTGAAAATATTTTTAGATTTCTTTTTATTTTTTTGGTACCGGGGATTGAACTCGAGTCCTTGCGCTTGTGCAGCAGGCGGCAAAACCACTGAGCTAAATCCCTGGCCCTGAAAATATTTTTAAATGTCAGCACTAGGAGTAATAATGTTTGTTGTATGTCATGTTAGTTTCTGAACTCTCCCCTAAACCACTGAAATTGATTTTAAAGTTTGGAGCTGCATAGTCTTAGTGTCTCCATTTTCAACCCTTTTTTTCCTCCAAAATTCCTGCCCAGAACCATCAGATCAGTTCTTAGGTTGGGCTGTGTTTGCCTTGACCCAGATTTGTTCCTTGACACTGTCTCTTAGATGCTTTCCAATTTTTTGCTTTTAGCAACCCTTGGCTAGACCTGCCCAGGTCAAACTCCTAGAAATTAAGTGGACTCACCTTGCCTAGAAAAAGAATTCAGATAAACTTACCTGGCAGCATTTAATCAATACACTTCATTCTTTCCAGAGTTGTTCATGTGTAAATCCATGTTAGGTTCCAAGTTCACATCATAGAAATCTCACTCTTTTGCTACATCTCTGCAATATTTTAGGGAAACAGCCTCCTAATATTATCAGAAAGATTAACCACCTCTCCACACCCACCCACTTCAGGAAGGACAAATTTCTATCCCATCCTTTTTACAAACAGGAGCTCTATCCTTAGTTTGTTTTGTTTATATCAATTTGTTGTTACCTGAATATAACTATTTTCCATTAGGCAAGGCACCAGTATGATTTCTTCAGGTTTAATATACCCCCCCCACACACACATACACTCAGGGACAGCTAAATAGATGTTTAGCTACAAATGAGTTAGGTTTCAAATGCGATATTAACCCTATTAACCATATAAATTTGTTCTATAATCACAAATAGAAGTCTAAGTCTAAAAATAGTATTCAAGATATAGGACAAGAGACAGAGACAAAAAAAAGTCAAGAAGATGGACTCCTCGGGAACAAAAATAGTTCAACTACTCAGATAGTATTTGTTTTCTACCTAAAGCCTTCCAACCTATCCTGCCCTATAGTAGGATTTAGAACATACTGATAAGAAACTATATTTCCTCCCTGAACGTCATCAGCAGGAAACTAATAAGTAGGAGCTAGAAACTTGGAAATAGTAACATACCAAAACAAAACAAAAACTTTCTTTAAACGAGAAAAGAATGTGTTATAATAGAAAAATATATAAAAAGAAAAGTCTAGAAAAGTAACTGACATGACACAAAAGTAGTCATGTAATTAAATATTCTTAGAGTGGAAGACATCAATCTATTTGACTCATCACAATCAATTTCTTGGTATATAATTTATGACCCAAATGAATGTATCTGCCAGGAATGGTGGGAGGTAGAGGTGAACAGAGGAGAGTCAGAGGTTGTAGAGATGATTGGACCTGCTGTTTAGCTAGGTAGTCTAAAAAAGTCTCATTCTGATTCATCTATTGCTCATTTAGTGGAGGCCTTTGAGCAGTCTGATTAAATTTCCCATCATGCAAAACCAAGGGAGAACTAGTCCCACTGCATACCTTACCCCAAGATGCTTTTCCAGAAAGAAAATAAATAAATAAACAAAACTGCATTCCCCTCATGCCAATTATTATTATTATTTTTTGGTATCAGGGATCGAACTCGGGTCCTTGCACCTGTGAGGCAGGCGGCGGAACCACTGAGCTAAATCCCTGGCCCTTAATTATTATATTTGACATCTGGGCTCTGTGGGTCAATGACCTATTTTTTTATGTGCTTAATAAGATTTCTGTAAACTATTTTGTTGCTAGCCAGTGTTGCATTTGCATAGCACTTTCTACCTCGTATTTTGTTTAACTTTGGATAACTTCTTGTAACAGACCGTGAGCTCCTTGAGGATAAAAGCATCTTTGAATTTAGTGTCTTTTGTTACCACAGTCCTAGTGTTTTGCACAAAGAAGGGGTTCACTAAATATATAATGAATCAGTGTGAGTAATACTTATAATAGATGTGTCGCTTTACTAAATTTACTGAATTATAATTTCTGTAGTGGTATACCACAAATCCAGGCCATACCTCACTTTCTCTAGGAAGCTTTCTCTTTTATTATTTAGATCCATAATTATTATTTCCTTAAGTTTTTCTTAGGAATATCATTGTATAAAGCTTGATTGAAAGTACTGTTTTCAATATTATACCTGTTTGAGGCTAGCTCAATGGTGCTGTGCCTGCCTTGCAAGCACAAGGTCCTGAGTTCGATCCCTGGTACAGAAAAAAAAATTATACCTTTTTT
>NW_004624771.1:3603652-3618812 GCF_000247695.1 Heterocephalus glaber
CACTGAGCTAAATCCCCGGCCCTGCAGAAGCTTTTTAATAAGATGAGATCTCAGTTGTTGATTCTTTGTGCTAGTTCACTGGCAACTGAGGTTTTGTTCATAAAGTCTTTTCCTATGCCAGTGTCTTCAAGAGTGCTACCTAACTTATCTTCCAGCAAGTTTAGTTCTGTTTTAATATTTAGATCTTTAATCCATTTCAATTTTAGTTTAGTGCTTGGTGAAAGATAGGAGTTTAGTTTTAATCTTTGGCAGGTTGAAATCCAGCTTTTTGAATACCATTTATTAAAGAGGCTATCTTTCCTCCAGTGAGGATGGTTGGCTCTTTTGTCAAAGATTAGATGGCTGAGTGTGTCTAGAGTTGTTTCTGCATCATCTAATCTATTCCACTGATCTGGGGTCTTTTTCTTTGCCAGTACCATGCTGTTTTTATCACAGTAGCTTTGTAGTATAGTTTCAGGTTGGGGATTGTGATACCCCCTGCCATGTCTCTGTTGCTTTTGCTATTCTAGGTCTCTTCTTGTTCCAAATGAAGTTTTGGATTGTTTTCTCTAGCTCTATGAAATATATTGTTGGGATTTCAATCAGCATTACATTAAATCCATATAGCAGTTTTGGAAGTATGGCCATTTTCACTATATTGGGTCTTCCTATGCAGGAACAGGGGATGTCTTTCATTATCTTATATCCTCTTTGATCTCTTTTTTCAGAGTGCTGTAGTTTTCAGTGTAAAGGTCTTTTGCTTCCTTTGTTATATTGATTCCTAGATATTTCATTTTTGTGGATGCTATTGTGAAAGGAATTGTTTCCCTAATTTCTCTCTCAGTGAGTCCATTATTTGTGTACAAGAAGGCTATTGATTTTTGAGTGTTGACTTTGTATCCAGCTACTCTACTGAATCTGTCAATTAAGTCTAGAAGTCTTTTGGCAGAATTTTTTGGGTCTTTTGAAGGAAAACATTTATTGGTACATTTTACATATACATAATGATAACACTCATCATAGTGAATTTGTACCTGTACATGATATATCCTGCCTCTTTATTTTTTCCATTCCCCCCTCCCCTCTCTCTCTATATAAAAGCTTTGTTTCCATTTTTTCCTTCTATTTTCACTTTTTTCTTGTCCCTTCCTTCCTTTTCTCCTTCCCCCTCCCTTGTTCCCCTTCTCATTTGAAAATTTTCTCCCTATTTTCCACTATCTATTATACATTTTAGTCCTTATTTCCACTTTCAATTTCTCACACCAGAGAAACAATTTAAAGATGTGTGTCCAATTTATGTCACTTAAGAGTATGGAGACCGTAAGTCCTCAGTCATCTAAGATGGATAACATTTTAGTTCTCTACCTGTGATGAGGAAACTAAGGCTGAGAGAAGTTATGAAAATTATTCAAATTTTAGAGCTAGTAAAGCATAAAACTGGGATTTGAGCCCAGAGAGTCTAACTCATATGTCTACGCTCTTAATCACTAATCTCTACCTCTTCTAATGGCTTAATGTTAGTATATTTTCAATTATATAACCTATAATGGATGACAATTAGCATAAAATATGTATCAAATCTTGTTTTGGAATAACTTTGGTCAAGTTCTTCTATAAAGATCTAAGTTACCATGACATTTTTCTGTATTTTTCTTTTTTGAAAAAGAAAGTGAAAATAACTAATAGTAACTCTAAATTACTGTTCACAGGCAAAATACACCAAGATATGTGTGTACATTTCTCAAAAAGACAAATTTTATAATCCTGCAATAATAGAATATAGAGTACTAATTTATATGTTTCTAAAAGAAAAATCTCAGACCCTAATGATGCCAGTTTACTATTTAATGCTATAAATAAAGGAGCTGGAAAAACGATTTCTGAGTAAAAAGGTTTTCCTGTGGTGAGTTGACATAACTGACAAAGAGCCACTCCCAGTTCATACCCCCTCCCACACTTAAAACATCTCCTCCTTCAGTGTCCTTTGTTCTCAATAAGTGTCTGTATCCTCAAGATGATGGAATCCCTACTTTCCCACTGTACGCAAATGAAGTAAATTCCAGTGTGGTTTTCTATACAATCCTGTAAACTAAATGTAACTTCTTCAACCAGTGAACTGATGTTAAGTGCCTTGCTTCTGATCCCCACCCCTCTTCCCTTATTCCATATAAACCCTGCTCTGGGTTGATTGCTTTGTAGAGAAATCTCTAATCAGCCAGGGATTTAGCTCAGTGGTTCCGGTGCCTGCCTCACAAGCGCAAGGTCCCAAGTTTGATCCCTGGTACCAAAAAAAAAAAATCTCTGATCAGCCCACCAGTGTAATAAAGCTGTACACTTGCCTCCAACCTCTGGGTGTGTTCTCAATTCTTCTTGGCCTGATCCTGCTAAACCAGTACGAGCTGTAACACTGTGGACTGCAAATCTGCCCTTATATAAGGAACAGAGATGGATCTGCCCATTAGGTCATTTAGACCGACTTCCAAATGAAGAAGTAGAATTATCTCCTGAATCTATCCCTAATCAATAATTTTTCCTCCAAGAAAGATGTCCTCACTTCATTCCCCTTTGAATGAGATACCTGTTCTGAGCATGAATCCTTTTGCCAAAAGTAAATATGGGACATCTAAGTTGGCTTGTATATGAGCAAAAGTGAGGAAGTGAGAATTCTCATATTCAGAAGCATGTGACATTTGTGCATGACACTGTAGAATTTATTTAGACTTTTGTGTGTGTGTGAGATTGCAGTCTTGAAGAGTCCCACCCAGAATGACAATTGGTTTTAGGGAAACTTCCTAATGATCAGTGGAAGCATCTTAAATTCATGAGTCTTCCTTCCTTTTTTGTGTTTTACTCATATTTCTATGGAGGGTGAAGCTTAAAGTTGGAAATAGTGTGATGTCATGTTGAGAAGTTCCAAATTCAGAATA
This sequence comes from Heterocephalus glaber, assembly GCF_000247695.1. The sequence goes on from NW_004624771.1 coordinate 3,606,559, forward strand.
TTTGAAGCAGTATAAGTTAGTCTTAGTATTTTAGATGATGCTGGAATATTTCATTTTTTATATTTTGGTACTGGGAATTGAACTCAGGGCCTCATGCTTGCCAGGCAGGCACTGGGCTGCTGAGCTACATCCCTGGCCCTTTGGAATATTTTAAAGTATGAAATTCTGAAGGCATTTTATAAAACTAATAGGTAAAGATTATATGTGATTTGTTTTATGTATTTTTTTGAGACAGGGTCATGCTGTGTAGTTCATGTTGGCCTTGAACTCACTACATAGCCCAGGCTGGCCTTGTACTTGTGATCCTGCTGCCTCAGCCTCCTGAGCACTGGGACCCCAGGCCTTTGCCATCACACCCAGCTTGTGTGATTTATTTTAAAATTGCCTTTCTTTATTCAATAAGCATGCAATTTTGTTTCAAATAATACGTAATCTTACCCAAATATATGCCAAATATGGGCTAGGGATGTGGCTCAGTGGTAGAGCACTTGCCTAGCATGCACAAGCTGCTGGGTTCAGTACCCAGCACAGCAAAAAACAAAACCAAAGAAAACAAGAAAGAACCCAAATATATATCAAATATGGTGTATTTAGGAATGTCATACAATATATTCCAGTTTTAGCTCATCTGTGCCTTATTTTAGCTTGTATTTGTATATTTTCTCTTATTGGTAAGAAATAAGCTTATTTAACCCAATGATGCAAACTGTGCATGTCAATTTAAACATATGCAATAGAACATATTTTTATATATAACTTTTATATAATGTGCATAAGCTACAAATTTTGAAGATCACAACTCTACAGAAAAAAAAAATCCCAACTCTTTAGCCTGACTTTCAAAACTCTTTATCTGACTAGTTAGGCTTTTTTTCCCCTCATACCAGGGATCAAACTCAGGATCTTGCACTTGCTAAACAGGTGTGGCACCACTGAGCTATATCCCTAGCCCTTCGACTATTTAGTTTAAAACATCATTCTTTTAAAAATCATAATTGACTACTTTGGGTTATTATAATCTTCTGAGATAAAAATTATGTAAGATCTGAACATAAGATCAAAAATTACAGACAAAATTAGAGCTTTATTCTATTTGCAGAAAGGGGAGATAATAGCATACCTAGCAAATTTTTATAAAATAAATCTTTGTGATTTTCATTCTGGAAATAGTATTTTTTAATAACTCAAATTTAATCAGACTTCTTTATATCATACCAGATAACTTAGTAACTGCCCTTCCTTTCATACACACCTTTTTGCCCCCTTTTTTTAAACTTTAAAAGAATGTGGAAAAACTAGCATCATTATATATGTAAATGCTCAACTACAATTCAGTTTAAGCTTCCAATTTCTGATGAAGTTCAATCAGTTTTGTAGTTGTCTTACTTTTCTCATTGCTGAGACACAATACTCAATGCTCAAAGTTAAAGGAGGGAAGGTTTATTTGGCTCACAGCTTGTAGAGATTTCAGTTCATAGTTGGCTGGCTCCAAGGCAGAGGGGCATCACAGAGGAGAAATATCTCATGGCAAAGCTGGGGAGGCAGAAGTTAGCAAGTAAGCAATGAACTACAAGTAACTAGCAGTGGGCCTCTTTCTGTTCCTTATATCTTATCCAGGTATCCACCCTTAATCCTAGCACCCTAAATCCTAGCATTGCACCATGAATCAATCACACACTAAAAAAAGTCCCACCTATGTGGCTTTGGGGGAACATCTGAACACAAGCCACAACACAGTTGAAACAATTTGTATGCAAAGCCTACATCTAAACACTTGAGGAAATCATCATTTGCTGTTCAGTACCAGATGTGGCAAATCTCAAGTGGCAGTAGACTTCCAGCTCAACAGCTCCTTCCCTCTGCCATACCTTCACAGCTTCAAGGTCAACGTCAGCAAGAAGCTCAGTGGGCACCTTCATGGTGAGCTCTCCTTTATCTTGCTTTACTTGGAACCATTTTCAGCTTATTTACTATGCAATGGACAGTCATTGTTGCGTACTCAGCTAGCTTTGGATTAATGTGCCACTGTTTCATCTTTCTGTTACACATATAGTCGTTTTGATTTATTCACAATATATGCTGTGCCATTTTGATTTTTTATTGTGTTTGGTTGGTTGAACAAATTTGTGGCAAACACTTGAGATGATGGTTAAAAATGATACCAATATTTGATCCAGTTTCGTCTCAACCATGTTATACCTGGACATTTTAGATGTTTATCAAAGGTCTTTTATGGGGAAGAAAGTAAATGTATGAAGTAATAAATGTGTAACCTTTATAAGTAATGTTAGCTCAGAATAAATTTTTGAAAACTTAGCTGACAAATTTTTGGATTAACTGAAAAAAAAAAGCATGATTTGAAATCTCTGAATGCCTTGGTTCTCAGTATTATCGTTTTTTATTGAATTTATTTCTTATTAAGGTATATAGTTTTAAAACTTTTTTGACAGTATTATGTAATCTTTCAGTGTGGGTAGATGGGAATGTCATTTGTATGTTATCATACAGCTGTCATGTATTTGTTGTCTATTCTTTATTACCTTAGCAGTTTCATGTTATGTATGTACCACAACCAACCTATTGCCTATGAGAAACATGTAAGATAATGTATTTACAGCCATTGTTACAAGGTTATAATGTATTTTTCTATCTTGTTTTACATGTACATTATGTAACATTCAAAAAAGATTTTTTTGATTGAGAAAAGGATAAAAAATGCAAAATCCACAACCTTCATAACTGAAAATTGTCAATTGTTTTGCAGTACCTTATTACACTGGGTGTCCTGTCTTTCTAGGGTTTTTAGTTAGCTAATGAATGAATACATTAGACACTTTTGGGTTTTAGTTGAGATTTTACATAGCTTGCATTTAATTCTTTGGTTCTTTGTGTTTCTATTAATCCATAGCATTATTTTAATACATATTATAATACCAACCTAAAAAATAATCTCTTTATAATTTGACACTCACATTCCCCTCCAATTTTGTTTTCTGTCTACATGTCATATGAGGTTTTTTAAGAATCCTAAGTGAGATACATGAACATTTTAAAAACTGTATTTGAACATCTAGTGTAATTATGGAATAGCAAAGAGAAAAAAAAGATCTTTTTAAAAGGTTCAGAGTAAAGAAACATCTTCAAAGGAATAAAGCTTAGAGTTAACAACAATAGTGGAAATCAGAAGGTGGTACAGAAGGTGAGCTGAGAAAAAATAATCATCAACCTAAAACTGAATTGTCAACAAAAAAAAAATCTTTCAAGAATTTTGAGTTTGCTAGTTTACTGAAGGAAATTCTAAAGAATATACTTCAAAAAGAAGTAACATAATTTCAATGGAAAGTTTGAGATGCAAAAAAAGCTGCAGAAGCCATGTGTGGTGGCGCGTGCCTGTAATCCCAGCACTTGGGAGGCTGAGGCAGGAGGATTGCCATGAATTGGAGGCTAGCCTGGGCTAAGTGGTCAATTCAAGGCCAGCCTGAGCTACATGGCGAGACTCCTCTGTCCAAAAAAAAAAAAGAAAAAGCATATCTACAACAGTGTAAAGTCAAGAAACAATCAAAAATTCAAATTCTGAAATGTTCTCTTATTATTTGAGAGGGAAATAGAGTAGTGATAAATGTTGGAATTGATAAGTTAAGTATATAGGCTAAATGTCTTAGCCACTTGAATAGGAATAGACAGTACAATTTGGAAAAACCAATGAAGGAGAAATATATATTCCACCAATCTAAAAGAAGATAAGAAAATTTAGGGGAAACCCACAGGAAGGGGGAAAAAAATCTAGGACAAATACCACCAAATAAGATGGTAGAAAAGAGCTAAGGGAGTCATAATTAACATAATATATATAATTTTATAATAGCCAATATAATGGCGGAGAATATCATATACTTGCTCATTCTTTTGCACAACTAATCTACTAACAAAAATCAAAGAAATAACTAGAAAAATATTCATTTAGACATTAACAAACACATTTCTAAATAGTTCAGGGACCAAAGAATAGTAGTAATGTAAGTTAGAAAATATTTATGAGTGATCCATAATTAGTATGTTGCAGCAGTACTTTGAAGGAAGAAAAAAGTTTGAAATGAACTAAACACAACTTAAGTGGCATAAATTCAAAGAAAATAGAAAGGAGAAAACTCAGAGAGTGGAGATTAACAAGATATATATATATATATATATACTCATTCTCCTTTTTTTTGGTACCAGGGATTGAACTTGGGTCCTCGTGCTTGCACAGCAGGCAGCGAAACCACTGAGCTAAATCCCCAGCCCTGACAAGATATATATATATATTTATTAGATATTAGATAAAATCAACAAAAAGGTTGGGTTTTTGAGAAAAAAATGAACAAAACTGATAAGACTATCTGAGCATGGTGTTACAGGCATACAATACAAACACTTAGGAGGCGGAAGCAGGAAGTTTGAAAGTTTGAGTTTTGCCTGGGCAACTTAGTGAGACCATATCTCAAAATAAAAAATAAAAAGGGCTGAGAGTATAGCTCAGTGTGAAGGCCCTGGATTCAATTCCCAATACTGCAAAGCAAAGAAATAATAAATGAAAACCAAGCTAAGTATTTTGCTTTAAAATTCTAGTAGGATTATCAAGAAGGAAAGAGCATCAATAAATAATATTAGGAATGAAAAAGTGGCCATAGTATAGGTGTTGGAGACACTAAAAGTTCAGACGATACTATAAACAATTGCATGCCAATGGATTTGAAAGTTTAGGCAAATTAGAAAAAAACTACTATGAAAACATAACTTAAAACTTTCTCAAGAAGATACAAGAAAACTGAGCTACTATTTTTTTTTTGGTACTGGGGATCAAACTTGGGTCCTTGTGCTTGCGCAGCAGGCGGCAAAACCACTGAGCTAAATCCCTGGCCCTGAGCATACTATTTAAAAAATTATTATTTGTGGTAGTAAGGATTGAACCCAGGGCTTTCCTAGTGAGTTACACCCTCAGTTCTTTTTTATTTTTAATTTTCAGGTAGGGTCTTGCTAAGTCACTAAATTGCCCAGGCTGGGCTAAAACTTGCAACCCTCTTGCCAGAGTGCTGGGATTCCAGTTGTGCGGCATCATGCTTGGCTCTGAGTCTACTTTTTTTTTCTTTTTTTTTTTCTGGTACTGGGGATTGAACTCAGGACCTCATGCTTGCGAAGCAAGTGTGGTGCCATTGAGCTAAATCCCAAGACCTTGTGTTTACTATTTTTTTTTTTTTTTTGGTACCGGGGATCGAACTCAGGACCTTGTGTTTGCTAGGCAGACAGTGGAACCACTGAGCTAAATCCCTGGCCCTTAGTTTACTATTTTTAAAAATTAAAAAGACTTTAAAGCCTTTCTACCAAATCAAACCAAAGGAAACATTTACCTCCACTACTACCTTGACTGATTTTGCTGCTGTTTCTGCTGAACATTTAAGGAACATATCATTCTCATCTAAAACTTATTTCAGATTATAGCAAAAGAGGGAATATTCCCTAATTTATATTATTTGGTTGACATAACCTTGGACTCAAAATTAGTAATGACCGAACAAGAAATAAACTTTAAAACCTAGTCTCAATTATGGACATCTAGGCAAAAGTACTAAGTAAAATATTTGTAACTGAATCTAGCAGGTTGGATTTATCCCTGAAATATAAGGTTAACATTAGAAAGTTGCCCCCCCTTCACTTTCCTGCTCGTCCTCTGTTTCTCCTCTCTTCTTTCTTCCCTTCCCCTTCTAGCATTGCCACTTTCCCTCCTACACACACGCAGTCATAAAAAAAAGTAGGGTTTTGACGCTCCTCTGCCTGTTGACCCTGCTATTTTCATGTTTCCAACAGGTTTTTCTTCCCCCAATCCCTCAGCTGCTGCTGCTGCTCAGGAGGTCAGATCTGCCACTGATGGTAATACCAGCACCACTCGTCCACCTCTGCCTAGAAGAGAAAGTTAAACAGCAACAGCAGTAGTGGCAGTAACAGCAGTAAGGAGAGAGAAGTCTTTGATTCCACCTCTTCCTCCTCTTCCACTCCTCCTTTACAACCCAGGGATTCTGCTTCCCCTTCAACCTCGTCCTTCTGCCTGAGGGTTTTCGTGGCTGCTTCCAGCCATGTACCAATACAGAAGAAGCTGCGTTTTGAAGACACTCCGGAGTTTGTAGGGTTTGATGCAAAGATGGCTGAGGAATTCTCCTCTTCCTCCTCCTCCTTATCACCAACTGCTGCAACATCTCAGCAGCAGCAACTTAAAAATAAGAGTATATTAATCTCTTCAGTGCTTCAGTGTATCATGCAAATTGCCTAGCCAAATCTACCACCACCTCTAGCTTTGCTAACAGCAAGCCTGATTCTGCTAAGAAGTTAGTGATCAAGAACTTTAAAGATAAACCTAAATTACCAGAAAACTACACAGATGAAACATGGCAGAAACTGAAAGAAGCAGTGGAAGCTATTCGGAATAGTACTTCAATTAAGTACATTTTAGAAGAGCTCTACCAGGCTGTAGAAAATCGCTGTTCTTACAAGATTTCTGCAAACTTGTACAAACAACTGAGACAGATTTGTGAAGATCATATCAAAGCACAAATTTACCAATTCAGAGAGGATTCATTGGATAGTGTTCTTTTTCTAAAGAAGGTCGATAGATGCTGACAAACCCATTGTAGACAAATAATCATGATCAGGAGCATTTTTTTGTTTCTGGATAGAGCTTACATTCTTCAGAATTCAACGCTACCCTCCATTTGCGACATGGGACTGGAGTTATTTAGGGCTCATATTATAAGTGATCAGAAAGTCCAGAATAAGACAATTGATGGTATCCTTCTCTTGATTGAGAGGGAAAGGAATGGTGAAGCAATTGATAGAAGTTTACTTCAAAGTCTTTTAAGCATGCTTTCAGATTTGCAAATTTATCAAGATTGCTTTGAACAACGATTTTTGGAAGAAACTAACCAGCTCTATGCAGCCTAAAGGCTAAAAGTTAATGCAAGAAGAGAGGTTCTTGAATAGTTTCATCATGTTAACAAACGTCTAGATGAAGAAGCAGACTTATTACTTACTTAGATCAGACTACCCAGAAATCATTAATTGCTACTGTAGAAAAACAACTTCTAGGTGAACATTTAACAGCAATTCTTCAAAAAGGTTTAAATAACCTCCTTGATGAGAACCGAATTCAAGATTTATCTTTCCTGTATCAGCTCTTCTGAAATAACTCTTCAGCGGAGTTCGAGGTGGAGTTCAGGTTCTCTTGCAACAGTGGATTGAATACATAAAGGCATTTGGGAGCACTATTGTTATTAATCCCAAAAAAGATAAGACTGGTTCAAGAATTGCTGGATTTTAAAGATAAAATTGACCATATAATTGATATCTGCTTTCTGAAGAATGAAAAATTTATCAATGCTATGAAAGAAGTGTTTGAAACATTCATTAACAAAAGACCAAATAAACCTGCTGAACTTATAGCTAAGTATGTAGATTCAAAACTTTGTGCAGACAACAAAGAAACTACAGATAAAGAACTTGAGAAAATGTTGGATAAAATTATGATCATATTTAGATTTAGCTATGGCAAGGATGTTTTTGAGGCCTTCTATAAGAAAGATTTAACCAAGCGCCTGTTAGTTGGGAAGAGTGCATCTGTAGATGTGAAAAATCAATGCTGTCGAAATTTAAACATGTATGTGGAGCTGCTTTCACCAGCAAACTTGAAGGAATGTTTAAAGACATGGAACTTTCCAAAGACATCATGATTCAGTTCAAACAGTATATGCAGAATCAGAATGTACCTGGGAATATTGAATTAATTGTGACTATCCTGACAATGGGTTATTGGCCAACATACATGCCTATGGAAGTTCATTTGCCACCAGAGATGGTAAAACTTCAGGAAATTTTCAAGACATTTTATCTAGGCAAACATAGTGGCAGGAAACTTCAGTGGCAATCAGCCCTAGGACACTGTGTGCTAAAAGCAGAATTTAAAGAGGGTAAAAAAGAACTCCAGGTCTCTCTTTTTCAAACACTGGTGATGCTAATGTTTAATGAGGGAGAGGAGTTCAGTTTAGAAGAGATCAAGCAAGCTACTGGAATAGAGGATGAAGAGTTAAGAACGTTGCAGTCATTAGCTTGTGGCAAAGCTAGAGTTCTGGCAAAAAATCCAAAGGGCAAAGATATTAAAGATGGTGACAAATTCATTTGTAATGATTATTTCAAACACAAACTTTTCAGGATAAAGATCAATGAAATCCAGATGAAAGAAACAGTTGAAGAGCAAGCAAGCACTACAGAAAGAGTATTTCAAGATAGATAGTATCAATTGATGCTGCAATTGTTCAAATTATGAAAATGAGAAAGACTCTTAGCCACAATCTCCTTGTTTCAGAAGTATATAACCAGTTAAAATTTCTAGTAAAGCCTGCTGATCTTAAGAAGAGAATAGAATTCTTAACTGACTGAGACTGTATGGAAAGAGATAAAGAAAATCTGAACCAATACAATTACATTGCATAGAATGTTGGCCTTGAAGCATTTGGTATCATATGCAGTAGTCAGTGCATAAACTAACCTGTTGATTCTGTATTATTTGACTTCTGCTGGGGATTTAGCTTGGTGGTTCCGCTGCCTGCCCTGCAAGTGCAAGGTCCTGAGTTTGATCCCTGGTACCACGCCCCCCCCCAAAAAAAACCCCAAAATTGATTTGTATTATTTGACTTCTTTTTTACTACCGATGACCAAATGAAGCAGTATAATGAGAAGAATAAAAAAAAAAGCAAGCTGATTAATAGCCCTGGGGGATAGTTCAGTGGCAGAGTGCGTGTTTACATGTGGGTTCATTCCCCAACACCAAAAAAAAGAAAAAAGATTAATATAATTCACCATATTCACAGATTAAGGAGAATAATCATAATTATTCTAAAAGATTTGCTAAAATCCAATATTAATTTATGATCACAATTCTAAGCAAGTCAGCAAAAGACAAGTTCTGTGGTAGATGTGAAAAGTAGTTTTAGTATTTTGCTTTTCCTCTCCTTTGAGAGGTGGAATATTTTTCTTCTCCTTGAAAAGTGGCCATTCCTAATATCATGCATTGACCAACAGAATGCAACAGAAGTTAACTTGTATAATTTAGAGTCTAGGTCAGGGATGGCAAACCTTTTAGAGACAAGTGCCCAGAATGCAACTCAAAACCTACTTATTTATGGCAGAGTGCCAACACTGCAATTAAACCTGAATTCTGAGGTTTGCATTTAGAAAAGACTCATACATTAACATCTTTTGTCTCGAAATAAAAATAAGTAACATGCATGCCATAGGTTCGCCAGCACTGGTCTAAGTCTTAAAGCCTGTAGCTTCTACCATCATCTGCTTGAAACCCCTGAGAAGTTATGCAAGAGAGTACAGATTGTCTGGGTGGAGGGAGTCCCTGAGGAAGTGCAACTGTGAGAGAAAGCCCCCAGTGTTCCAGCCACCTCAGCTGCAGTGAAGGCACCTTGGATTCTCCTGCAGGATCCATCTCAGCTAGCTCTGTTGGTGCTGCCGAGAAGACAGAGCTGTCTCTAGCCCTACAGCCAACCCATAGAGTCATGAAAAATAATACAATGGTTGTCATTTTAAACTATTATGTTTGTAGACACTGTGTTACACAGCAATAAATACCTTGATATGGCACTCACAAAAAACCTACAGCAATTATTGAATTTAGTGGTGAAACACTGAAAGTATTCTCTTTATCACCATCTTTATTTAAAGTCCAAAGGGAGTACAGGCCATAACAAGAAAAAAAGGAAAGAATAAAGATTAGATGGAAAGAAACTAGAACATATCACAAAGAATCTATGGATAAATGTTTTAGAAGTGGGTGTGGTGGTACACGCCTCTACTTCCAGCTACTTGGGAGGCTGAGACAGGATGATTGAAAATTTGATGCCATTCTGGACAACTTAATGAGACTGTGTCTCAAAACAAAATTTATAAAGGGCTGGGGACATAGCTCAGTGGTGGAGCACTTGCTTAGCATGTGCAGGACTCTGGATCCAATCCCCAGTACCACAAAAACAAAAATAGAACAATACAAAAAAGCTGCTAGAGTTACTAAGGTTGTTTAACAAAGCTGATAAATAAATAAATCGTGTTACTAGTATATGCCAACAACAGTTAGAAAAATGCAGAATTTTAAAATCTTCTTAAAAAATAGCATAAAAAAGCTTATATGAGTAAATGTAACAAATATGTAAAAAGAAGTACATGACATGTATCAAAAATGTTTTTTAAAATTATTGAAGTCACTAAAGACCTATAAATGAAGAGATATACCATTGTATGTTTTGGTCACACACACCAAATTGTTCCAAAAATTCAATGCAGTTCAACTATAGCACAGGTTGTTTTTTTTCTTTGAAAACTTTTTTTTTGGTACTGGGGATCGAACTCAGGACCTTGTGCTTGTGAGGCAGGTGGTGGAACCACTGAGCTAAATCCCTGGCCCTTTCCTTTGAAATTTGATAGGCTAATTTCTAAGTATATATACTGAAACAAGAAGGCAAGGCTAGTTTGCAGAAAAACAAGGCTGCAAGTAGGGCAGAGGTAACTGCCTGCTAAAATGCAAAAGGCTCATTATAATTAGGAGTATAGTGTTAGCTCAAAAATAGAGAAATTAACCAATAAAACAGAAAAAAGAGCCTATAAACAGATCGACACAGATATGAAAAGCTGAATTATCTAAGTACTGTCAGTATGAGTCATGGGAATCAACAAATGGTGGCGGGACATGCAGAGAATAATTACTATGTGCCTCTATTTTATATCATGTTCCCACATCAGTTCCAAGTGGAGTAAACAATTAAAAGACAAAACTATAAAGCTTTTAAAAAATAATGTAGGGCAATATCTTCATGATCTCAGGATAGGGAAAATTGAATAAGGGTTTAAAATACAAACAAAAAATAAAAAGATTAATATGTTTAATCACATTTTAAAAATCTCTCATCATTAAAGAAAAGTCATACATTTGGAAAATTTTCTTTTTCTCCCAGCACTGGTGATCACACCTAGGGGTATTCTATCATTGAGCAAATTTCCCAGTGTCTGTCTGTCAGTCTGTCCCCCCACCCCCCTTTCTTCCTTCCCTCCTTTGACAGGATCTTGCTAAATTGCCTGGGTGGATCTCAAATTTAGTATCCTTCTGCCTCAGATTCCTTAAGAGCTGGGAATACAAGGGAGTCCAATAGTGAGGGGTGGGATGGGGGAAACTGGCAAATAATTTATAACCAGAATATTTTTTAAAAATCTTACAAAGCAAATATGAAATAAATAGTTCAGCAGAAAAAAGGCAAAATTTCAGAACAGGCTTTTCACAGGAGAAAACAGGATGTTTAATAAGCATACAAAAAGATGCTCAACCTTATTAGTAACCAGGAAAATGTAAGTTGAGATCAAAATACAACACTGCTATACTATAAGTTTGACTAAAACTAAAAAACTGGACAATATCAACTGTTAAATATATTAAGCAACAGGGAGAAACTCATACAACTGATCAACATGTAAATTAGTTAATTTTAAAAAACAGAATTATTTAGTCAAATTGAAAAGAAACTTTAATCAAACTGAAAAGACACATATCCTATAATCTAGCAAACCTATTGCTAGGTAAACACCTTAGAGAAACATATATGTAATACCAGGAGATGTGTACAAGCAGCATCAGGGTGGTATGATTCACAAAAGCCCAGACCTGCCTGGAAGCAACATAGATATGCATTTATGGTAAAATGGATAAATCAATAGTGGGCTATTTTATACAGCAAAGTACCATATGGTGACAAATATCAATGAATTACACATATATGAATGAGTGTTAGGAACATAATTTTGGCAAAAAACAGACTCATAGATGAATACCTATTGTATGATTCCATTTATATAAAGTTCACACACAAAACCAAACAATCGAGTGTTTAGGGATAATGTATATGAAAAAACTAACAAGCAAAGCAAAGGAGCTCCACTTATGGAATTCAGGGTAGAAATTGCAACAATGCACCACCTTTTTTTAAAAAAAATTCTTTTATTGTTACATTTTAGGTATACAATACATTTACATTTCTCATTGGGAACTTGTGCCTTTACATGATGTATCTTGGTTCTTATTTTTTCCCTATTCCCTGCACTCCCTTCACCCCCTCCACCCTTCCCTATTTACAAAGACTTTGTTTCCATTTTTTCCATTTCTCATAATTTGTCCTTTC
>NW_004624771.1:3628372-3702725 GCF_000247695.1 Heterocephalus glaber
ATATATAAAACATTTTTAGTAAAAAGATTTCAAAGACAGCATTATAAGGAATCAGATCTATTAGAGGGTGGTGCTAAATAGGATATGAAGCAATTGATGCATTATGTAGGACGGGGTCCTCAACCCCAGGTCGGGGACCAACCCTGGACCTGTTAGGAACCAGGCTGCATAGCAGGAGGTGAGCGGTAGGTAAGGGGCGCAGCTTCATCTATACTCACTGCCACTCCCATTGCTCCCTTTAAGCCCAAGCTCTGCCTCCTGTCAGAGCTGAAGCAACATTAGATTCTCACAGAAGCACGAACCCTACTGTAAACCGCCAAACGAGGGACATAGGTCCTGTGCTCTTTATGATAATCTAATACCTAATAGGAGTGAGGAATGAACATTGGGATTTTTAATATGTTCCAAATATCCCAGTGTCCAAAGCAGATATGTCAAAAGAGACTGAGCTAGGACCTTTTTTCTTTCAGTTTGTGTATGATCACTTATCTCAGGTTTCAAGAGTTTGAGTATTATTTTCCAACCACAAAAGACCCCTGAACTGGAAAGGAATGGATTTGTGACTCACTAGTGAATAAGCAAGGTGGAGTTTATCTATGCTAAAAGAGAATCACGAGCTTAAGACTGCAAACGACAGTGCCCTTAAAAGTATGTTTGTGACAACTTCAAATCTCCATATGTTCAAGATTAAAGTCAAGACAGAATATCCTGAGATTGCCACAGAATCACTGAAAAACATGTTTTATTTCCAGCATCCTATCTTTGTGAAGCAGAGATTTTTTGCAGGTTATCTGTCTCTGGGCAGAAAGGGTCATCTTCACTGAAAAATAAATGCACTGGTATTCTGCTTATACATCCACCTCATCTCACCGAGTCTGCACCTCTAGGGATATGCTCATAAAGACTAGTTTGTGGACCTGCCCAACTGAGGTCCAATATCTGGATCTTAGTAAGGACATGTCACCCCAGAGCTTCTTGAGGCCAGCCAGGCAAGAGCCCTGAGGTCATTACCTCATAGTAGGAAGCAATAGTTTAACATGTTTTCCAGACACAGTGGTCACTTTGCTTAGTGAATTTTTTTATATAGTAGTCTGAAAACCTGAAGTTTGTTTAGTACATGTGACAACACTGAACCAAGAAAGGACTTGGTTAATTCTGTTTGTGGAAGCTAAGGCTGAAACAGAAAGGACTTTGAGCCTTTTTCTTTTCTTTTTTTTTTTTTTTGGTACCATGGATCGAACTTGGGACCTTTGCTAGCAAGGCAGGCAGCAGAACCACTGAGCTAAATCCCTGGCCCAGACATTGAGCCTTTTTAAGGGAAGGAACAAATTGAAAGTATATTCTAAAATATCCTTTTCTCTTTTCTCCTTCAGGCTCTTAGAGGTTTAGGGTCTGTGTTTGCATGAACAATCTGTGAACTCAGAGTTTTATGGTGAGAGTCGCTGGACTTGGGTGTTCAGGATCCCTAGTGCAGACATGACATTGCATTCCAATCCCAGCTCATGAGAGGCCCTGCAACTGCACAACTCGGTCTCCAAGCAGAACAGGAGGTTCTGTTCTGAGAACCTCGGAAGAGGGTCATTGACAAATCAGTGTGTCCAAAGGAAGGCAGCTATAGGAAAGAGCCATCTCATATGTATCAATCAGGATATTTTAGATTGCAAATAACAAAACACGAGAATTAACCAGGGCTAAGCAAAATAAATTATCAACTCATAACTGAAAACACCACAATTCTACAGTAGACTTGCCTTTCAACAAAGCTTTTCTGGTAGTTCACATGCTATAACAGGATTTAGATTTTCTCTTCATCTGCTTTTTGGATATTGACATTTTCAGTAGGCTTGTCCAAGATAAATGTCAATGTTTCCCAAGGCTCCATGCATCCTAATCCCCCCATACCTTAGAACCAGCATTTTGAGCTGAAGTCCTGAGATTTGCTTTGACTAGACTGACTTAGATCAAGTGCACACCCCTGTAGTCCTCACTGTGGCCAGAACAAAGGAATGATAGCCCAGGCCAGTGATGGCAAACCTTTTAGAGCTTTCAGTGATGCAAACAGCCCGCTATGGCACCGTGTGCCTTAAGTTTGCCACCACTGGCCTAGGCCATACACTCTACTCCTGTTCCTCAGCCCACAGGGAACCCTGCTTGGAAATCAGAGCTACTGGGGAAAGGGAAGAAGAAATAGAGGCTGTAGAGATAAAGGTATTTACTTCATTACATGAGGAACACTTTAAAAATAGAGCGGGCATAAAAAGACAAGGTAGTTTTCTTTGAAGATTTGAAAGTATCATTTGGAGGAAGAATTAGATTTATTCTGTGTAATTTTAGTACTGGTGTTGAAGCTCACAGAGAGGCAGGTTTTGCTGAAATTTAAGTAATTCATCCACAAGGAAAAAACTACAGTTAGAACAGAAGGGTATAAAATGAAATGTAAAAATCTTTCACCTTGTTTCCCATTTCCTTCCTTACCTCCCAATTCCCTCCATTGCTACTCTCTACTGATAACCTCTGTGAACTATTTAATGAAAACCTTACCTAAGATTAGAGATCCCCATAAGGACTTGGCTATATCTTAAAGATTTGATGCCACATCTCTTCAAGAAGGATGTCTTAAAGAGGTTTTCTATGTTAGATGGGAAAAGACTAAGTAACTGTAAGATACCAGTGCCACATATTTGCAGCAGTGATTTAAGGAAGACAGGAGTTGGGAGGTAAGAAGAATTTAAAACATTTAAGGGTAAATGCTGTTTGTTGATAGGACAAAACAACTGTAAAATGCCCCTTTCCTTAAAACCAGAGCAATGATGCAGATGGAATGACTAGGTATAAGATAAGGACGGGATTTAGATGAGTGGGATAAAAGACAGTCCAGTCAAAGAGCACTCTGTGTAGGAATGAGCAGAACACAAGGGAGGCAACAGCATTCACGTGCATGGCCAAGGACCCTGGTGACTTGTAGAAAGACTGGTTTGGTTGAATGCTATTTGGGGCCTTCTATTTAAATATCAATAATTAAAATTTCTCCCTGTCTGTTCTGATCTAACCTCCTGAGATGATTTCACAGCTGTACCTGGTTGAATTTACTTCTGATATGTCAAGGAGATAGTTGCTTTCATTTACTCTTTCTAATGTTGACAGAACCACAAGCAAGTAAAATATCCTAAATTTGCCCTTTCAAAGACTGTAAACATAGTCAAAAGGAGATTATGAGCCAGGAGTGATGGTGCATGCCTGTAATCTCAGCACTCTGGGAAACTGACACAGGACCTTTGAAAGTTTTAGTGACTGGTTAAACCCTGTCTCAGAATGTAAAAAAAAAGGCTAGAGATGTAGCTGAGTATGAGGGCCGTGGATTCAATGCCCAATACGAGAGAGAGAGAGAGAGAGAGAGAGAGAGAGAGAGAGAAACCCATCCAAACCTAGTAATATACTGCATCTTAAATAAATACATACCTTCTAATGAGTGTTTGTTTTATATACTACTCAGCATTTAGCCCATCTCATTTAATGCAAATTTTAAGAAACTAGATGAAAATAGATCTGGACACATTAAATAACTTGCTTAAAATCACACAGCTGAGAAGTAGCAGAGTCAGAATTGAGACCCAGTTCTACCTAACCAAACTCATGCCCTTTCCACATGCCCCTGCTTTTGTAAGTGTATAGAGGGAGAGCATATGTGCAGAACAATCTTGAAATAGAATTGTTATTTTCTTTAGTTATTTATTGCTCATAAAAATACATTTACCCTCATAAAAACAAATTTATTGTAAAGAAATAAACATGGCTATTGATTTTCAGAGAAGCTTTGAAGTTCTTTGATGCTCAGGCATGTGCTCTGTGAAACAGCCTTATTTCTTCCCCTTTGTTGGGGATTTGTTTTTGAATGAGTTATATAGCAATGACACATTTGATTGTTATTTCTGAGGTTTGTTTTGAAATGTGTACTGGAGCCTTTCAAACTCTGCAGTTCCTATGGGCACACATTTTTTCTTAATGACTGTTAAATGATGTATTTTTTCCAACACTCAAAAGGGAGTATGACTTCCTTTAAACAACAGGTCCCCATTTTCAAAAAGTTCTTTCATTTTTACGCTAAGATGGACATTCCTTTTTTTTCCCTAGTTTCCCTTTCAATTTAGGAGGAGATCCCTAGGAGGACACATAGGTGGGTAGTTTTGTTATTATCAGCTCTTCAGAGCAGTCACACTTGCCTGGCCCCATTATTTTCTTTTTGTCATTTCTTTCTACAATCTGAGTTTGTATGATTTGCCCACTTGTTCAGTTCCTGTTGTGCCCATATGATAAAGTTCTGAGGGGGCAGAAACCTCACCTGTTTTCTTCACTGTTGTGTCCCTGGGAACTTAGCATGGCCCTAGGATGAGGGGCTCTGAATAAACATTTGTTGAGCGACTGAAGGAATAAATGGGAGTCTCCAGGGCTAGCATTGCCTACACATGGTAGGTGCTCCAGGAAGCTGTTCATAATGAATGACTATCATCTAAAGGGATCAAGGAGGAGGCAGGGTTTGATTTGGACCTACAGTGGAGCATTCAACATTTTGACTGTCCAGATATTTTTCTGCCCCATAGTCTTTAAGACCACATGGGCTCCTCATCATGAAGAACTTCAGAGGTAAGAAAGACCCTGTGGCCCAGGCAGAGTCGAGCATTGCATTCTCTGGGCACACTGATTGGTCCTGCATAGGCTCAAGGGCTCAGCCAGGCGGGTCAGTGATTGTTGCCAGTACTTTTCAAACTTGAGCTGGAGAAAGTTTTTTTTTTTCCTGGTTGGAGACCTCCAAGAATATGTGCCCAAGGCAGCTCTATCTCCTACTCCCACAGAGAAGGCTGGCTGAGAGCATGATGCCAACAGGCACCGATTCCAAGGCAGGTGAAGATGAGTGCTCCAATGGCCAGGGGCCAGCGGACATGTACTCTTCAAGGCTTAACTGTTCAGTTTCAAATCTGTGAGCCAATCTGATGTGCTTTCATAAAGAACCCCATAAAAAACAAAAAGCTTAAGCAGATAGGTTGAGTTTGAGAATCCAAACTAATACAAATGCCGGTGGGTATTTGCAAAAGCACAAAGGTTGGATTATATATGATCATTACTCATCATTTAGCTTATTCATCAAGTAAATTTTATGACCTTTAGTCAGCTCTTATTACTGCTTTCTTTAGTGTGATCCTCATTTTTACAGTTAGCTTTTGTCATTAAAATAGAAAATAAAATGAGATAATACGAAAAAATTCACAAGAAATAAAGCTAAGTAGAAAAAGAAGAATATGACTACCCAGCAAAAGAACAATGAGAGAGGACTATGATGTAGTGAAACTACACAGACTTTAGAGCCAAACACTTTGATTTGAAGCCAGTATTAATTTATGAGCAGGGCCGTGGGCACATTGCTTAATACCTCTGAGCTTTTGGTTTTCTCATCTGTAAATCAGGAAAATATCTCTTAAGGTTCTTGAAAGATTAAACATAAGATCCTTGGCACAGTGCCTGGCATTTTTTTTTTTGGTACCGGGGATCAAACTCTGGTCCTTGAGCTTGCTCAGCAGGCAGCAAAACCACTGAGCTAAATCCCCGGCCCCTGGCATTTAATAGGTGTTACTTTTTCTTCATGCTAAAAAAAATAACAAAGCATACTGTATAAAACTTAAAAATACTAGAAGAAACACACCTAAATGTTAACAGTAATTGTATGTGGATCTATTCAACAAACATTTATTGAAGATTGACAATATTCAGGCACTAGGATTACAACTGTAAACAAAATTGACAAAGTCCTTGACCTCCTCCTGGAGCTTAAATTCTGTGCAGAGATAGAGACAATAAACAAACAAATAAATAGTGGTTCACAAATCCTAAAGTACTACAGATGGAGAAGACCTGTTTTTGTATATGTGGAGGTAGTTGAGGAATTTTAAACCAGATGTCCTGAAAAGCTCTCACCAAGAAAGTGATATTTGAGCAAAGACTTGAAGGTAAAGAACTGTAGGACTATGGATAATTTCCCTTTCTTTTTTTCCTTATATTTACCTTTTTGATTTTTAAAATGAGCAATTGGAAACTGATTTTATACTTTTTATTTTGGAAAAATGGCTTAATATTTTCCAGTTTTATTAAGATAAAATTGAAAAATAAAAATAGATGTATATTTAAGATATGCAATGTGATGATTATATACATACATAATACGTTATTACTTTAATCAAGCTTATACATTCATTGCCTCACATAGTTATCATTTTTGTGTGTGTAGGAACACTTAAGATTTGTTGACTAAGCAAATTTCAACTATACTGGATATTACAGTATCAGCTGTAGTCACCATGCTGTACATTAGATCCCCAAGATTTACTTATCTGAGAACTGAATTTTTTTTCCTTTTGACTAACATCTCTTCCTCCTTCCCCTTTTCTCTGGTAACCACCATTCTATTCTGTGCTTCTGTCAGTTTCCATTTGTTTAGATTCCGCATATCAATCAGTGAGAACATGTAGAATTCTATATCTGCCTTAACATAATGTTCTCCAAGTTTGACCCATGTTATCACAAATACTGCAATTATATTCTTTTTAATGGCTGAATAATATTCCATTATGGATATCTATATATCTATAGATTTTTTTGTTTATTCATTCATCTGTTTATAGACACTTAGGTTGTTTGCATTTCTTGGCTATTGTGAATAATGGCAAATGTACATGGGAGTGCAGATGTCTCTTTGATACACTGACGTATTGACATGTTTCCTTTGGATATATACCCAGAAGTGGGATTTCAGGATCATATAGCAATTCTATTTTTAAGTTTTTGAGAGCCACTATGCTGTTTTCCATAATGACTGCACCAGTTTATATTTCCACCTACAGTGTACAAAGTTTTCTTTTTCTCCACATTTACTTGATGATTAATTATGTTGAGCATTTTTTCATAAACCTGTTGGTCATTTTATATCTTCTTTGAGAAATTGTTTTCTGGTCCTTTGCTCATCTTTAAATTGGGCTATTTGGGTTTTTTCTGCTATTAAGTTTTGTAAGGTCCATATATAATACTTTATTGGATATAAGGTTAGCAAATATTTTACATATTAACCCCTTATCAAATATATGGTTTCCAGGTATGTTCTCCCATTCTGTAGGTTGTCTTTTCATTCCTTTGATTATTGTTTCCTTTATGGTGTAGAAGGTTTTTATTTTGATGGAATCCCACTTACTTATTTTTGCTTTTGTTGCTTGTACTTCTGGAGTCATATTAAAAAAATTACTGCCAGAAAAAATGCCAAGGATATTTTTACCTAGGTTTTCTAGAACTATTATGATTTCAGACCTTACAGTTAAACCTTTAATTCATTTTGAATAAATTATTTTGTGTATAATGTAAGGGAGTAATTTTATTCTTTTAGATGGGAATATCTTATTAAAGAGACTGTTCTTTCCCTTTTGTATATTCTTGGTGACCTCATCAAAGCTTAGTTGACTACACAAAGATAGCTACTTCTGGGTGCAGTATTGTTCTATGTCTGTTTTTATGCCAGTACCATACTGTTTTGATTACTATAGCTTTATAGTATGATTTGGAATTAGAAAATGTGATTCTACCAGCTTTATTGTTATTATTCAAAACTCCCTAGCCTCTTCATGATTTTTTGTGGTTCCACATGGCTATTAGGATTGTTCTTTCTATTTGTGTGAAATATGCCACCAGAATTTTCATAGAATTTGCACTGGTTCTACAGATAACTTTGGGTAGTATGGGGATTTTAATAATACTAATTCCTCCAATCCATGAATATAGGATAGCTTTGCATTTATTTGGCTCTTCACTTTTTGTGTGTGTGGGGTGGGGTGGGGGTGGGGGTTGGGATTGAATCCAGGGCCTTTACACTGAGCCAGACCCGGCTCTTTAATTTTGAGATGGGGTCTTACTGAGTTGCCCAGGGGGCTCAAACTTGTGATCCTCCTGTCTCAGCTTCCCACAGTGCTAGGTGTGCACCACGACTCCTGGCTTTTGATCAATGCTTTTTTTTTTTTTTTTTTTGGTTCCAGGGAACAAACTCAGGACCTTGCACTTGTGAGGAAGATGTGGTGCCACTGAGCTAAATCCCTGGCCCCTCATCAGTGTTTTAGAGTTTTCAGAGTACAGCTCTTTCATCTCCTTGGTTAAGCTTATTCTTTAAGTATTTCATTCTTTATGATGCTGCTGGAAATGGATTGTTTTCTTAATTTCTCTTTTAGATCATTTTTAATATATAGAAATTGAACTGATTTTTGTATGTTGATTTTATATTCTGGAACTTTACTGAATTTATTATTTTTGATAGTTTTTTTGGTTGCTGTTGAGTCTTTTGGGTTTTCCATATATAAGATCACAAAAATAGAGACTATTTAATCTCTCCCTTCTCAATTTGGATGGCTTTATAAAACAAAAAAAAGAAGAAAAAATCAATTTGGATGCCTTTTACTTCTTTTCTTGAGTCAGTAGTTCTTATTTTGACTTCCTTTGCATCTTTTCTGCTCACTTCTCTTGACAGTTTTAGTTCAGACTCAGAATTTTTATCACAATCCATAATCAAACATACAATTAAACTAAATAAGTAGTAACATTCTAACTAAAACAGTTACAATAAAATATGATTTTAAAAATATTGGCTTAGATTTGATAGAACTAATCTTGTAGTTTTTCAACGAAAGCAGATTTTTAGTTAGAATTCTAAAAAATGTATCTTGGTTTTAGAAGCAGTAATATTAAAATAAAAGTAAGAATAGCTTCCTCTTACTATAATTCAGTGAGAAAGGAAGGAGGAAAAGAAAAGAAATAAAAAAAAGTATAAGGAGAATAAGGGAGAAAGACAATCTCTTAGCTAAGAATGAAATCATTCACCTCAAAATGTCTACTGTGGGCCAAAGGTCTAGCTCAGTGGTGCCTAACACACACAAGACCTTGGGTTTTACCTTTAGAAATGCAAGACACACACACACACACACACACACACACACACCTACTGCAATGTGTTTTCTTCCTTTTTGCCAGTGCTGGGGATTAAACCCAGGACCTTGCACTTGCTAAGCAAGTATTCTGTCACTGAGCTACACTTCTAGCTGATACCATGGTTTTCTAATCTATGTAGGTAAGGCTATAAGTTAAATAAGATAAAGTGTGCAGAAGTGCTTAAAATGGTATGAAGTAGATGTCCAATGCCTATTTATTACATCTTCATCTGCATCTAAATTTGAACAGATGGTAGAAAATTTGTGAACGACAGCACTCATCAATTCTGCCTTTTACAAAATCTCTTTTGTTCATTGACTCAGAGTGTCAAATTCAATAGAAATTGTTTTGTGATTGAACACCTGATATATACATTTTGTCGTATATATTTTTGAAGACTTGTATTAATTAGCACCATTTCATGTGCCTCTTCCTTTCTTAAATCTCAGAGGAGAATCCACGTCAGGATGCAGGCTGTAGGTTGGGATCTCTTCATAAAGTGCATGGTATGTCCAAATTCCTGTCATTCACACAACCTGTACAAAAATGTTCACACATTAAGCAGCAAACTAGATAATTTGAAGGGCAAAGAGAAATAGTTCTGATCCACAGTGCTCTTATGTTCTGCTTTGCAGCGCTCTGCAGATCGTAAAGTGTTCATGAACCCTAATGCAGAAAACTCCTCCGGGTAGCCAATTAGCACAGCTCTCCCCTGCCTGCTAGTAATGACTCACAGAACTTCCCTGAGCTGCCATTCTGCTTCTGGGTGTTTAAATATCACCACAGGCAGGAGTGGACTCTCCCTGAGGGAGGAGGACCTCACTGACAACACCCTGCTGTCCAAGAGTACAGTTTCTCAGTCCCCCATCCTAGCACTGAGTACTTAGCTAAAGATGGCAGAAAATATTAGTGTGTTTTTTTTTTTTTCCATGTCTTTCTGTGTGGGAAGACAATATGATAATCACCACTAATTTTAGAAGGAATGCCATTTTTTTTTTTTTTTTTGGTACCAGGGATCGAACTTGAGTCCTTTCGCTTTCGAGGCAGGCAGTGGAACCACTGAGCTAAATCCCTGACCCCTGCCACTGATTTTAGAGTTGGAGGACTCCCCGTTGAAATCTCTGTAAAAAGTAACAGTAAGAATCCCTAAGGACAAACAGCATGGTGGGAAAGTTTAAAACCAAAAGGACTGTTTTTCTTCAACCCCATGCCTTCATCTAGAAAAACTAAAGACTCAAACAAAACTTAAATCAAGAGGCTTAGAAACTGATCATCCCTCAGGTCTTGGAAAGAGGAAATGGTCTGGCCTGATTCAGTAGAAAAATAAAGTTACTGAGGTTATTTCAAATCCAGCAGCAATCCAAGATAAGTTCATAGCTTGTGAATTTTTTTTAACTTTTTTTGTGCATATGTATATGTATAAAATTTCCTGTTTTAATCATGTTAACTAAACAAGCCAGTGGCCTTTGTTACATTAATTACACTAATAAACAAATTCATTTTCTCATTCATTCAGCAAATCTTAGTTGAATGTGTGCTGTGGAACAGGTACCATTGTCTCAATAAAACAAACACCCTGACTGCATGGAGCTTGCTTTATTCTAGCAGAGGGAGAGGCAGAAAATGAACAGAAAGCATAATAAATAAACAGATTGTGTGGCACATTACCAAGAGATCAAAGCTATGCTTAGTCCCTGGGCACAGTGGGCCCAGCATCTGAAGGCTTCTATCTCCTTCCAACAGCCAGAGACCTTTGCTCATTTCCTACCTCTCCCAAAGCCCCACCTCCAGAGACTTCTAGTAAATTCAGCAGAGCTCACTGGTTACTAAATACCCAACAAACTTCCATGGCAGTTGGGGTTGTCAATAAAAAAGCATAAAGGTCTTGGTCATGCATAAGTACTGTGCTTTTCCCAAACAATCTTCACTTTGAGAATAAGTGGCAAAACATAGAATTCAAACAGAAAGAAATGCTTTCTTCACTGATAATGTGATTTTTTTTTAAAGTAAAGATTACATAGAAATGTTTGCACTTTGAAAATTCTTTCACTTCAAAAACTTAAAGTTGCTAAGGAGGGCAGGGGTGAGGAATAAAGCAGTCTATTACACTCGGCAATGACAATGGAAGAGGGATTCTGAAATGTTTTCTTTTGTTGAATACTAGGATGCTACCAGATGTTTCCTGTAAAACACTGAGCTTCTGCTTAGGCTCTTTCATGAAAGCTGCAAGGAGCACATGTTCTGTAATAAAATTCGCTGTAAGCAACTAAGGGGAGGAAAGCAGTGAGTACAGGATTGTGAAACCGGACCACACCTACTGTGATCAAAGTTAACCTTATTAGTGCGGGGCAGACAGACATCTGTGTCTCTGATAGCGAGACTCTGAAAGACACATTCTTACTACTGTAATGCCCAACCCAAAGCACGTTACTCTAGGAAAATATCAGGCCAAATCAAACTGAGGGACATTCAATAAAATAACTACTTGATTTCTTTCTTTTTTTTTTTTTTTGGTACTGGGGATCGAACTCGGGTCTTTGCGCTTGCGCAGCAGGTGGCGAAACCACCGAGCTAAATCCCTGGCCCCTTGATTTCTTTAAAAAGATAGCAGTGTTATGAAAGACAAAGAAAGGCTGAGGAAATGTTTTGGGTTAAAGGAAACTAAAAAGTAGGATGTCTAGGCGTTCCTCTTTGCTTGCAACTCAATGGCTTCCCAGGATGAAGAACTTTGAGTGCTAAAACCAAAAAGGGCCAGATTGACAGGGATGACATGGTAGGGAGACGTGGCAATGAAGTGTCATATATAACATGTGCCGTCCTGGACTGGATCCTGAACTAGAGGGGAAAATGGTATAAAGAACATTGTCGGAACAATTCACAGAATTGGAAGATGGGATTTAAAAAATATGTAGTAAAATAATGTTAAGTGAAGTAAATCAGACACAAAAGCTCAAATATCACATAGTTTCTCTTATATGAGAAATTGAATATATAAGTAAAGTACAAAATAAAAGATAGACAATAGGAAACAAAAGAGAGAAAAGTTATTGTAGTCCAGCATGGCCAATGTATCTAAAAGTGTACTTTGATTTAGTATAATTGTTTTATGTGTTTTATATATATTTTTAGGTCTGTTAGTCTACTCTTAATCTATGTTTATGATAATTAATTTGATAAAGATTTAAAAATAAATCTGATACTGGAAAAATGATGTGTTATGTACATATACCAACTCCCCACCATAAATGTAATCATTATGTATTGCAAACATGTACTAAAGAAAAATAAAAATTAAAAAATATGTGGTAAAATATACTTAACAATTTACCATCTTTCTACTTTTAGGGGTATACTTTGGTGGCAGTAAGTACACTCACAATGTTGTGAAACCATTATTACTGTTCATCTCTAAAAATTTTTTCTCTTTCTAAACAGAAACTCTGTATCTATGAAACAATAACTCCCTAGTCCCCCCTCCTCCCAGCCTCTGGTAATTACTATTCTACTTCATGTTTCTCGGAATTTGCCTCAGTACCTTCATATAAGTGAAATCATATCGTACTATATTTGTTCTTTTGTATCTGGATCATTTCACTTAGTAAAATATTTTCAAGGTACATTCATGTTGTAGAATAATCAGAATTTCAATTTTTTAAAGGCTGGATGATAATTCCATGTATGTACCACATTGTGCTTATCCATTCATCTCTTGGTAGACACGGGTTGTTTCTACCTTTTGTGATTATCAATAATACTGTTTTTAGCACTGATATAGAAATGCGGACTTTGAAATTAAAATAATTCATCAATGTAAAATTTCCTAAATTTGATACCTGTGACTGTACAAGAAAATATATAGAGAGATGCGCATTAAAATACTAAGAGGCAATTAGGAGTGATGTATACATCCTATTATCAAGTGCTGCAGGGAGAAATGAGAAAGAAAACAAAAATGTTAAAAACTGATGAATCTGAGTGAAGAGTATATGAGTTCTTTGTATTATTCTTGCAACTTCTGCAAGTTAAATTTTTTAAAAAATGAGAAAGCAAGGAAGAGAGAAATTTCAATTACAATGATTAGGTCTTGTGGAGAAAAAGGAATCTATGAAAAGCCTTTCACAGAATGTAGAATATAATAAGGGAAGGGGAAGGTAATTCAGGATTTATCACAGGCTGACTGGATACCATCATGTCCCCTGCAGAAGTTGCCCACTCTGCCCTTGTTCTTAGTGCTCTTCGTAGGGCTGGTTTCTCAATTTCTTTCTGGTACTTGAACTACTTCTTCTCCTACCAATTAATTTCTCCATTCTTTGCTCTTTTCCTCTGTCTTCAGCTTGTTCAGAGCTTGTTTTTGGGGGGGGGGGCGGTACCGGGGATCGAACTTGGGTCCTTGCGCTTGCGCAGCAGGTGGGGAAACCACTGAGCTAAATTCCCAGCCCCCAGAGCTTGTTTTTTCATGTCTTCTACTTCCTTTTCTCTCTCTCAGCCCGGAGGCAGGGGGCTGCCATCTTTCTCTGGTCCAGGCAGTTGGGCTACGTGGTACAGAGCACAGCGATGACCTTTGCACAGAAGGGAGTAGCCAAGTCATTTAGATGGCTTCCTTGCTTGGGCAGTCCAGTCCAGCTTAAAAGACTGTGGCTGGAGTAGTAAGTTTGGTTTAGGAAGTTAACACTGAGGCTGTCATGGTGAGAAAAAGCAAGCCATCAAATCTTACCCCAGGCATTATGATACATGCTTGGAAATGTGTCTTACCTTGCAAATGTGTGAAAAATAGTAACTATGCATGCACTAGTAAAAAATTTTTTTCAATCCTAAATTTTAAAAATGTAAGAAAACTAGAGGAGATGAATATTCATTGTAGTCTTGGATAAAATTAAGGTTGAGCATCAGAAAATTAATCCCCCCCCCAAAAAAAAGAAGAAGAAGAAAAGAAAATGAACTTCCCTTCTTTCCACATAAATTCATTATGTACAAGGCAGCATAATGGAGGCTATGGGGAATTTATTTACATGGCATAAGATGTGATCCCTACCACAAGAAGTTTATAGTCTAAGACAATGATTAGTAGATTATAAAATCAAATCAATGCATGCCACCAGATTTTTAAATTTTAAGAAATTTATTTACTTTGTTTTTTTATGAGACAGGGTCTTGCTATTTAGTCTAGGATAGCCTTGAACTTCTGCCTCAGCCTTCTGAGTGCTGGGATTATATAGGTATGCACCATCACACCATGTTACCCCGCTCCAAGTTCCCTTTCCCTACATAGTACATTGATTCCTGACATCAATGTCCATCTGGTCAGTCAAGCTGGGAGCCTGCAGTTATCTAAGGTATGTCTTTCACTCATCTTCACATCCAATTGCCCAACCTCCCTCCTCCTCTCCCTCATTGGCACCCCTTGGTCAAGCCAGAGCATAATTTCTGTAATTTCGCACATAGTTTCTTGGCATTCCATCCCAACTGGTCTCCCTTTCTCTAGTCTTGTTTTCTGACTCCTCTCTCACAAGCCTAGACATCACTTCCTTTCACAAGTGACCTTCCAAAAGTGGTAATATTTTTCTTTTGCTCCTGGTTGAAAGCCTTTTGATGGTTCCCCACCACTTTGAGAAAAATAGCCAATTATGAGAGCTAAAATCTAGCTTTCTTTGCCCTACTAGATTAGCCCTACTTTACCATCCACTCCTCTCTCTCTCTCTCTCTCTCTCTCTCTCTCTCTCTCTCCCCGGATTCTGGTGGTACCAGCTAGCTGTGGTTCCCAAGCAGCTCAGATGCTCTCTATTTAAATGACTTTTACTTTCACCTTGAATATGTTTGCTTTGCTCCTTCACCTATGTCTGAATCCTCTCCTTCTGTCCAATATAACCATAGTGTCACCTGGTCTTGGGATCCTTTCTGACTGCCCTGCAAGGCTTTCCTAGAATCCTGGGTATGCTGCTGGGCATGCTGAGAAAACCATGTAGTCATTGTTATTTGGGTTGTTTCGGTTATGAGCTAGTTGCTGGCAAGGGCTTTGTTTTGTTCATCTCTGTAAAACAAGGAAGCAGCCCAGTGCTTTCCATGCTAGGCACTGACCAAACATTTCTTGAAAGTGAATAAAGATGAACTCTCTCAACTCTCTATGGTGTGTTTCTAATGACATTATAGTGATGATGCTAAGTAATTCTTACAAATACTTTTTTTTTCAAAAGCCTTTACTATTGATTAGCCAGGTGCACTTTGTCTAATTCTGTTCCCTTCATTCCTTTTCCCATAATCCTCTTTCTGTGTGGTTTCTATAACATGAAAATATGAGAACATTGCCATCTGCTTGTGGGAAACATCCAAAAATTCTCCTACCAACAGATCCCTGTTTTTTTAAAAAAGCCAGAAAACACTAGAAAAGAAGGCAAGAAAAAAAAGTGGATCGTGTTTATTTCATTTAAACCCACTTTGTTGCTCTTACTGTCCATCTGTATTGATTTCGGGGCCTTAGGGAGGCAGGCCAGAGTATTCCGTTGCTTGCTTTGGGTGTAAACATGCCTGGAAGCATGGGCTTGGCCTGGCTCTGAGGAATCTTCTAGGCCACTCTTTCCAGTGCAGAGTTCCAAAGCCACCACATGAATCCATCACAATTTTCTTTTGGCATTGAGAACAGAGTGATAAAGAAGATGTAATCTGCCTAGAGGAGGATTACAAATTTTACTTTGTTCCTTCTATATTCTTCTGTTTTGTCAGGTTTTGCTTGAAATAAGTAAGAACTAGCCATTCCTAAGTTATATAGCAATTATTTTTTTGGAACTGGGGATTTAACCCAGGGCCTTCACATTGAGCTACATCCTCAGTCCTTTTTATTTTTGTTTACTTCAAGACAGGAGTGTGCATAGTTGTGCAGGATGGGCTTAAACTTGTGTTCCTCCTGCCTCAGCCTCCCAGCCTATACCTG
Organism: Heterocephalus glaber; assembly: GCF_000247695.1. The sequence continues at coordinate 3,644,307 of NW_004624771.1, forward strand.
GCCATTGTACAGCAATTTCGATGCAAAGGATTTCACCTCTATGTGACCAGGGAGAACTATTCTTATTGCAGAGGTTTAGAGTCCAGAAATGGGAGCTCCAGGGAGCAACATATTCTTTATTTGGAATAAACACACTGTGGAAGACAAACGCCTTTCAGAGTTTACTTTTTGTTATATACAACACGAGTGTGATATTAACTCCTTCACATGTGAGGACTCACTGAGAATAATATGGAAAGCACCTAGCAGAGAGGTGGATACTTAATGATGCAACACCCAGTAGATGTAATTCTCCCTCCTCATTCATCAGAAAATTAGAGAGGTATAAGGTGGCCCAAGTTCACTGTTCCCACCATCCATGGCAATGCTGTGGTGTATGACACAGGAGGCACAGTGGATGAAGTTTTTTAAAAAGTGCAATAGATAACTCAGTTATGGGCATGGGAATAAAGTAATACTGAAGTCTTCTTTAAAATGTTGCTTTGGTGCTACACAACAAGAGGTCTTCCTCATCTTTGAGGGGAGGTAGTAGGGCAACCATAACAGATTTACCCTCCAATTAGTCACTTGATCTTCATAGAAAAAATGACTAGGTCTTTTGCGGTTTACTCTATTTATCTGGGTCATTTCCAGATTTTTCTCACAGTAAATCAATTCTATACCACTGATAACAAGTTTACGACATCTGGGAAAATAGGGTTTCTCAGAAGGTCATGTTTGTATCTTTAGAGCAAGGTTACAGAATATTACTTTAAATCATAACAAACATTCCACTTCCTAAAGCAGTGTTTTTAAGGCAGCTATAGAAAAACCGGGGAGATGATTCATTTGAAATTCCATTGTGATCATTTTTCAGTGATTAAAATGTTCCATTTTCTGAGCAACATCTCTGGTGTGCTTTCCTGTGCCTTCAGAAGACAACCAATAATTACTGGATTCTTTAGCAATGATTACTTCTCAACCACTTACTCATGTGAGGTCCTCCTAGGTGGGCCCATTCTCAGATTCTGTTGTGACCTCTAGTTTCTGAGACATAGCCCAAGATCTAAGGGGTTTCTTCCTGGGATTTCTATTGGGCTCTGGGGAAATCTAACTGTAGAGCCTTTTATCTTTGTCCAAGGCTTTTCCTGAGTATTGAATTGGTGGCAGGACACTTCTTTATTCCCAGCTTCAGCCACTACGTGATGGCATGTCCATCACTGACACCTTGCTACTCATTGAGAAAAGTCAGGTCCCCATCAAAAAACTCTTCTATGTGATACATCCAACATTTTCTCTGATCTGCCCCTTTCCTACCTATTCAATCTCCGTTTCTTTTTGCATCTGTCATTTGCTCTCTGCATCTATCAGATCAGAAATTGCCATGTAAATTGCTGTGGCCATAGTTGTGCTTTTATCATGTTATTTCCCCACTTGCTAATCCTTTTTTTCATCCATCCAAATCTTCTCAGTTCTTTATAGCCCAAATGGATCTTTTTATTCCCTATTAGAGTACTAATAGGCATTATTCTTCTGGCTCCCTAAATCCCTTTATTTAATAGTTGATACTCATCCATTCTATTTTTTGAGATGGCGTTTCACTATATAGATCAAGCTGGCCTCAAATTTGCAATCCACTTGCTCCAATCTCCTGAGTGCTGAAATTACAGGTGTGTGCCATACACATGGCTCATCTATCCATTCTTGCAACAAGCATTTACCTAGGACCTACTGTGAGTCACTATTCAGGTATTCAGGATACCATGGTGAGTAAGTCTTCACCTTCTTGGAAATTTTATTACAATGTGGAAGACAGTGTATGAGCAAGTAGTATAACTTCAGTTTATAAACAAATACTACACTTCAGATTGAGGAATGAGCTATGAGAAAAACAATATTAACAAAATTAAAAGGTAGGGTAAGGGCTAGAGTGTGACCGTGGGAGTACAGAGATTTGCCTCCACAAGGGAAACATTTGACAGTTGAACAGAGACTTAAATTATGAGAAGAAATCATCTATGAACCAAACCAAGATGTTCTAGGTGAAGGGAATAGCAGGTCCCTGAAGCAGGAATAGTCTAGAAAGATGAGAGGTGTTGTAGAAAGTGATGAGACTAATGTGGGACGGAGTGTAGTAGCAGATGTGGTAGGATGGAGAGGAAGCAGAGATGAGAACCTGAAGAACTTCGAGGAAGAGTAGAATCTAGAGCAACTCCCTAAAGCCAAGTTTGAGTACATGGGTAGAAGATGGTACCATTTCTTGGTAGGAAACATTTGGAGAAGGAAATGAATGCAGATTTGTGTGGCAGTTCGGTTGCTGGATCTGGAAACAAGAGTTCCTTTTTGAACACGTTAAATGTAAGAACCCTCTAGACATTCATGTATCGATGAGTAGATCGTGAGCATTGTAAGAGTCTGTAGACTAGAAGTCAGGCTATAAATTTGGAATTCATTTATAGCTAAAGGCCTGGATGAAATCACCTAGAAGACAGTGCAGATTGAGAAGAGAAGAGGCTGGCGGCATTAGAGGTCATTATAGGTCAGGACAGATGAGCTAGAAGGGGGACTCTGAACTTGTGGCCGTTGTGGTGTCCCACGTGTCAGACACGTCCATGGCGTTGTGTGGTATCTAAATCCCACGTGCGCCAGACTTGTCTTGAGAACTGGGGTTGCAATCTTCATGTAACCACTCACGTTTCTCCATAAGGGCAGCAGTAGAGATGCAAAGTGTTTTCTTGGAGGGTACAGTCTTGGCAAGGCCACTGTTGACCATGCACTTAGTGTTCCAATTTTTTTTTTCCGCAGAGCAGACACTGCCAGGTTCTTGGGGGAAATGTGGCTACTTCCTTTCTCAAGGTCTGGATCTATGAGTTAGTTAAGAATTCTCACTGACTTTACTGGCAGTAAACAGATACAGAGAAAACGTAAATGATTTATGCACAGCCCAACTGAATCAACAGCCAGCCTGAGGCCACACTGCAGTGTTCATTAAAACATGGGCCAAGGATTGCCAGCGTCTCAGGCACCGGCAATGCTGCTTTTAAAAAACAATAGCTAACATAGGTGAATTGTGTACTAAGGGGTTTACAAATGGTGACCCATAATCATCACAACTACCCCATAAAAGAGGCACTAATATCCCCAATCTACAGATGAGGAAACTGAGACCTGAGAGGGTTCTAGAGGTAGTATAGTGGCAGACAGTTTGATTTCTGAACCTGTCCTCTTAGGCAAAATGCTACACAGCTGCTGAAACAGAATCTGAGAATGGGACACAAGAGTAGCTTGTACTTAGAAAAAATCTCTGAGACATTTTTATATATATGAAATTTTGAGAGCCAGAGGTTCACTGGATCTCAGATTTGCTCTTTGAAGCTCAGCGATATCTTCATATTTGTTCTATTAATTTTTTGACATTTCTAAGCCTCCATCTTTACTAAATTCATTAGTCCCCCAGACTATCCTTAGGAATATTTTGTTAAACATAGGTCACAACTTACTGTATACTTTATAACTTACAGAGACATACAGCATATAATTGCACACTGAACCAGCCTGCATTGTCTAATATGTTGACGATAATTACCTAGCAACTTAAAGCCTTGCACTGTAGACACTGCTGCAGCCTACTCTCAACATAGGTAGTGTGTCTTCTTTCCCTTATGATTTGCCTACTGCGATCTATAAACAATAATGAAATAGTAGCTGGGGATGTAGCATTTGGGTAGAGCACTTGCCTAGCATACACGAAGCCTGGGGTTCAATGCCTATGACCACACACACACACACACAAAAGTAATAGAAATCAAGGCATGGCCAGCACAGTGCATGAATAACTCCAGGGTGGTTATATGCCTTGCTACTAGAGGGGAGGCGGTCCCAGGCACATCTCAGCTCTGTACTCTTTGGGTTAGAAAATGTAAGGCCTTTTGATGTATGGGATGAACGAGATCTCTCAGAGAAGACAATCCATTCTCTCATCTTCATAGATTATTTAAAAGCTTATGAGGTGAAAGAGAAATTGAGTTATAGTGGTAATTTCATTTTGAAAAAGGAAATGAATCTTTCTCAGGTGAGAAAAAGAAAGGAACACATTAAATACAATACCTTTAGATCACTGGTGATAACGTTCAGTACACTCTTTTCGGTTGACAAGGAATTGTGTCTTACAGTCACAGGCCTCCACCCAGACTGACAATGCAATTTGCATCATTAGCACAGGGAGACTAGTTTCACCTGTTTGTAGCTGTTGAACTGTGAGTCATCAGTTCAGAGGTTGCTTAAGCAGATTTCCCGGGAAAGTTTATCATACGCACGTTTTAAATCCCACCAAAGGATACACACCTGTTGTATATTGTCAGAAGAGACAGAAATCTGAAAGCAATTTGGAAGAGGAATAAAGCAGTTTACTAGGACCAAGGAGACTGAACATTCACAATGGGGAGACCATTCATGCTAGGGAGAACTGAAATCTGAGCCTGCTTTTCTGAAAAGAAAGAAAAATAAGTGAGGTGGAGAATGGGGATAAGGGTGATTAGAAATGGAAAGGTGGAAATTGGGATGAACTACTAAGGCCTAGGTCTTGGGTGAAAGTATGTCAAATTTAGCAGAGAGAGTGGCAAAAAGAGAGAAAAGAAGGGATAGAGGGAAGTAAAGAAGAAAAGAAAATAACAAAGGAAGAAAGAAAGGCAAGTGAGAAGCCAAATATAAGATGCCAAATTAAATTTGAATTTCAGATGAACAGCAAATGATTTTTTAGTATAAGTATGCCTCTTGGATGAGATATACAAAAATTATTCTTTGCTTATCTAAAATTCAGATTTAAACAGGGGTCATGTATTTCATCTGGCAGTCCTACTTGAGTGGTGCCTTTTAATCTCAGTTTGAAAAAAAAACCCTTTTAGAAAACAGATGTCTTCAGGAAGCTGGGTCACGGATTCAACAATATAAATTCTTGCTAATTATGTTGCAGTGTGATGGGATTATATATTTATTTAATATTAATAAAGTAGCAATAGTAATGTCTGAAACTTACTTTGATTTTGAAAAAATATTCATTCATTTATTTATTTGGTATGAGTTGGAATAAACTAAAAATGGACAACACTAATTCTAAGACTTATGGATAAGAAAACATCTTTCCATTCATCCTTTTACTCATTTTTTGGCTTATCTTCTTCTGTAGAAGGGCTTGCTGGTAAATATAATTTATTATATCTTATTTTAGTAATTAAAAGAATTACCACATAGAGATACCCTGACCCAGTTTCTTAAATAGTTTTGTATGGTAATAATGTAAATTTAAAGAAATAATAGACTCAGTCAAGACAAAACAAATCCCCGAGAAAATGCAGAGTTGCCACAACCTTGCAACTACCACTTACTACAATCTGGCTGATCCTGGTTTGTCAGGATGGCAATAAACTGGCTGCATAAATAAACACAGAGATTGAAACTCCGGGCTTAGAACAGGGCACTAAACTGGCAATGGGAGAAAAGAAGGAGATGTAATATGAAGAAGAAATAAAGTCTAAGTAAAAATAATCCCAAAGTGCAAACTCTGAGGCTGGAAGAAGCTAAGGTAAGAGTTGGGGACAGATAGGGAAGGAAGGACTTTGACTTATGCATGGTAGGCAAGAGGAAGGAGGTGGAGGAATGAGGAGTAAGGATGAGGACCTGAAGGGCATCAGATAAAAGAAAATGTAACTCGGGCTAGGGATTTAGCTCAGTGGTTCTGTTGCTTGCCTCACAAGCACAAGGTCCCGAGTTCAATCCCAGGTACCAAAAGGAAAAGAAAATGTAACTCATTTGTCTGGTTCCAGAGGATAAAGCTAAGGCTAATAAACAGACATAGCAGGAAGATAGGTCTTGATACCCCTTAGGCAAGAACTTTCTAGGTTAGCACTGACTGGGTTAAAATGGACTCTCACTGGAAATGTGGAGCTGAGGCCGACTGGCTGTCATCCGCCTGGGGGAGAGGACTCCTGCCTTGGGGGACCACAGGCCCACATGCTCCCCAAGGCTTTTTCTCACTTGTAGTGTGTTTCAACCCAAAAATGATAACAGGGACTATGTCTCTGTTATTGATCATTATGTTTGTAGTGCCTAAAATAGTGCCTGATACACAGTAGGGCCCCAGTAGAGCTGCAAGTTCACAGGGCATGCTTTTGGAGAAGATGAGGGGCTTAACCTTGGTGTGACATGGAAGGGAAAGGAACGAAACCAAATTAGCACATAATAGGCATGGGAGTGTGCTATGGGGTTGCATTTTATGAGAGCTACAAATACCTAGCCCGCATTCACTCATCCATATCAGCCTAGAAAGAAAAAGGAGAATAAAAAGGAAAATAAATAGGAAAAAGTATACAATTTTTATTGTCAATCTAAAGAAAATAAACCAATGTATCTTTGGTTCTTTTATTCCCAACCACCTTTACGGTATTATCAGCCCCTTCAAATTTCTTCCCTACAGGTCCTGGAAGTTCCTTGAGGATGTTACTCTTGTCTTTTGAAATGGTGGATGTATTTGCATTTGTTTCTTTGCTCTTCTCTGGCTATTTTTGCTCCTGCTTCGTCACGCTGTGATGATGTCTCTTTTCCTTGTTTGCTTTGTTTTTGTAATACTGGGGCTAGAACCCAGGGCCTTTTCATTGAGCTACATCACCAGTCCTTTGATTGACTAAGACAGCATCTTGCTGAGTCACTAAATTGTCCAGGCTGGGCTTCAACTTGAAATCCTTCTGCCTCAGCCTTCCAGAGTGCTGGGACCATAGGTGTGTGCCACCATGCCCAGCTGAGGTCCCTGTTTCTATTAGCTCCAGTGATGCCATAGTTTCCACGTACCCCATCACAGGCACTGTTCTCCAGAACATAATTGTCAGGGTTGTCCAGAGACACAGAACCAATAGTGTCTACACACACACACACACACACACACATACACACAGAGTATGAAGAACTGGCTAATGTGAGAGTAGAAGCTGAAAACTCCCACAATCTGCTATTAGCTAGAGGCCCCAGAAAGCCAGCAAAAGGTTCCAGTCCAAATCTGAAAACCAGGGAGCCAGTGGTGTAAACCTTGGCCAAGTCTGAAAGCTTCAGAACCTGAAGTGCTGATGTTGGGCCAAGAGACAAGTGTCCCAGGCTCAAGCAGAGGGAGCCAATTCAACCTTCCTTTGCTTCTGTTCTGCTCAGGCCCCTGATGCCTACCTGCATGGGTGAGGGTGGGTCTTCTTTATTCAGTCTGACAATTTAAATGGGAGCCATTTTGGAAATATCTCATCAACGCAGCCAGAAATCATGTGGTACCAGGATTCTGGGTATCCCTAGATCTCAAGGTCTTAATTAAGTTGACATAGAAAATTAACTACCACAGTCACCAGGGCTGCCTTCAGCACCGCCAAATACACCCTGCCAAACACCAGCCTGAATCTGCACTCAAAACACCTGTGTTGAGGAAGTGACTAAAAACATTCAGGGAGAGAACGTGGAGTCAGGGGGCAGCAGCAAGAACAGAAGCCAAGCGGGGAGTGACAGTTACCACCACAGGAGCAACCCAGTCTGTTTCTGGGAACAACCAGTAGAGCTTGCTGGGTATGGTGGTGCACACCTGTGATCCCAGAACTCAGGAGGCTGAGGCAGAACGATTGCAAAATCTTTTTTTGGGGGGGTACCAGGGATCGAACTCAGGACCTTGAGCTTTTGAGGCAAGTGGTGCCACCACTGAGCTAAATCCCTGGCCCAAGGATTGTAAAATCAAGGCCAGCGTGGACTACATAGAGGGACTCTATCTCAAAAAACAAGACAAAAACAAATCACTAAAGCTTCTATATCATGCAGTGGGAAAGATACGCATTCTGGAGCTAGACTGGGAGATGTATTCCTTTACCACTCTGTGCCTCAGTTTCCCGTATGCAAAGTAGGGATACAGTTGACCCTTGACTTACAAACTCAATTTGTTTGCAAGGCCTGGTTGTAACTCAGGTTGGTCAGTTGAAGGCTCAGGCTCCTCTACACAGCCTTCAAAGTTTCTCTCCTGTATACAGGCAGATCTCAGTGTCCTCAGAGAGACATTGGCCCAGGATTTCTCAATTAACCTCACACAGTAAAGGATGTTGTAATGTTCCTTCTAGAACTCTTTAAGGGTTAAATCTGTATCTGAGACCATATGGAAGCACAAATGGCCAGCATTTGAGCTGTAACTCAAGACTTTTTTCATAAGTTAAAACTAAAATTCCAGTTGTAACCCGAGTTGTTCGTATGTCAGGTCAGTTGTAACTTGCTGTTGCACTGTAGCGATACAGCTGTTGTGGAGAAGAAATGCACAAACACAGGCAGTGCTCAGCTATGGGAGAGTCTCCTTTTTTAACTGGAGCCAGTGCTGTATGCCAAAGGTGTTCACTTCTCTTTGGCCCCTCTTCCTGTTTTCCTGGCTTTGCACTGCAGTCTTGCAAATAAACTCTGACAGCTGACATAAGGTGAGTGGTTTTTTGTTCCTAGCAAGAAAGGCACCTAACTGCTATGCATTTGAGTTCTCAGGTGAGTACAATTCAGGTCCCTAAGTTAGAATCATCACCACCTGATTTGAGAAGCAATAAAGAATGGAGGCTGGGACTGGGGCTCAGGTAGAGCTCTTGACTAGTTTGTGCTCAGGGCTGAGTTTCATCCCCAGCACCACACAAAGAAACAAAGCAACACATAGTAACTATCCAAACTTATCAAACACTACTCATAGTATGCAGCTATCAGTCATCTCATTAACTGATAATGGATTATTTTAATATCTTCATGCAGCTTCAGCAGAAGAGATGACACTAGTCTTAACACTTAGAGATTGTAGATGTAAACTTTCTGGTCTGTGGCTACTTTATGGTCATAGATCATAGAAGGGATATTTGTGTCATCCAGTGGAAACATTTAAACATTTACATGAAAGTTAATTTTTTCTTTTCCCTGAATAGGTTCTATACTTTAGCCAACACTGGCCTTTTGTTATCTAAGAGGACCTCAAAGAGGATGTTTAATGTCAAATGTTTTGGGAGGAAATAACTTTTTCACAATTATGTTTTGAAACCACGTTGAAAATATCTGCTCTTCAACATATCAAAGGAGAAGTATCTGCTAGTGATGGAAATGTAAACCTAGCATTCAAGACAGAGGTTAGGGAAAAAGCTATATAGATTTGAAAGTCATTGGCATACAGCTAATAATTAAATTAATAAAGTGAAAAGACAAGGGGACAAAGTATTCACCATCAGCCTGTTGTTCCCAGGCCCCACCCCAGACCTGCTGAATTTAAGTGGTAGAGGCAAGGGAGATCCCAGAAATCTGTATTTTAATTTTTTTCATGGGGCTGGGTATCAAACCCAGGGCCTTGCACATGCTGTATGTGCAAGCTCTACCACTGAGCTACATACACCCAGAGTCCTTTTTTTTTTAAAGCATCCAAGTGATCCTTTTGCAAACAGAGGTTTGAGCCCCACAGAATGGAGGGGATATTTGAGTCAAGCAAAGGAAAAAATGTCAATAAAGGAGGCATATACAGTGCCTCCTGCCTAGTGGCTGTTACTGTTTAAAGCCACCATCCTACACCTGTGTGGTGGATTGACTAATGGTCAACTTGTATTGCCAAGCTGAACTGAATCACTGTGGTCTGGATGTGGAGGATCCACCTGAGGATTGTGACCAATAGCCATAAAAAGAGAACTGGCCGGGAAGACCTTGACCTGTTGATTTTCAAGGAGAAGCTTGCTGCAGATGGTTTTCCTGATGTGAAGTTGGCTGTTCTTGCTGGAGGAGGAGAGTGGGGCCTCACTGTCACTGGAGATGGCTGCCGTTTTTGTCAGGGGAGCTCTGATCTTCACTGTGAGCATCATTTCCTGGCTCCAATGTGGTTCCCTCAGCTTGGTGGCACAAATCCTTCATCTGACCGGCCTAGGTTTTCTGGCTTCCCCCTTTCGCCTTTGGGCCTTCCAGGTGCAGATCCTCAATATGCACAAGCATAAGACATTGCTGTGGGCTTTAGGCCACTGGCTGGGCTCATGGAGGACATTGCCTTGGACTCTAAGCCTTTAGCTGGACTTGTGTGGGAAATTGCTGGGCTCCAGGCCCTCAGCTGAATTCCTTGGGCCCCTAGTGTGCAGTTAATCACTTGCACTCCTTTGCATTTGACTTTTTGGGTAATTACCATAAAATAATTTGTAAGTTATGTGTCCTGTATTTAATGTATTCCCTTGCCTAAACCCTGACTACAACAACCAGTTAGCAGTTTCTGGAACGTAAGACTCAAGAATTGTGACGTTCCTGAATCCAGTGTGACCTCCAAACAGCAAAAGCAAATTAAAGATACCCAAAGGGATTGATCATAGTGTTGACTCTTGTCCTTGCCTTGAACTTTACCTCACCAACCCTGAACCCCTGGAGCGTACTGGGATGGTGCTTATGTGAGCAGCTATGCCGTCTGCGTTCATCTGGGGATTTCTCAGCAGGGCCTTTTCCTTGACTTGGTTAACCACAGTGCACTGGATGCAGAGAATCAAGGTGATGAAAGACTCGGGGGGGCGTGAAGTAAAAGAACATGACTCAACAGAGTGGTAAATTGTCACTGAGGCATTCCACCCCTGGGTTGGCCTTCATACTGCCAGGCCTAAGAGGAGGGAAACTTCTGTGTTCTCTGCTGTCAGGAAAAGGAAGGCACACAGAGGTGGACCAGAAACCAAGCACTGTGAGATGTGAAGGCACCAGCAAGCTACAGGCTTCTGATCTCAATACGGTCTTTCCAAAGGCAGGTTACAACAATTGTATGGGACACCAAAGCTGCCTGGAGTTCCAGAGTGCAGCCCCAGGCGGGCTCCAGAGACTGTGGGACAGGCCTTACCTGTGTGTTATCCAAAAGAACCCTCCATGCACAAGAGCTTCAGCTGGCCTGATCCGGACCCAGAGGCAAGGATGTGAGTCATACTCACTGGGTCCCTTAAACTACTTCTAGTTGTACTTTGCAATCAATCTTGTACGATGCTTTGATTTTTAAACTCATGGCCAATTTGTAAGGATCTATTCTTTGTGATATATAGCAATTTTATTTCAATAATTCCATCTTTCCCTTAGGGTGAATTTGGGAGTCACTTTCACAGAACGTGATGCTGCTCAGGAGTAACAAGTTTCTAGCATACAGGAATGGTGGAACTTCTTGTCATGGTGTGTGGTATAGGGAAGTGACTATTTGGGGTGGCTATGAAGGCCTTCGATTTGCTGTAAATTTATATGGGGTCATTTTGGAATAAAAGTGTGCATAACTTGATCCTGCATAGAACAATTGAAGCCGAGTGTAACATCACTGGAGTAGAACGTGCATGTCCTTCCCTTTTCCCCTCCCAAGGGGTCAAGTATAAATTTTAACTGGAGAATAATTTACACTTTAGGAGAGAGGGATAAGCCTGGGCAGCCTTAGTATCTGCATTTACAGTAGTTATTTTATACATCGTGGGGTCAGCATCTTAAAATTCTTTTGCCTTTGTAGGGGAAAGCATCAGAGAGAGATGATGAACCATAAAGAGGGCATGTGTACATGCTTATAAATGTGTCAGGCAGAAATGTCTAGGCTTATTTTTCCTTGTTATAAATGCTCATTGTAAACATCTCCAGGATCATAGAAGAATTATCCTCTACAGACAAGCAGGGTTAACAGCTTAAATATTCTTGAAATTTTAGATACACAATCACATGGATGACAAAGAAACTACTTTCCATAAAAGGCTAGGGAACATAGGAATCCCTGGGAAAACACATTCCCCGTGGGAGGGATGAGATACATGCTTGTAATGGGATGTATTAAGCATCCTCAGAGACAAGATTCAAACAAGTCAAAATCAACAGCAAACTGGGATGCGACTGTGGCGGCATCTAGACTTCATCCTGTGTGCACACCAGAAGCTAGGAGATTTACCAAGCTCCCCATGCAGGCGCATCTGTCCCTTCTTTAAATCCGATTTTCTTACCATCTGTTCCTTTACTCCAGCCTTGGCTGTAAATAAAGTTTATGCACAGCGATGCATTGTGTTGCCAGGGAGCTCTCTGTACTCCTCTAAAACAAAGTCAGTTCTGGAGCGAAGGTCTGTGGGCTTCATTATTATCCAATTTCCCTAACAATATAAATTGTGAGAGAGTTGAAAGTAATTTTAGAAATTGGATTTTCAATTTCATTTGGTTAACACGGTGTGACATACGTATGTTGTTTTGAAAATTCTGTAAGGAAACATCTAGACGAGCTGGGAGGATTTAGCTCTTAGAAAAGGATTTCCCCGGCCCCTAAGAACAGTGAAGACATTGTGAGGCGCAGTGCAGTGGCCCCAGCAGCTGGGTCAAGGACTGACCAGAAGCTGCAGTGCAGGGACCCGCCGCCTCCGTGGGAGCGGGGTGAGGGGCGAAACAGTGAGAAATAGCTGGGAGATAACTTAGAGGCGGGTATCTAGGAAGGGAGCTTGGGGCTCTGAGAATGTACTAGGACAGCCAACCATCTGGCAGCTGTGGGGAGCGGTCAGCCAAACTCTGGCCTCCCGCTGGGGTTTTTACAGCTATATAATATTTATAACGCACTCTTCCTGGGAGAAACACATCTTTGAATGAATCCAGTTAATCTTTTTACTGTCCCATGAGTAATCAGAGAAGTAGAGACAAGCAAGGAGGAAGAAGAAAAAAAACCCCTGCACATTTCAAGGGGTCACTGCCATAGCAAAGGAGGAAAATAACATTCGTCCTAAGCAACAACAGGAAAAGTAAACCTCGTGATTCTTCTCCACTGACTCTCAAGAGTCCAGGCAGTGGCAGCATTCACTCCAAGAGGGTTTCTTCTGACCTCTGCTAGTCTTTGTGCACTCAGAGTTCCCCCACAGTGGGGAAAGGACTTGCCTGTTTAGGGGGGAGGCCTGCAGCAAGGGACAAGCTTTAGAGGACCTCCAGGATGGTTCAGCAAATGAGTACATCAAGGATGATGGGAGTCAGGTTTCTCCCTGTCTGTCAGAAGGGAATTACAAATATAGAAAGGGGAAAATCTAGGAGAATAAACCCTGCAGTGTTAGACTAAAGTGGAGGAGTCAGTGTGACAGACTTCATAGCTTTGTGTAGACATGGATGTAGATATTGAAAAAGTATAAATGTAGGTAGATGTTTACATGTGTGTGCACCATATGTGTATACACAGAACAGATATATAATTATATAATACTGTTATATAACTACCTATCGGAGGGTGATCAATCCTCACACTGCCTAGAAAGGAGAACAGCGAAGACTAAAGAAAGACAATAGAGACTTGCGTAATTTCAAAGTTCATGGGGGGCCAGGAGGTTAGTGCTTCAGAGTGGGCAAAGACAAAGACGTTCTGAGCTAGCCATTGTTTATTGGGTACACACAGTAATGGGAGGGGTATCAGGTGACTTAGGTGACTTAGGGGGCAGCAGTGATCCTATACTGATGAGGATCTTATGTCCATGTGGGTGGTACGGAAAGCATTCTTACAATAGTAGGCAGGACAAGATGGTGGCCAATGAAGAAGTTATCCTACCCCCAGGTGAAACCTTTCTCTTTTTTTCTTTGGCTAATGCACTCTTGCCCTTGAGCATCACAGTATCACCAGACCATTGAGGCCTCAACTTGTGACCAGAGACAAAAGGGAGTGGGCCACAGTTCACTGGAGGACAAGGTGACATTGGGCCTTAGACAGCTATAATCATACTTGAATTATGAAATGATTTTTCCCTAAAAGTTTATGTAGAATGGCTCTCAACATATACCAATAATTATATAACTAGTATATATAATACATACATATTATATATATATATATATATATATATATATATTTTTTTTTTTTTTTTTTTAGGGGAATAGTTACCTTGGGCTGGAGTGGGGAAAATAAAACATGGGACAGGGACATCTTTTTGTATACTTATAAAGTAAGGAAATATTCATAGCACAATGGGGACATCTGGAAAGGACACAAGAGCTACCTTAAAGGAATTCCCATCGATCAAGTCTGGGCACTCCAAATATTACATTAAATGATGGTTACTGATTTTTATTTTATTGTATTTTTGTTGTTCAGATGGGGTCCTGCTATGTTTCCCAGGCTGGTCTCAAACTCTTGGGCTCAAGTGATCCTCCTGCCTCAATGTCCCTACTAGTTAGGACTATAGGCATGTGCCATCAGGCCAGGGACAGTTACTGAGAGTAACACAGCAAATAAAACAGGGATTCTTGAGTCTGCATTGATAAAAATTAAATGAACAAATGGAGTAGCAAGGAAAGCTGTATCTTACAGAAGCCTTAAAGTGTCTCTCACAAATACTTAGGAATGTCTAGATGGAGAAACCTGCAAGGCATCATCTTTCCAGTTGTGAAAATTAGGAAAACAATAGGACAAATTGGCACCATGTGTCCCCGATATGATGGAGAAGAGCAATGCCTTACTTCTGAGTAATTCTTGCTACAAATGCATAAATTATGAAGAAACATCAGATAAGCCCAAATTGCAAGACATTCTATAAAGTAGCTACATGCTTCAAAAAATGTCAAGGTCACAAAAGAGAAGGAAAAACTGAGCAACTGTTCCAAAATGGAGATTAAAAAGCAATACTAATTATTTAAAGGGCCTGCATCTGTACAAGACACTACTGGGACAAGGTGAAATATGGAGTCCATGAATTATGTAGTAATATTGGATGAATAGACATTTCTTGTTTAAGGACCAGTTCAGTTCCTGGGAATAGGTCATTAATTGAATTGGTCACTAAATGAGGAATTGCATATATCGTATATACATTACAATATTTAGAACAAAGAAATGGTCAAAGGAAACTCCAAATTGATGACTTTGCTTTTATTTGTATACCCCCCCTTTTTTTTTTTGGTACCAGGGATCGAACTAGGGTCCTTGCAATTTCGAGGCAGGCCATGGAACCACTGAGCTAAATCTCCACCTCTTATTTGCATTACTCATACATGCAGCAGGGTAATGTTTAACAGAAGATAACCCTACAGTACTGTACTGAGGAGGACGGTCAGAAAAATTATAGTATGCATAAACAAGGTGCACTATGCAAAAAAAAAAAAAGACAGTGAGGCTTTATGAATAAGATGTACAGCTGGGGATTTAGCTCAGTGGTTCCTGCGTCTCAAAAGCACAAGGTCCTGAGTTTGATCCCTGGTACCCAAAAAAAAAAAAAAAAAAGTACAGAACTGTACCAAAAAAATAAGAAAGGTCATAAGTCTGGGCAGTGGGTCGTAAGCTGAATAGTTGTTAAATAGGTAGGCTGTACATGAGGAATATCTATATTATCTGATTTGTCAATTGATAATGCTGATTGATCATTCTCATTATGACTTATATCTAGATGTCCCCCAAGAGTCTCAAGAGCCCCATGAGCTCATAGGCAGGGCTTTTGGGAAAGGATCGGACCATGGGGGCGCTGTAGCTGACTTGCTGTAGGGAGGTAAGGCTGGTTGGAGGTCATCACTGAGCCTCTGGCTCGGAAGGGTGTACTGTATCTCCCCCCCAGCTCCTCCCTTTTCTCTCTGCTTTCTGGCCACTATGAGGTGAGCAGCTTTCGAGCACCGGACTCTCCCATCATGCCATTTCTGGGTTTAAGCCTGCCAAACATGGACTGACATTTAAGAACTGTGAGCCAAAATACAGTGGACCCTTGAGTTACAACTGGCCTGACATCAACTTGACTTACAACCAAAATTTTAGTTTTAACCTATGAACAAAGTCTTGAGTTGCAACCCAAATGCCGGCTGCTTGTGCTTCCAGATGGTCTCAGTTGCAGATTTAACCCTTAAAGTGTTCTAGAAGGAACATTACAACATCTTTTCCTGTGTGGGGTTAATTGAGAAATCTTGGGCCAATGTCTCTCTAAGGACACTGAGATCTGCCGCTATATAGGAGAAAGACTTTGAAGGCTGGGTAAAAGAGCCTGAGCCTTCATTGATGAACTTGAGTTACAACCAGCCCTCGAGAACGAATTGAATTCACAAGTCAAGGGTCAACTGTAAAGCTTTCCACCTTTAAATCCAAATACCTCGAGTGTCAGGTATTTTATCCTAGCTATGAGGAAAATGACCAAGAAGATCCCATTATGTAAAAATATCCTTATTCATAGGAAATATACACTGAGGATTAGTGGTGAGGGGTCATTATGTGGGCAACTTTTTATCAGATGTCTTAGGAAAAAGCCACTTTAATGTGTATGTGTGAGTATTCTTTGTACAGAAAGAATGAGGCAGATGTGATAAAATGGTATCACTGGTAATCTAGAACTTGGAGTACTTAAGTGCTTGGAGAGTACTTGGAGCTACAAGTACTATTTTTTTCTATAATTTTTAATTTTTACATGTATTTTAATTTTCCAAATAAAAAAATATTTTTAATATTTTTAATATTTTCTGTCTACATAGGCCGGAGTGAATAAAACTGAGCAGGTCACTTCAAATCAAGTCCAATGTTTGTGGAATGGCAATTAACATTTAAGATGCCACACTTCCTTATGAGACCCAGTCCTTGCCTAGGGTTACTCACCAGGGGGCCTGAGGGTACAGTGACTTGGAATAGGGGAATGTGGTAGGAGAGCTAGATGAATGACCCACAGTCAAACTGCAGCAGGAGACAGAGGCTTTACGGAGGAAGCAGTGTTTGGAGATGCCCTGGATGGGATTTGGGGGAGTTTGGTAGCTCTCCTTAGCATATGATCACAGGATTTTGGCAATTTTGAGAATCCTGCCTTTGTTTTCTTTTTCATCATCATCCAAGCTGGTCTCTTTCGTACCTCCACATGCTTGCTCTCACTGTTCTGCCTGAAATGTGGGCAGTTTATGAGTCTGGAGGAACCATTGCATTCATGTTTCAAGACTTAGTACATGTTTCTTTATCTGATTTTGACTAATGCACTCCCTTCCAGATAAAGTCCTTTTCTTCATACTTCTACTGTTCTTAGTGTGTCATTGCACGTGTAGCTCTTTGTAGCACTTGTCAGTCTGTCTGTGTGTCTTCCCACCCTGCAGCCTCCCCAGGGGTTTTTGTGTCTTGTATCTGGCCACAGTGAGGCTCAATAATTGTTAAAATATTCAAACTAACCTAAGACTTCCCCCAAGCCATGTTTCTTCTCCTCCTTTCCATTTTTTCTACTAGGCTAACTGAAGGCTTTCTTGATTCATTAAAAACTATTCATAGACTTTTACATTTCAAGTAGTATAAATCCAAATTTTGGGGAAAGATTTTCACCTCTACTCTGAGACCATCAGTGAAGCTATAGAGACAGATGTACTAGCATGTCTAGCATGTTAGTAATAGCAACAAGATCTGCCCTACCAGTGACTTAAATTGTTGGTGGATTAATGACTGTATGACTAAAGCACATAGAAATATGTGAACTAATCTTTGGGGTTACATTAGGGGAGGCACCATAATAAGCACAGCTGATTGTAAGAGTCAACCAAAATTGTTAACCACTGGTGCTTAGGAGCATCTTACATCAAACAAGGCATGTGCATAAGGCCAACCACCTCTACCCCCAGTATTATTATAATAATAATTAGCAATCACCAACATTCCTCTAAGTACCTTTCATCCAGGCACAATAAGAACCCAACAAGTGTCACAAATTTGTAGACAGTTGCCACATGGCCCATCTGTGACGTGAGGCAGCATTTAGGGGCAGAAGACAGCTGTTAGCTCCAAGGCAGCCCTACTTGAGCCCTGCACTGTTACCGAGGCTCCCATTACAAGGCCAAATGCTGCCTCCCTTCTCCATGTATTGTACTTGGAGTTTGAAAGAACATCTTCTGTGAGTCCATTTATTTTCCTCTTACTGTACACCATGTATGAGATAGCTGTCTTTTGGGGAGCAGTAAATCATCAATCTGCTGAAGAATGTCGAGGGATTTCTAAGTAGAAAAGCAAGGATGTTAAAGCTGTCCTTTGTCTCACATCTTCACCAGTTTTAAACATTTGTTCACACCAAGTGTTGTTTTGCCCTCAAGGGAGGAGTCTTCTCACCTCATGGGCAAGGCAGCAGCTGTTGACAGTGTCTTTTGATACCAGATTATTTTAAGGCATCTGAAAAAGCGGATGAAAACTCACTCTAGTGACAAAGCTTTAAAAAAACAAAACCTAGAAATAAATCAGAATAGCAATCCAGCCGGGCAGAACAACAATTGGCTCCTCCTAAACCTAGAATTTTACTTGGTGGCCAGAAGCAGCTGCAACATTCTGTCCTGTCACTATGTCACAGGCCACCCTTAAACAAGGGAGAATGTGAATCTCCCATTTTCTCATGCTATTTCAGGAGGAGACATTTGGCCAATGACAGTACAGCAGAAAGATCATTGTTTTTACAGTTTCTGGTTTCAGTGATTTCGCACTGAAATGTCGGAACAGAAAAGCCCATGGCATATGTTACATCATTTTTAAATGTGTACTTAGTAGTAAATATCACTTGATTCCATAGCTTGTTGGTATGGCCTGAAAACAAAGTAAAAAACGAGGGCCAGAGATTTAGCTCAGTGGGTCCACCGCCTGCCTCACAAGCACAAGGTCCCGAGTTCGATCCCGGTACAAAAAAAAAAGAAGTGAAAAATGAAACAGCTTTCATTCCTATATATAACAGAGCACAGCACATTTCTGCTTTACAATGCCGTGTCTAGCACTGCTTCATCTGGTGCAGCCAAAGCAAATGGAGAAGCTGACAATTGTTCTTGCTCAGAATCAGCCTGGCCTTGCATTGCCCATAGGAACAGGGAAGGCAGTGCTGTTGCCCTCTACTCACAGATGGGAAAGTGAAGGCCCAGGGAAGGCAAAGGGCAGCTGGGCTTAGAGTGTGGTTCCCATGATCCTAAATTTAGCCCATCGAGTCATGGCATCTCTCCTGGTTGGGGATTATAGTTTTAAAAGCAATTGCTCATGCAGCAAACCATTATGGTAAACAATCTCGTAATTCATGAGGAAGGAACTAGAAAACCAGGCCTAGCAACAAGTGTGTGACAGCTTAAATCTTCACCAGCTGGATTGCTTGGTTCCTGGCCAAGATGCCCTCTGACCTCCAAGCTGGCCAAGCACCTGGATGTTTCTTATCAGTACTAAGAACTGAAAAACGGCTGTGATATTTGAGAGATACAGAATTTCATTAGGAAAGGAAAAAGATGAAGAAAATAAGATGCTACATATTTTGAAATGGACTTTCATCTTCCTGGATATGGCTCTGAGGTGTGAAGAGCATCAGTATAGCTGGAGTAGTGGTGTATGCCTGCAATCCCAGCACTTTGGGAGGCTGAGGCAGGAGGATCGCCAAGTTTCAGCACAGCCTGGGGAATTTAGCAACTTAGTGAGACCCTGTCCCAAAATAAAAAATAAAGAAAGGGCTGGGGATGCAGCTCAGCCTGAAGGCTTTGGATTCAATCCCTAGTACTATACACACATCCAACACACACACACACCACACACATGTATCAATACTATTAATCAAATATGGTATTTGTTAAGCACTTAATTAATGGTTTTTCTACCTAGTTGTAGAGAATGTAAACACATAAGATCCACATGAAACAGCAGGCTTTGGCCATAGGTCAAACCCAGCCTGTTGCCTATTTCTATATGATTCATGGACTAAGGGGGATTTATTTTTAAATGGGTGAAAACAATCAAAAGGAGAACATTATTTCATAATGCACAAACTACATGAAATTCAAATTTCAATGTCCCTAAATAAAAATCTTTTGGAACACAGCCATGCTTGCTAATTCCTGTGTTATCTATGGCCACATTCACGCTATAGTGGGCAGCAGAGTTGAGTAGTCTTGACAGAGACCATATGGGGCTCAAAACTGAACGTATTTACTACCTAGTCCTTTATGGAAAAAGTCAGATGGCCCCCGAGTCATAGACTACTCCAATGGTGTGAGTGTGTGTGTGTGTGGGGGGGTTCACTAAAAGAGCAGAGGACTTCCAAGAAGGGAAAATGGCCTGGGGGAAATGAAGCTTCAGGGGAGAAGTCCAGTCAAGTGGAGCCTAGAGGACAGATACTGGGCACTGGGATGAGTGGGGAAGGCCAGCAAGTATGGCTTGTCAGCTTGGCTCCATCCCTGGGAGCAATGTGACCTTGCCAAGTTCTTTTCTGTATCTGTTTCCTCAGTTGTTAAATGGAAATGATAATACATACTTCCCAAAGCTATTGTAAATCTTACAGTAAGACATCATATGCAAAGGAGTTAGTACACTGCCTGGTACAGAGCTGGAGTCTCAAAAGTTTTGCAAATCTTTTCTTTTGGTGGTACTGGGAATTGAACCCAGGGCCTTGTCCAAGCTAGGCAAGAGCTACATCCTCAGGATTCTCTCTATCTTAGTCACTTTCCTCCTTCCCGGGACAAAATACCTGACACTCACAACTTAATGGAGGCAAGGTTTATTCTGGCTCATGTTTTTAGAGGTTTCCATCCACAGGGTATTTGGCTGGCTTCAGGGCAGAAGTGGCATGGCAGAGGGCATAGTGGAGGAATAGCTGCTTACTGTGGGGCAGCCAGGAAGCAGAGTCAAGAGAGGAGCAGGGAAGGGAGATGGACCCTTCCAGGTCATGCCCTCTTCTGACCAGACCCCACTTCCTAACACCCAGCAGTTGTGGGGATCCCATGATCCAATCACCTTCCACAAGCCCCGCCTCTGAGTGCATGAAGCTGGGAGGGGGTGTGTCCAGAAAGGAACCATAACCCCCAACCTTTTGAAATTTTTTATCTTGAGAAGGAGGCTTGCTGAGCTGTCCAGGATGGCCTCAACCTTGTGATCCTCCTTCCTCACCTTCTCAAGTGGCTGAGATTATGGGCCTGTGCCACAATGCACAGCTTAAAATCTTTTAATTTTTATTTTGTAGTATCAGGGATTGAACTCAAGGCCTTCTCGCTGACCTACCCCTCCTAGCCATTTTTGGGGAGTTTTTTATTTTTTGTTTTTTCTGGTACTGGGGATCGAACTCAGGACCCTGCACTTGTGAGGTAGGCGAGGCACCCCTGAGCGAAATCCCTGGCCTCTAGCCAGTTTTATTTTTTTAAATTTTGAAGCAGGTTCTCACTAAATCACTAAATTGCCCAGGCTGTACTCAGACTTGGGATCCTCTTGCCTTGGTTCCCAGAGAGCTGGAATTATAGATATATGCCACTGTGCCCTATTTTTAAATCTTTCTTGTAAGACAAATTTGAGCAATTGAATTCTGTGAAATTGTTAAAAATGGTATATCATAAAAGAACAATAGCACAGAAAAATATTCCTAGTGTGTTCTATGAAAATAAAAGACCAGTTAAAAATATGTTATGAAATAATCTTAATAAAAGGCATTAGAGTTAGCATAAGACAGAGGAGAGAGAGAGAGAGAGAGACTTGTTAGACATTGACTTTACAACATAATATGTTCAATTCAATTTTATAAGCCCAGAAATTATATTTTGCCAGTGTATTTGATTCGCTTTATGAGAATGTGGTGAAAGCTATTGACTTCCCTTCTTGATAAATACACACACCACACATATGCACACACATTTTTGCATACACTGTCAGAGCTTAATGGATCCCTTGAAGCCCATCCTTGGTTTCCAGGTTGAGAACGCTTGCTCTAGTTGCTCACTCATTCTTATTAAACCCATAAGATTGATACATGAGCCAGAAGGCCAAATTACTAATTTATGAAGAAGAAATAATGTCAAGTGGACAAAAAACCCTTAAGTTAGCCTATCAGCCTCATTAGCTTGCTATGCAGAAGCTACACAGACAGCCAAAGGACAATTAAAAGTGAGTATGGGATCATAGCAAGGGAATTGAGGAATGGTCTTAATGGCTCCTGTTGCCCACGATAGTCTGATGCATGTGTTTCAGCTGCAGAAGTAATCCTCGCCAAGGACCCTAGCTAGAACAGCCAGTCTGGGCCTTCTCCTGAGAACAATTCTCTTTTCCCTCCCTCGCTTTTGTTTTTTTATTGGTTATACAGACTAATGGGTTTCATTTTGGCAGATTTGCACATGCACATAACAGACTTGGATCATTTTCACCTCCTCATCACTCCACCCTGCCCTTAGTATCACATTTTTTGGAGGTTTTAATGTGTGTAATCTCTTTTGATCATAGCCATCCTCCCTGTTACTCATCCTTACACTGCCTCCCCACATGAGACAGTGAAGGCTGACTTCCTGTTATCATGCCACCCAACAGATGGTGCCCAACAAGCACCGAGACCCCAGATTTAGGCAGACTAATTTTCTTACACCTAGTCTCGTCTATTAGGAAATGTCATTCATACATAGATTGCAACTTAAGATGCTTTTTAAACATTGATTTTTCATAATTTCCTTTTCAGAAAGGATCCTTGATCTTAAATTTAAGAAATACCTTACTGCTATAGTTTGGATGTCAAATGTCCTCCAAACACCCTTATGTTGAAGACTTGGTTCCCAAGATGGCGCTATTGGGATGTGGTGGGACTTCAGGGAGTGAGGCCTTATGGGAGGTTCTTAGGTCACTGGGGGACATGCCCTCAAAGGGGATTGTGGGGTCCTCATCTCTTCCTCTTCTCCCTTTTGCCTTCTGATTGCTGAGGTCAGCAGTGTTGCTTTCTCCCAGCACTCCTGCTAGGAGAGAGATCCCTGGTGTGTCCTTCCTTCTGTCCTTCCTCCTTTATTTATTTATTTATTTATTTATTATTTTTATATATATTTTTTGAGACAGGGTCTGTAACAGATACCTCTGCCCTCACTATGTAGCTCAGACTGGCCTCGAACATGCAGCAATCCTCCTGTCTCAGCCTCCTCAATGCTGGGATTATAGGCATCACCATGCTTAGCTATTCCTTTAAATACTTTTTACTTGGAAATAGTTTAAGATATATAAGAAGTTTTAAAAATACAACAAAATATTTTTATGCATAATTTACCCAGCTTCCCTCAATGAAAATACTTTACATAACCATAGTACAGGCCCAAACCAGGAAATTACAAAGATCTAATATGACTAACTCAGGTTAGACTTTGTTCAGATCTCACTAGTGTTTATATGCTCTGTGTGTGTGGTTCTGTGAGATTTTAGCACATATGTAGATTTTAAAGTCAATTCCATAGTCAGAATACATGAAACACCCTCGTGTTACTGTTGAATAGTGATAGAAATCTCAGTTCAGAATCTTGCTGAAATTCCTGTGCAAATGACCTCAGGGACAGCAGCTGTGACCTCGCAGCTGTGACCTCACCAATCTTCTTCTCTGGGGGGTAAATGTATTTAGTATTCACCAAGGCCACATGGCACTTTTTTGGACTCTGTCTTGGGCTTGATTTCTGAATCTCAACATTTTTTTTTGTCACTTGGCAACTTTTAAAGATGAATATTCTCATTATTGTGTAAAAACAGTCAAGAAGCCTTTTTGCAAAAATTAAGAATTCTAACCACGGTTTCTTTTACTAGAGTTGCACAACAAAAAACATTCTTACGAATAGAGTCTGAGATGCCTTGGTGCATACCTTCTTACAACCCTACATTCATCTGCCTCTCCCTATGTTTGTAACCTCTGGGTTCCAAGACTTCCTATGGTCTGTCTTCATACTGAATTTCCCCTTAATGAGTTTCATGTAGACACATTTAGGGTCCATGTGCCCTGCTGGAAAATATCACCTGAGGTTACGCTCTTCTGAAATCTGCTTTCGGGGGAGTTCAATTCCCTCTGAATCTTCCGGGCTATAAATTGCTATTCACCTTGGAGTTTACCTAAGTACCTTTGCATGACTGTCCTTTGAGATTTCAGAAACTAAATGGTTATTGGAGCCAGCCTGACGAGCTAAGTGTTTTAAGTAAATAAATAATGACATTTGCATATTGAGTGTAAATGTCAGAAGTGACAATTTATGATTACTATAGAGAAGAGAGCACAGTTCAACCCAGGAAAACTTAGTTGAAACATTCACAAGGACCTGATTAATTCTTTGAGTAAAAAATCCTGGGAGTTGATAAAATGGAAAATTTAGAGGATACTTGTCCTATGAGTTGGTGAGGAGAAAGTAATTCACACTTGCTACTGGGAAAGTAAAATGATAAAGCCACCTTGAAAAACAATTGATAGTTAGAGATTAAAAATAAAACCACCCAGCAATTCTGCTTTTAGGTTATCTACCTAAGAGAAAGGAAAACATATGAACACATAAAGAATCCTATGAGAGAGCCAGGGATTTAGCTCAGTGGTTTCGCCACCTGCTGCGCAAGTGCAAGGACCCAAGTTTGATCCCTGGTACCAAAAAAAAAAAAAAAAAGAATCCTAAGAGAATGTTCATAGCAGTAGTTTTCATAATCACTGAAAGCTGGAAATGACCTGAATGCCCAGCAACTGGTAAATGGAGACATAAAATGTGGCATAGCCATAAAATGGAATACTACCTCGAAATAAAAATGGAATAAACTACTTCCACATGCTATGTCATGCATGGATGAACCTTAAAAACATTGTGCTCCGTAAAATAAGTTAGATACAAGAGACCATGTAGAATATGAATCCATTTGCATGAAATATCTAGAAAAGGCAAATTTATAGATTAAAAAGTGGTTAATGACTGCCTGGTGCTAGGGATGGCACTAGGGATGAGGGCATGAAGGTTAGAGTATAATGAAGGTGTTCTAGGACAGTTGCATGACTTCGTAAATTTACTAAAAATAATTGAATTGTACACTTGAAGTGGGTAGATTTTTTGATACATGAACTACAGTGGACCCTCAGGTTACAACCGGCCTGACATATGAACAACTTGGGTTAATTAGGTTAATGGAAGAGTCATCTGCCTCTTATTATCTACAGTGTGTACCCAGGTAAACATCCAGATCTCAGTTGTATTGACTTAGTTAGAACCAGCCCTCAGGAACTGATTGAGTTCATAAGTCAATGGTCCAGTGTACATCTTGACGATGCTTTTTTTTTTTTAAAAAAAAGGAAAAGTAGTGCAAATTTTTCAGAAAGACAGAAGGATTGGCAATGGGCAAGCACCCTTGGAAACTGTGTCCATAATGAGGAACTTTTCAAATCTCGAGTTGTGACCTAGCTCATGTTACCAGGCACTCCCTAGGCATCACCTCCTTGCTGGAGTTCTCTCCTCAGAAGGGGTTCTTTCCCTCCAGTTGCAGCTGGGGGTAAGAAGACACTTCTATTTCTGGTTGGCACTTTCATGGAAGGACCAGCGCTTGTTTCCCCACTGTGTTCTCTGCTTCTCTGAATGGGGAAGGGCCAGTCTTGCAGACTCCTGATGGAAAAGCATACTGGGGCAAGACAAGCTTGTCTGTAAGTAATCTCATGTAGGGCCGGCCACTTTGGCTCAAGGAATGGGGAAGAAATGTAGGCAAGAGGGTAAATCCTCTTGAGGTCTGATTCTTTTGGGGTCAACATGACAGTCTACTGTGCTTGCTAAGCCCCAGTATTTTCATCTGTAAAATGAGGGTGCCAGGTTTTTTATGGAGAATAAACGAGATAATGTAGGTAAAGCACCCATCATAATGTCTGGCATTTAGAAATCAATGACTCTTTTTTGTCATTAACATTAGTATTGTTATTTCTATTGTATGTTCCCCTCAGGATTTATCAGAGAGAAATGTGAGACTGAAAAACAGGACATGGGGAAAGGGTTTTTTGAGAAAATACTGGACAGATAAAAGTTTACTCAGCTAAAGGGTCAGTGGAGAAGACCCTTGGTGGATGAGAGAAGAATGTGTGCAATGGCCCTGAGTTTGAGGCAGAATGTTGTCCCTGCCTCAGTCATGAGAGCAGACGATTGTATAAGGTTAGCATTGTAACCCTGCAGATAGTCCCAGGGTATTATGAGAGGGCCAATATCTAACATTTACAGGGCCCACTGCAAAGCTTCAAAGGGAGGCCCATATACTATGTGTCTAAGTATTTAAAAATGTTAAACCAAGCTAAGGATGACACTAAAAGTCAAACTGATTGGATTAAGAAACACCTAGGGGATTAGTAAAGCCTAATTCTGAGTATGTCTAGGTAGGTCACGGAGGTGTGGCCTTGGGGTCTATATTAGGTCCCAAACCCTTACTCTGTGGCCCTGTTTCCCTGCTTTGGTTCCTGGCTGCCATGAACTAAGCAGCTTTGTTCCACCATGCCCATCTGCTCTGATGTTTCTGCTTTGGAGCCTGCAACTGTGTGGATTGAATCCCCTGAAACCATGAGGCAGATTAAACCTCAGCTCCTTTAAATGTGAGTGTTGGGTATTATGATCCAGTGATGGGGAATCTGACTAATATACTAACAAAATATAATAAGCTATGTTCTATCCTCCTACCTTATCAGATATATCCCTGACTCACCCTCATTAGCTTCCCAACTCCAGTTCCATCCTGTATTAGAGGGTCAAGTGTAAATGAGTGTGGACTCTGAAAACAATCCAGACTTCTCCCTAGTAACAAGTGGCCATGGCTCTGTTACTTCTAGGCACCCTGTGGATACCTTCACCAGCTATGTGGTCACATTCAGGATGGACTTTCAGAAGAGAGCTCTGGGTTGTTTGAGGAGGGCCTTCTGGGGTCTCGGGTACCCACAGTATGGTCCAAAAGGGAGGGAACAGACTCTGAGTGGAAATATCTCTTTGGCTCATGGACTGTTTGCCCTATAAGAAGGGGGTGGTCAAAACGAAGATCAGAGGTGAACTTCACAAAACACAGGGCCAAGGTCATCCTGTTGGCACCCAGTCCTAGATATGGGTTAGGGGGACCCAGGGAAAATAACTGAGAACGGGAATTGGAGGGAGGGTCAGGGCAGGCTTCCTGGAGGAGGAAATGCCTGGGCCCAATATATTCCTGCAGAGGAAGCTTCTGTTGCAAAATTAAAGCACATGACATAATAAATCTAATGTTCCTTGAAATCAAATATGAAATGTTACAACCAGGTGACAGGCTCTTTAGTTCAGAAGATATTTTCTCTTTGGACCTCTTTATTTGCCAAGATTATAATTTTCTGTTAGACTACAATTTCAGTTTAGAAGTCTTATTGTACTACTTTCAAATTTGGTAGAGAGTCATTTTCTAAAAGTTATCATGAGAATGAGAAAGATTTTCTTAATTTAAGGCTTAACAACGTCTCCTCCTCGTCCTCCTCCTCCTCCTCCTTTTTCTTCTTTTGTGGTGCTGGGGATTGAACCCAGGTGCTCTACTACTGAGCTGTACCTGCAGCCCATGTGAAAACTTTTTAAAAGTTTTGACCCAGGTCTACTAAGTTACACCGACTGTCTTGAGCTTGTGACCCTCCTGCCTGGGCATCCTGAGTGCTGAGAGTATAGGTCTGTGCCACGACACCCAGCTATTTTTCCCATTATATGTATATGTATATGTATAAGTACATACACATATACACATATATATTACTGTGAAAATTAGAATTGTCCATTTATTTTATTTGTTTGTTTTTTGGAGTATTAGGGAATGAGCCCAAGGTCTTTGCATTAAGCTATATCCCCAGCCATTTTTATTTTTTATTTTGTGACAGGGTGTGTTAGTTACTTTTCTCTCATTGCTGAGACAAAATACCCAACACCCAAAGTTAGAGGAGAAAGAGTTTATTTGGCTTGCAGGTTGTAGAGTTTCCAGTCCATAACTGGCCAACTCCAAGGCGGAGATGACAAACAGGCATGGCAGAGCAGAAACAACATGGCACATACAAGGCAGCAAAGACAACAAGAGAGAGTTTAACAGCGTCTTTCTGCCCATTTTATCTTATTCAGACTACTTAGGGCAGGCAGCACTCACACCTTTACTCCTAGTGCCCTTGAGCCTAGCATTGCACCATGTATCAGTTCCGGCTTCACACACTCTAGATCCAGCCTATCAGCACATGGGGCTTTGGGGGGACATCTAGGCCCAAAGCATAACACAGGGCCTTGCTAAGTTGCCCAGGCAGGACTTGAACTTGAGATCCTCTTGCCTCAGTCTCCCCCAAATGCTGGGATTAAAGGTGTGCACCCACCACCACACCAGACTATAATTATCCATTTGTATGTGGAAGCCCAAGGGAGAAAAGTGTAAGCTATGGTGGAATGTATAAATGCACTAAAGAGCCAGGAAGCCTTGTATGTTTAAATATACCCATTTCTGTCATTTGGCCCTGGGGGAAACAACAATGTCAGGAATGAACTACTGTAATGATTTCCATCCTGGAAGAGAGACTGGGAGAGTCCATGTCGGGAGGGATGCAGGGGCACAGGCACATGACCCATCTGCTGAGAAGTCTTAGCATCTCAGTCCAAGAGCCTTGGAAGACCAAGGCAGCCCCTCAGGGAATTTCCTTCTGATTCTTCTTGACCTACCGAAGTCCCACAAGGAGAGGGACTTGGATAAGGATAGATAAGGCCAAATATCTGGGTTGGAGGGGAAGGAGAAGGGGAAAAATGAACTCTAGAGGTTGCCACTTTGGAAGACTGGGGGACTGAGAGTGACAGAGGAAGGGGAAGGAAGAGCCGTACTAAGATATTCATGCAAGAAGCATTTCCTATTTTTATTACTGTCCCAACAACAGTAAATTTTTACTGAGTGCTCACCATGTGCCCAGCAGTGCTGAGGCGCACAGCTGTGACTCTGTGAGGCCCATAGAGCCCTATGTTATTATCTCACTTTAAAAGTGAGGTTGGGTTCAGAGTATTAGGGAAGAGGATGGGTTTATTTTTTGGACCCAGGGAACTTCAGCTGACATCAGTTCTAAAAAGTGATCCCCCAATGGCCGGGGATGTAGCTCAGTGGCTTCGCTGCCTGCCTTGCAAGCACAAGGTTCAGAGTTCAATCCCCGGTACCAAAAAAAAGTGATCCCCAAGACCATAAACAATCAGAAACAAGACCTAGGCAGTTGTGCACACCTTTAGTTCCAGTTTCTCAGGAGGCTGAGGCAGAAGGAGAGTGGCTTGGGCCCAGGAATTAAAGATAAGCTTGGGGAAAATAGTGACACTCATCCCCACCACCCCCAAAAGGTCGGAAACTGAATCTGGAGGGTGGTCAGAGAAATAAGGATATGAAACGTGTAGATTTCCACTGTACAACAGCTCATAATTTTTGAGTTTTGATCATATGAATGTACTATCTTTGAATAAATAAAAAAAGAAAAAAGAGAAAACTAAAGTCATGATTGAGAAAGTAGTTTTGGGGTCAGGTGGTGTTGAAGGAGGTGTGGGGGGAACTTCCAGAGTTGGGGCACAGTAGTGATGCAGCAGAACAGAACGGGAGAGATTTTGGTTAGTTTTTGTTTTCAACTAATCAAAAGCAAGTTTACTACTGTACACTCTTGGGCCACAACTTACACTCTCAAGAGACAAGAGCTAGCTCTAGTCTTGTAGAAGTATTTAGAAGGCACTAGGAGAGATTCTTACCCCCTGAGTAATTCAGGAAAACATTTATTCTGTGATGAGAGCTGAGGTAAACCTGTCTTTTGCTAGTGATGGAAATGTGCCGGGATCATTCACAGTCCCCTTGCTCCTGGAAGCCACTGGCTCGAGCATTTTCACAAGAGCCCAAGGCAGATAAGACACTGCATGGAACTTAATTATTCATTACTTGATTTCTTTTATGTTCCCCGGGCCAAACAGGATTATTAAATGTTTAAGTTTAATCTGTACCTATTGCAAGCAGAGGCTCTGTGTGAGTGCCCAGGAGGATAACCACTCTTCCAAGGTTCAGCCCTCCCAGTTCCCTGCCCGCCTCCACTGGGCAGCAAATAAAGGATGAATGGACTGGGGAGGGGCACCTCTTGAGGAAGGGCTGTTCTGGTAGGAAAGATGAATGAAAACCACAGAACCTTAAAGCGAAGGGTACTTAGAGGTAAACTAGGGCAGTGATTCGCAAACTCCAACATGCATCCTGGGCTTCTGGAGCATTCCCAGGGTTTCCGATTCAGGTCTAGGCGGTCCCCAAGAGTTTTCATTTCTAACAAGCTTCCAGCTGATGTTGTTTTAGGATGATGGTTTGAGGACCACTGAAGTCATGCAATTCATCTTACAAACAAGGACACTGGCCCAAAGGATTAAATAACTTGCTCTAGATCCCTCCACTAATAGAGCTGGGGCTAGAATCTCAACCTTTCTTCCTCTCCCTCCTAAATACTTCAGCATATATTTCCTAAAACTGAAAACATTCTTTCATAATCACAATAAAGTTGTCATATCAGGGAATTAACATTAAATAATTTTTTTTTTATTACTGGGGATTGAACTCAGGGTCTCTGCACTAAGGTACAACCCCAGCCCTTTAAAATTTTTTTATTTTGAGGCAGTCTCCCTAAGTGGCTAAGTTGCCCAGGCTAGGCTCAAACTTGCCCTCCTTCAGTTTTCACTAATCTTAAAAAATTCCTATCTTTCTTTGTCTTTTGTAGAACCTTGATACTTTGAGAGTACAGGTTAGATTTTTTGTTTTGTAGTGCTGGGGATTGAACTCAGGGTCTTGTACATGCTAGGCAAGTGCTCTACTGAAATGGAAAAAAAAACGACAAAGCTGAGGCTAACAGTCTCAAAGCTTGACAGAGACTGATAGTCTCAAGGCTGACAGTTTATTATTATTATTATTATTTTTTGGTACCGGGGATCGAACTCAGGACCTTGGACTTGCAAGGCAGGCGCCGGAACCACTGAGCTAAATCCCCAGCCTGAGGCTGACAGTTTAAGGCTTGCCCCTCCTGCTAGACCCACAAAGGTCACTGTGCCCGAAAAATGAACTGCTGAACACAGCTGCCTGTACCTCCCTATGTCTTAAAGATAAAACTGTAAAAGCAACCTTTGCCTCCACCTCCCTACCTTTTGCTAAGTTCTACTTCTGTAAAATTCTGCTTGCTCTCCCGCCCTACCTGAATTAAGGGTGATGAGAAATAGACCTACATAGTCTAAAGGTATCTCCTTACAGGGTACTTTTTATAATAGAAAGCGTACACTGTAATGATAAAAGTATAGCACTCATATCAGTAATATAATTGTTCATTATCATGAACCAGTATTGCACACTGCACATAATTGTATGTGTTATACTTCCTTATGACCAGCAGTGAGGTAGGTCGGCTTACACATAGCATGTTGTGCCGTGGCATTACCATGGCAACAATGTCACTGGGTGCTGAGAATTGTTTAGCATCCCTATAATCATATGGGTCCACAAAATTATGTGGCTGTTATTAACAGAAATGTGGCCCATGGCTGTATTTCAAAACATCATATTATACATGAAAAATGTAACAGTCTTTACTTTTCAATTAAAAATTAATTTTTAAAGATTAAAATACTGCAGCAGAACTAGATAACTGAAATATCATGCAAGTTGTAAATGAGAGCCATGTGCATAATTAAAATTTTTCTGATAGCTATATATATATTTTTGTTGTTGTTGTTGCTGTTGTTTTTTTGTGGGGTTTTTTTTTTTTTGACACAGGGTCTCACTCTGTAGTTCAGGCTGGTCTTGAACTCACTATGTAGCCCAGGCTGGCCTCAAACTCACAGTGATCCTCTTGCCTCAGCCTCCCAAGTGCTGGGATTATAGGTGTGCCCCACCATGCCCAGCTGATAGCTATATTTTAGAAAGTGAAAGAACAAAACCAAACTGGAGCTTTCTTAACAGCTCATCAACTTTATGAGCTTCACAAGCTCTCTGGGGTAGTGCAGGCTCCAAGCTAGGGCTGAGGAAGACCAGCAGTCATCGGGGTGCTAGGGCGGTGATCCTGGATCTTACTTTCGGCACTATAACACCAATTTTTAAAAATCTGCCTTAAAGCCCACATGTTCATTTCCACCACCTGGATTGCTCTTAGACCACCTCCGCACTCTGGTCCTCATAGCTCATGATGGTAGAAGGCACAGGTGGAGCTGGCCAAGGCCAACCAGATTTCCATAAAAGGAAGAAGAAAACTTCATAGATGCTGAACTCTCTGCCTCCTCTCGAGAATCCACTGTCCATTGGATCGCCGACAAAGGGACGATTGGTTTGCATTGGCATTTGGCCGTGTGAGTCCAAAGTAGAGTGCCAGCTCACAAGTAAATATTTGCCATTTTGACTACTAATTATGTTATCTGATTAAAAAGAAACAAACACTTACCACATTCTTGATTTCACCATTATGCCATCGTGCAAGAAAAATATATCAGCTATTTAGTGCAATTGACTTAAAAAATGTAAACACATTTTCCTCACTGAGGTGGTGTATGAAGCTCTTGTAGTGCAGAATTTACTGCCAGGGGTGGATCTGTGGATTGGAGGTCAGTTAAGGAAATATCTGCAAGCTGAAAAGGAAATCAGTTTCTTTAAAAAGAAAACAAAAAAATTGCCAAGTGTGGTGGCACATTCTTGTAATCCCAGCACTTGGGAGACTGAGGCAGGAGGACCACTGAGAGTTTGAGGCCAGCCTGAACTACATAGTGAGACCACGTCTAAAAAAAAATACTGAAGCACTCACACTCAAGAGAAAATATCTCTTGAAATATTAGCCTTGTTTGAATAATTAGACTGTAGCCTGCTTAAGTAGCATCTCAAGTCTATGCTAGAGGCAGAGGGCTTAATTCCTGCTGCTCCTGGAGCCAGATGAACTAGGGCAGGAAGGAGTGGCCTCGCAGTGTCTCTCTGTGGACTGGCCCTTAATTGATGGCTACAGTGTCTAAATGAAAAAGGAAATTAAGAACTTCTGGTTTTGCTAGCCAACAAATCATCTAACAATCTTAGGGAACGGCTTCCCAAGTGGTGTTTCCATTGTCACCCACCATGACAGGCGCTGGCAGTGTGATAGATGCTGGTGTTGTGCTCAGTCCCTCGGAGACAGCCCAATGTGGGCTGTGACAGCTGAGCTTTTCCTTGCACAGCTCCTGTCCCAGTCTTTTTTTCCCCTGAGGGTACTGGGAATTGAATCCAAGTCCTTCACACTGAGCTACATTTCCTAGCCGTTTTTATTTGGTACTGGGGATGGAACTTGGGACCTTGTGCTTGCAGGGCAGGCAGCGGGACCACTGAGCTAAATCCCTGCCCCTCCCTAGCCTTTTTAAAATTTTGAAACAGGGTCTTGTTAAGTCATTAAATTGCCCAAGCTGGGCTCAAACTTGGCTATCCTCCTGCCTCAGCCTCCTGGAATGATGGGATTACAGACATGTGGCACCACACCCGGCTTCCATCCCAGTCTTGTTTTTCTCAGGTTTCAAAGAGGATGCTGAGCTTCCTGAGATTGAGTCCTGGGATTGCTTGCTATTGATCTTTCCCTGAGCACATCCTCCACTTGTTGGAGTCCCCTCATCTCTCCATCTCTGAATGTGGGACTGGCTTCAGGATGCACTGCTTTAAAACTTCATTATTCCAGAACTGTATCTCAAGTTCAGGAATGAAAACATTAAAAAAAAAAAAAATAGGGCTGGGGATTTAGCTCAGTGGTTTCGCTGCCTGCTGTGCAAGCACAAGGACCCGAGTTCAATCCCTGGTGCCAAAAAAAAAAAAAAAAAGGCAAGAATCAAGACTCTGAAATACTGTTCTGCTAACCCATACAGGGTTGAGACATGGTCAGAGGTCCCAGCCACAGACTCTCATGACACAGAGAGAGGCTCTTGCCTTTACCAGGGAAGAAACAGCTCTGGAGGAAGGGGAAGAGAACTGCCTGCCTCATGGAGCAATCGGTAAATATTAGCTCAGCTGAACTGAAGCCAGGCCCGAGTTCTCATCCTTGGCCTTGCATTTGTTATGAAAGAGGACAGAAGGACTGATTTATCTCTAAGGTCTCTTACAACTCTAAAAGCTATGAGAAGCAAAGCTTTGAGGCGCTGTTGGTATTTAGGGCATTTCCCAGGCGTACGGCTACCTGTTTGGGAATTAGTTGCCCCCTTGCCTCCTCTGCAGCCTGTCAGCTCTCTCGTGCGCCTGCTCCTGCTGTTCCCCCTGCACTTATTTTCCTCCTGCACTTAGCAGACTTGGTTCCATCCCATCACTGTGGCCTCAGCTGAAACATTCTTTACAAGTCTGCCCTGCCTGGACTTCTTAGCTAGAGAGGCATCTCCCTAGCCCAGCAACTCCCCATTACGTCATCCCGTTTATTTCTCTACAGTGCCTTTTGCAACACAGCTGTTTTCTGTGTTTACTAGACAAGCTCTACAAGGGAAGCTATTGCCCATATTCGTTTCTACCATGTCTGCAGAACTCATTTAATGCCTTTTCTAAAATAGAATATCTGGTTCTTCCTCCGAGAAGACTCAGCCCTTTACTGGGCACCGGCTTGCTGAGCCAGACATGGGCTAGATTTTACCTGCTCCTTGTTCCTTGACCAGGTACTCTTTGTCAGTGGACAACCTACACCACGGTGGGTCTCTTCCCTGCCTAGAATCATGCAAGGTTTCTGGCAGAGTACAGAAATTTCATACTGGTTGGATGAACAAATCAACATTATTGAGGTATAATTTATCTGCAGAAAAATGCACCATTTTAACTGTTCAGTTCAATGAATTTTGACAAATGCGTGTAGCCAGGTACATGATCCAGATACAGAAATTCTGTTACTTAGAAACGCCCCTCTTTCCTCCCACGGCCCTCCTCCCTGTCCTCAAGCAATCATAAAATCATTTAATTTTAGTTGTATCTCACCTCTTTCCCAAAGGGTTTTTAAATGGCCTTAAAAGGGAATAAATATACCAAAGTCAATAAAAGGAGAAGGAAAAAAGGAAAAGGCAAGATTAAGAGGCAACGGGCAGATGGCAGATATCCTACCCCATAAGGGTCAATGGAGCATCTGTGACAGGTCTTGAAGGTCAAGGTATGGCTGCAGCCTCCAGAGAGCCAAGGTCGAGACTGAAAAGTGTGCTGTAAGTCCCGACTTACAAACCAGTTCTGTTCTGGGAGAACGTTCATAAGTCAGATTCATTTGTAAGCCCGACTCATTTGTAAGTCCAGCAAAGTGAGTCTTATATGCCTTTGGCACAAATGGACAATGTGTATTGCTTTGGGCTTCCTAGCAGTCCCCTCCACATCACCACTGCTTTTCCTCTTGCTTCTGCACATCCTGGGCTCTGACTGGGTGCTGTGCTCCTGCACACTACTGCACTGTACAGTGAGCACAGAGCTGCACCACCATGACTGTGCAGCAGACACGTGAGCTACTTCTGTGATGTGTTCACATCTGCGAATGTTTGTAACGCGAGGTCCCTTTGTATCTATGAAAGTTTGAAACTCGGATGTTCATGAAGCAGGGACTCACTGTGCTTAATTCATCTTTGGGGAGGAACAAGCCTATTGTTTTCACAGGGGAGACAAAGTTTCCCTAGTACACACATCCGGGACACCTGTCATGCAGTTCATCAGTGCTCTGGCCGTGTCCTCAAAGATCCCTCATATCGCAGCAAATGCACCAGGAATGTTCCCTCGTCTATTGTATTTAGACAATCTTCCATAAACATTCCTACGGCAAACATCAAAGTATCTTCCCTTAAGAAGAGTATCTCAGCTGGGCTTTTCAGAGAATTGGGGAGAAAATAATTCAAAATGCTCTTCTCCAGCAAGGGTCTAAGGCTCAGGATTCACCCCCTTATGGGCAGAGGCACTTGCTTTGAAACCAGGTGAGCATGTAGGAGGGGTAATGTTCAGTTAGCAAACTTAAAAGGGCCTGGACAGGATCCCTGTGTAGATCAAAGGCCTCCCCATCCTGCCTGGAGCTGTGCTCTGGGTGTGGGGGAGGCATCTGAGGAAAAGCCAGGATTTTCTTTAGGAACTAGTTTTGGAGTTGGGCCAGCATGAGCCAGGCTCCATTGAGAAGCCAAATTTCCACACCGTGGAACATTAACATTTCTAATATGAAATATATTGTGGGCAAGTGTTGACAGCTTCTCACTGCAGCCACACAGATTTCTTAGCAATGTCCTTGGGAGACTGAAATCCGAGCCACATCTCCCTTACTCCTGATGAGTTCAAGAGGTCCTAAAACTAGCTGGATTCTGAAGCGACTGGGAAATGAGACAAAAGGCTAAGCCCTTTGCTACAGCAGCAAACACATAACTATAGTTGGGAAATGTGGCTTGTGTCTGTGGGCGAGCAAGCTTCGCGGGTGTGACAGACCTTCCCACCTGTCACAGGCAGGGCCTGGGCAACACAGGCTTCTGTAAGGAGGACGAAGAGGAACCAACAATGCAAGCTTCCTTTGCTCCCAGTGGCTAGGGAGAGGTGGTAGAGGGACGAGGGCCTGGGATCCCTGCTGGGATTCACCTCCACTCTCCCCAGGGAGGTGTCACCCCTTCGGCTGGGCATCCCTAGGTATCCGCTGGAATAAACTAGCCACAAGAGTGGGACTGAAGGGACTGAAGGCATGTTATGGATTTGATATGCACCATTTATGTATTGGTGACTGTGCCCTAGACTGTAATTATTGTGTACCACCACTGGTGTTTGAGGTTAAACTTTTATTTTTGAAGTGGGTAAATACCAACGCTATTTTCTTCTTTTTACTTTTTCATAATTAGACTACCCTGGCTGCTAATTATGGTAGGGGTGTGTCAACATTGTCTCAAAGTGGTATCAACTAAGATCTATATTAAAAGAAGGGAGGAGGCCCCAATGCACCCTTGTTTTGCACTAGTTAATACTTGTCCTTTCAGGTCATTCTGGTCACTCTTGACTCAGTGATCGCCATGTGCTCATGTTGCTTTGTCGGCAGGTAGTTCTGGCCCATGGTGTGCTGGTAAATGCATACAAAATGGCTCTTTGAAATAAAGTCTGGATTTGTAGTGTTTCCTATTTGCCAATTATTATGAGGCCAATACTCCCTCCATAGCTAATTTCAAGCCACCAATGTGATGTTACTATATGTGGCGTTGGGAAGAGAAACACAGTACATCACTTTATATTTCCATAATACAGATACAAGAGACCTAAATAATCTCAAGAAATAAGTATGAAATATAAGTAAGGTATTAGTAAAATAGAAAGTGACATAGTTTGAGTATTTGCTACATCTGTTTTAAGATAATTTATTTGTAAACTCGTATAATTTAATCTTTAGTAAAGGATATTTTAACAGTTTACCAAAATCTTGAAATTTTAAGGATCAGCTCTCATGAGCCAGTATAAACCATTTCCAGCACGTCACTGATTCTGATCAATGTAATTAAAGCTCAAGGAAAGGTCAATTTCCCCACAAGGCCAAAACCCATCAATCAGTGGTCAATATTGCAAAGTTAACATTGGACAGAGCCCCAAGCCTGTCATTTTTCAGAAAAAGCTTAATGTTTTGATGGACTATCTAGCAAATGTAACAAGCCTACCATTTCAAGAGAGAAGAAAAGATTTCCTGTTTGAAAAAGTGAGATAAATTCTACCTTGAGTCAACCTGGAGGGAGGAACAGTTTGACAAGGGGTTGAGCCTGTCTGTTGCAACACGCTGACAATTTTGATGACAAATGTTTGGACATTTTGACATCACATTCGAACCTGAGCTTTCTGCAGTTATGTAGTGTTGCCTCAGGAACCTTGTGGCTGAGAGGCTCTGTGATGATGTCCAGGTGTGTGGTGACAGGGGCCCAAGCAGGGGAGGTGAGAGGGGGATGAGAAGGGAAAGGCCAAGGAGACACAACAGTCCCCCGCCTCTTCTATGCAGCAGAGCAGGAACCTTCTTGCAAACAAAACCTGGCAATGCTCTTGTCTGACTTGAAAAGGAACTCTTCTTCCGGTAGATACTCAGCAAATGGAGACGGTGGCATCAGAACGACACATTTACATTTCTTTATTCTTTCAGAAAAGAGGCAACCTGATTTTGCCTGTATCACATCCTGTGTAGAGTGAAAAGAAAAGTGTTAAGTGGAGTTCGCACTCGGCTGAGCAGTTTTGCCACCTCTGACAAATCACTTACCCTCTCCCAGCCCGTCTCCCACTCTACATACGAAATCTTCCCTGTCAGTGTGAGTGTCAAGTGGGACCATGTGAGTGCCAGCACGTCCCACAGGGCACCAGGAACATTTAAAATGAGTACGTTAGCCGGGAGTGGTGGCACACACCTGTAATTCCAACACTCTGGGGTGCTGAGGCAGGAGGGTCATAAATTTGAGTCCAGCCTGGTCAACTTAGACTCAAGTCTCAAAATCAAAAATAAAAAGGACTGGAGTTGTAGCTCAGTGCAAAGGCTCTTTGTTCAATCCCCAGTACTGCACAAACAAGCAAGCAAAAGAGTATGTTACCTTTGTGAGTAGATCTTCCCCTCGTGTCTCCCTAAACACCACTGGTACCAGAGCGCACTGGACCTTGCAGTCCCTACAGCACAGTCCCCTGGGAATCCCTACTCTGTAGCCCCCTCCTGAGAGCAGCCATTTCTCTGAGGGGCAGTTTCCTGTCTCCAAACTGGAAGGTGAGCCACTGGACCCCATTAACAGTCTACAATCCCCTTTACTCCTCTCATTTAGTTCCTCTTGCTAAAGCTTCATCTATGCTGTGACTTAAAAGCTAACTCTGACCCTTGAGGCATCTGTGAGGTCTAGTTTCTTATCAGACCTTCTCAGGGTGACGTTCCCATGTGTTGCAGACCTTGACTGGTGGAAGATGGACACCAGATGTTTTCTCCCTCCAGTTTCTGAGCCAAACTAAAGAAAACAAGCAAACAAAAAGGATCTCAAATCACAGTGCGTTACAAATCTCTTAATGCAGTAAAGTCTCTGAAAAATGGCCCGGGGTTCTTCATCATCTGGCCTATTTGCTAAGTTCAAGGTCACCTCGGGTTCAGCAGAACATTGTGCTATTTTTTCCAGTCCCTGGACAACAAGAGAATATAAAGCACATTTTCTAGTTAGGTTTTACATCCACAGGGCTCCAAGATAAATTCATTACATATGTTCTGGTTCATTCACACACAACTCAATTTGATATCTAAGAAGGCTTCAGAGTTTTAACAAAAAAATCTCTTCAAAGTATTCTTCTCTTTGAACCCAGCAGGCATATTTTCCTAAGAATAAGATTTAATAATGGCTGCAGTGTTTGTGTGTATTTGAAACATTGCCTCAAATCCCTCTTTTCTCAACTTCAGGTTTCCTTCAAAACATCTAATGTAAATAATTGTAATTTAAAAAATACTTATACATGGTGTGTGTGTATCAACCATGTAGGTATGTGCCAGGAATTGTACTAAGTGCTTCACACTACCACAAACATTTATAACAATGTTTGGAGGTAGGTATTACTTCTCTTATTTACAAGCAAAGAAGCTGAGGCTCAGAAGTTTTTATGACTTGACCAAAGACAGAGCTGACAGGTCAAAAAGCCAAGATTCTACTGAACTCTGTTTGTTTGAGTCCCCTTAGTTAATTCAGAAAATATTTATCAAGTGCCTCATGTGCCAACTGTTATACCAAGCCTGGAGAGGAAAATAAGGAAAGACTTTGCGATTCTCCAAGAGAAGGGCTTATTTTTATCCTTCAGCATGTAACTGAAGATGGCAGGCAAGGACTATATCAATAGGATGTGCTTGATTGCAAGAAACAGGAAACCCAACTCAAAAGGCCTTAAACAATAAGGAGACTTCCTGTGGCTATGACTGCTGGTTGCCCCGTAATACCCATTTTCCCCTTCCACTGGGAGCATAATTCTCAATTTTTAGCCAGACACATGGCCTCCTAGGATAAAGACAATGTTTCTCAGCCTGAAGTTGATGTAGCCATATAATTAAATTCTGGCTTATTACTAGGTACATCTTCTCACACATATCATTCTCTTTTCTCCTTTTTGCTGACTGGATTCAGGTGGGATGACTGGAGTTGGAGAAGCCATTCTGGACGAGGGCAATAAATGTGTTATGATGGCAGAGCTACCAGATAGAAGGTACATTGTCCCTGGGCTTCCTCTTTTTAAAAAAGTTTTTCTAAAATTTTAATTTTTATTAGTACCCGTTTGCAGTACATAATGATTATATTCATCACGGGGAGTTGGCACATGTATATCACACGTCTTAATTCTTTGTATGTCTCCTTTCACTTCCCTTCCTCCCCCTCCTTCCTTCTCTTAGCTCCTTTCCCATTTGCAGAAGATCAGGGCTTTTATTTTTTTAACCTGAAAAAACAAATAAATCTTGTTTGTTTAAGCCACTGTTATTTTGGGTTTTGGGTTACATATGATAGAACCTAATCCTATTCATAAACTCACATAGCTAGAAGTCTAGAGGTAGGGTAGGCTTCAGTGTTAGTTTGATTCAACAACTCACTGATGATCGCAAGGAATCAGTTTCGTTCTAGGTCATTGTTCTGCCTGGGCTGTCAACTTCCTCCTGAGACTGGCCTCTGTCGTGGGGTCAAATAGCTGCCGAAGTGAGTACGTGGACAGGAAGGGCCCCAAAGCCCTCTCATAAAGGCGATAAAGCACCCTTCCCAGGAACCCTCTGACATCTTGCTTTTCATTACCCTGAATTAGGTCCAGTGTAGCCAGGAAAGTGCCAAAATGGATTGGTTTAGTCTGACAGAACCAGTCACCCTGGCAAGGGAATCAGAATGACACTGACCACATTGGGCTAAGCAGAGCTCACCTGGGGAGGTATTTCAGTCAGTCTTTGGTGTCAGTGAATGTAACCTGCAGTTTGTACTGTACTCAAAGAACCTCAGTGGCCCACTTGTGCAAGGAACAGCACAACACCTTCTTATAAGAGGATTGGGTGAAATATGCTGCCCCTCTATTTCAGGAGTTGGAGAGAGGCTGGAGGACTACAGAGCCGTTGTACTGGCTAGTCTAAACTCCAGCCGCCCACGTTCCCCAGAGAAGTCCCTTGGGAGTGTGCAGAGTTGGCAGTGGGGGCTCCCTCCCAAGATGGGGTGACTTAGGGAGGGCTGCCTGAGAGTTCTTCCTCCAGCCCACTGGGCCCTCTGCTCCACGGTTACTGGAGGTGCTTGTATTCCTGGAATTTAATTCTTTGGGAATAAAATATCTTCTTTCCAGAATCTCCAATAACCTGAGAGGAGTAACACATTGAATTCGGTACAATTTGTTGGTTAGATTAATTATTAGCTGCCTCATCCCTATCTTTTTCACCAAGAGGAACAATGTGCCAGTGGGCATTTGGGGCATCACCACAGAAAAGAAAAACTTCACAGTTCAGGATAATTAGAGAGGGTGGGGGTACATAATGGGGCCTCCTGAGTTCGTGGTGAGGTAGGGTAAGAGGGAGGGATAATAAGAATGACCAGGAAATGGAGGTAGTGGGGATGTCAAAGCCAACTTCGAGACTTAATCATTCAGCCCAAGGCTAGCCCCAGGCAATCTCTTCTATTGCAATCACTGGATTCTGCGGCTGGTGAGGAAAAACAGCTCTATTGCTTCCCTTCTTGGATGGAGCAGTGGTTGCCCGTCTTTGAAGTTTTGTTTCTTACACATCCATCTCACCTGTGGCATCCCCACGTGGCTCAGTACACAGCTTGTTCAAATGACAGGACTCATTTTGGTTAGTGTCCTCACCACCAGGAGGAAGACAGTCATCCTGTAGAAATCATGTGAGAGAAGGAGTAAGACCAGAAGCACTGGCCCAAAATAGGGTCAGAGGGAGGTAAGATATAGTGGAAAGCAAAAGGTCTTTCATATTTCAACCAAACCCCAAAAACATCCCGTAAAAAATGTCTTTCTATAGTAAATTCATTTGGGGACTGTTTTCCAGTAGACCACCAGTTCATTAGCTTATTCAAGCTTCTCACGTAAAGCAATGAGATATGTTTTACACATAATCCAAAATCATAAGAATCCACACTATTCGTCCAAAGGGCCATTTCTGAAGTTCTTGTGAAGTGCTTTGTTTCACTTGCACATTAGTATTTCTCCAAGTGTCTTCCCTAGGCCATTTATACACAAATCACATGACAGGAGAAAGGGCGGTAATAGTGGTGGTGAATATTAAAAACGAAGCCTGCTGAGTACAGTAGTGCATGCTTGTAGTCCCAGCTACTCATGAGGCTGAGATATGAAGATCACAAGTTTGAGCCCAGCCTGGGCTACAGAGTAAGACTTCATCTTAAAAAAAAATGGAGAGCTCTGGGCTGTACTTGGAACCTATTAAATTACATTCTGGAAATAGAGCTTAGAAATGAGCATTTTAAACCAGCAAATCATGATTTTAATTCTCGCAATGGTTTAAGCACTGTGATTCCTAGAATGCTAATAACAACACCTTAGAGCAGTGGTGGCGAACCTATGGCATGTGGGCCACAGCAGGCTGTTTGTATCAACTAAAAGCTCTAAAAGGTTTGCCATCACTGCCTTAGGGTAGATGGCTCTATACAAAGACGTTTGTAAAATATCTCATTGAACTTCATATAAATCTCAGGCAGGAATGTCAGAGCAGGTAACATCATATTCATTTTTTGTGGAACCACAGCTCTGTGCTGTCAAGCAGCTTGGACAAAGATCCCCACCATAATCGAGAGAGACTCAACTGCAACTCAGGCCTTGCAACGTTGAGTATGGTCCTCCAGCCTTTGCCCTGGACTGTAATGACATTCCAGCTTATGAAATAAGGGGTCCAAATTTGGGCCACTGTCTAAAGAGAAAGAAAATAGACACAACTAGAGCAGACATCATTTGTGGAAAAATAAAATAAAACTTGGAAGATGCCAATGACCAGTATATTCACTGTCATTAGTGATCTTACAATAATGTTTAAAAACTATAAGTATAATAAAGGATTATTTTTATTACCTGTCTGGATTTAGATTGGTTGACTCAATTGGTTTGGGCAAGAATGACCAATGTGAACCATGTGATCAGAAATTCTGTCAATGCCTGTCATACCAGCACTCGGGAGGCTGAGGCAGGAGGATTGCTGTGAGTTCAAGGCCTGCCTGAACTACATAGCAAGACCCTGGCTCAAAAAACAAAAACAAAAAGAACTGGAAATTCTGTTAAGTGAATGACACATTCATTTACTTGTAATGAAAATGGTGTTGAATGAGAATCATGTGACAAAAACCTGAGTCAAGGACATGTAAGGAATTACTCATATCTACTTTCTTTTGTCAGTAGTTCACGATGTCCTAATTTCAGTCTGAATTTTAGAGGAATTAAATCCGAGAAACTCAAAATTCTCTCCTGAGTTACAATTATTAGCCAACCTGGGGCCACTAAGGAGAGAGACAAATTGGTGATGAGTGGCAAAATTCTGTTAAGCCGATGAGTGGTCCCTGGAGAACCTCCATTTAGAGTCAAAACATGTTTTTCCCCTCAGAATCTCAGAGGCACACTGTGGGGTCAGAGGGGTTACATTTAGCCTTGGATTCCTAGGCAGCCCCTGGACTTACAATGTAATGGAGGCTCAGACTCTGTGTTGGGCCCTGAGGAAAGGCTGGCTTGGCCTTCGGACTTAATGGGCAGCCATCTTGTGGTGCAAGAGAACACGAGTGCC
This sequence comes from Heterocephalus glaber, assembly GCF_000247695.1. Next base: position 3,687,674 of record NW_004624771.1, read on the forward strand.
TTGTTCATACGGGTCAGTAGGGCCAGACCCCTCTCCAGTGTGGCTTCAGGAGGCAACCTCTGGTTAGATGCTGCATAGACTGAATAAATCCTTCATTAACTTGGACTCTTGGTAAATTTAAATGTCACACTCAGTGAAAATGCAGATTACAGCCAGACATGAGGGCAAGTGTTTGTAATCCCAGGATTCTAGGAAGCCAAGGCAGAAGATTTTGAGTTCAAGCCCCGCCTGGGCAATTTAGTGACTTAGCAAGACTCTGCTTCAAAAATTTAAAAAATGAAAAAGGTTTGGCGATGTAACTCAGTGCAAAGATTAGCATTGCAAAAAGTAAATAAACAACTTAAAATGCAAATTATACCATTGGACTTATATCATTATAATCAACACCTTTTGCTAATGATTGCTTTTGGATTTATTATAGTCATAGTCAGAATGAAGCCAGGCCGGGTGGGGGGTGCAATTTGGGCTCCCTCTGGGACCGCATCTTTGTAAGTGCTGTACAGAGGGTGCCTTTTCCACCAGCCCCCTGTCTAATCATCTCTGTTTTCTATTTATACATTTTTTGATACCTAGAAATTAATCTCTTCTACTATTGAGATAAATAATAGCTTGTTTTCTAGTTTTCAAAAATAGTTTGTGGTTGTTGTTTGGAGACCTTCTGGATTTATTGAAGTATATGATATGTGTAAAAGGTATGAAGTGTTCTGCTGGGCCTGAGGCACAGGAAATAGAATTTTATTCTCTTTCTTTTTGTTTTTATGAAACAGGGTCTCACTAAGTTGCCCAGGCTGGCATCAAACTCATGATGCTCCTGCCTTAGCTTTCCAAGTGCTGAGGTTACAGGCATGCACCGCCAAGCCCAGCCTTTTTACTTTATTCTCCTTAGGACTTTTTTTTTTTCTTGGAGAAGGTATTTATTACAGTATTTGTTCAAGTCTGAGATGTCCTCTGAAGTATGTTGATTTTTTTTTTCTGGCCTCATTTATATCACTTCTCAGACCTTTTCTATCTTCTTAAAAATTTCTCTAAGACTAGACCTGACTGATGATATTAATACCGTTTGATTTGGTAAACTGTGTTCTGGCGCACTGGGTTCAGGTCCAGGATCTGTCCCCTGAAGCCAGGAGCAAACCTCTGGGGAGGTATCCTACCTCCCTTAGGTGGATCCAGGCCCTCAGGGCTCAAGACTCTGTCCAGGAGGATGAAGAGAGAGGCCTCAGTCATTAACCCATTGCTCACCACAGAAGATGTGTCTTGCTCAAGCCTGCCTAGAACTCCGAGGCCCTGTGGTGGGAGTCCCTCCTCACCGGCCAGCCAGTGTGGCGACTGTCCCAAGCCGAGGAATTTATCTCCAGCTTTTTCATTTTGTTTTTTTTTGAGATAGGATTTCACTCTGTAGTCCGGGTAGGCCTCAAACTCACTATATAGCCCAGGGTGGACTCAAACTCAGGGTGATCCTCCTGCCTCAGTCTTCAGCTCTTATCTCCAACTTTGGCAGCACCCAAGCAGCCATCCCTACCCCATTCAAGGACACCACTTGAGCACTGTCTCTTCCCTTCTTTGGGAGCCCTCAAAGCAGAGAACCGAGTGCTTTCTCCTTGGGATCAAGCCTGTCCCGGCTCTAGACACCTCAAGGCCCCTAATCCCTCATCCACCTGAGCTTCTCCCTCCCTGGAACCAGTGCTTTCACTCAAAGGTTTCATCCTAAAGCACAAACTGTGTCCCTCAGGAGTCGGAACACAGGCACTCAGAGGCTGGCGCCTTCCCTGAGGGCGGGAAGGGGGGACTTCCCTCCAGTCTGCCTTGAAGCCACGGCAGCAACAGCAGCAACCCAAACCCACACAGAGCCACGAAGCACCACAACAAAAGGCAAATTCTCAACAATTCACTCCAAGTGTGCTCAATTTTCCACAGAAGCGGTTGGATCTGTTCCTGGGATACACATTTATTCAGTCGGTGATCGTCCCCTCCTGTTTTGAAGTTGATACCATACAGTTTTCACAAGCACTTAATTGCTGCACATTTCAAGGATAGGGTGCGTTGTTCTTTTTTTTTTTCTTTGTTATTTTTGGTCACTTTTTCTTTTGCATAAATTTCACATTGTTTATCAAACTATATGAATGATCTTAGTAGAACTTTAATTCACATTAAGATACATTATCTTTACTGTATTCTCTTCTTAACCAAAAGCAGATGAATTTTGTCACTTTCAATGTCTCTTTATTTTTCTTATGGTGGCATTTTATATTTCTTTTTTTGGTATTTTCTCTTTCTTTGACTAAGTGGGCTTTGTTTGTTTGTTTTTGGTACTGGGGATGGAACAGAGGGTACACTGAGCTATATCCCCGGTGGTTTCTTTTTTTATTTTGAGACAGAGTCTCACTAAGTTGTACAAACTGGCCTCAAAATTTTGATCTTCCTGCCTCGGCTTTCTGAGTAGCTGGAGTGACTGTCCTATGACACCAGGCCTGGCCAGATAGTGTCTTTTATTCCATGTTGAGTGACTACTCAAGAATTTACATTTTTATTACTCTTCTAGAATGAAATTTTTTTCCATGTGTACCACCAGTATAAAAAACAATACCACATTCTGTGGCTTTATCCCATAGTCTGTAATTCCTTAACACTTCTCATTTCTTGGATTTTATAAATCAATAATATCATTTCCCAAAGATGCTTTATTGCTTTCCTGTGTCGCTGCCTCAATTTCTTGCCCTTCTCGGAGTCCTTGGCAGCCTTTCAATATTATGTTCACTGTAATGGCAGGAACACCCAGCTTTGTTTCTGCTTTGAAGGGATTTTTCCATCTTACATAATATTGGCTCTTAGTTTTCGTTTAAGAAAGAGACTTTAATAGAGAAACTCTTCTTGTTCGAATATTTTGGATATTTCAAAAAGAATAGACACTGGGACTGGGGATTTAGCTCAGTGGTTCCAGCACCTGCCTTGCAAGGGCAAGGTCCCGAGTTTGATCCCCGGTACTAAAATAGAAAGAATAGATATTGAATTCATTCGAATTATTTCTTGGTATCAATTGAGATAATGAAGTCATTTTATAAGTTTTTTCCTATTAGCGTGATGACTTAAAATCTATCCCTTCTTGAGCTGGATGTGGTGGCTCATGCCTGTCATCCCAGCACTCAGGAGGCTGAGGCAGGAGAATTGGCATGAGTTTGAGACCAGCTTGGGCTACATAGTGAGTTCAAGGCCAGCCTGAACTATGTAGCATGACCCTGTCTCAAAAAAAAAAAAATCTGGGCCAAGGATTTAGCTCAGGGGTGCCTGCATGGCAAACTCAAGGTCCTGAGTTCATTCCCGGTACCAAAAAAAAAAAATTGAACAAACCTATCCCTTCAATGGATATATGGGCAATGCAGTAATATCTGAAACAAAGAAGCAAGTAAACAAACCAACACAAACAGTAGCTCAGAAAAGCCTGAAAGACCTGCATCACCATGAACTTGGAAGGATCTCTTTCCATCGGCGGCTCCCACAGCAGTACTGGGCTATCCAGCCACCTAGCTCGACCTCCTGCGTGTGACTATGCATGGATCATGCAGGCTTCTGCCCAACCCTAAGACTCACACCCACTGAGAATCATCCTTATTTGCAACTAAACTTCTTAACTTGGCATATTCTTTTTGGCCACTCAATCACCGGAATGAAAATTCCAGTGACTGCCTTGTGCCATGACCTATAGTAATTATATGTCATAAGACAACTCTCATGTCCTACTTGCTATAAATAGGGTTGTGCTTTCATCACTACATATGCACAGACAATTAACAATAAACAGTGGTTTTTTTTGTAAGTGGATACTAAGGGGAAAATATTACAACCATGAATCACACAATCTTGGTTAAAAGAATTCCATAATTATTTGATATATTTGGGACTGTTAAGATATACATACTCCATTGGTCAATGACAGAACTTTTTAAAATAAGTATTTTGAAAAAGTATCTTTCTCTTTACACATAACAAATTGGCAAAAATTTTTAAAAATTAAAGCCGCAGTTATAATTTCCAATGATGAATGTCATTATATTGTATATAAAATGTACAATAAAATTAATTTTAAAAAACCACAGTTAGTGAAGATGAGAGCGATTTGGAAAATCTATTAACATTGTAAATATACATGCCCTTTTACCCAGTAATTCTACTACTAGATAGTTACTTTTCATATATAACAAAATATGTATAATGTATAAGGATATATAGTTTATTTATAATTTACAATATTAAAAAACCCTGGAGGCATCTTAAATATGTTTAAAAATAGATTGGCTAAGTAATATTATGGCTATTAAATGGAACCCTATACAACTTCTATTAGGAATGAGGTAGATCCACAGATCCTGATGTGAAATATGACCAAGACACATCGATTGAAAAAAATAAGAGAGGGGCCGGGATTTAGCTCAGTGTTTCCGGTGCCTGCCTCCCAAGCGCAAGGTCCCGAGTTTGATCCCTGGTACCAAAAAAAAAAAAAAAAGAAAAAGAAAAAATAAGAGAGAACAATATATAGTGTATACCTCTAGTTGTGTTTTTTAACAACATAATTGTACTTCTATATGCATAGAGAAATTCTGGATGACAACTATTTCCCTAGTTTACCATAATAATTTTATAATTGAAAATATTTATTATTCTTATTTGAAAGTGATAGAGTACTTTTTTTCATTACTGGGGAGTGAAGCCAGGACCTTTGCACTGAGCTACAGCCCCAGTGCCCCTGTTTTTTGAGACAAGGTCTCACTAAGCCTGTAACTTTCCCAGGCTACACTTGAACTTGCAGTCCTCCTGAGTGCTGGGATTACAGGCAGAGCCCTTGTACCTGGCTTACTGTAGAATTCTTAATAGGCATAGAAGGGTATAATGATAAAAATAAGAATTACCTAAAACAATTCAATGTGTTCCCTTTAGATATTTTTTCAATACATATACTTTTAAAAAGATGAGTGCTGCAATGCTCATCTAGTTTCACAGTCAACCTTTTCTCTACCATTCAGTGTTATGAGCATTTTCCATATCATTAGTCAATAATGAAAATATTCTCCTGGAATTACCCAGCCTGCCTCCCTGTATCCGAATCTGAAGTCTCCATTGGTGTGTAACCTGGTGCAGAGGAATAACTGGGATCAGTTCTATGTTCAACTCTTGCATCTGCCAGTTCAGTGAACTGAATCACACTTTCCTCATCAGCATGCTAGGCACAATAAACACCAGCTGTTATGGTTTACATCTAGATTTCCTCCCAAGAGCCTCAGGCACTGGCAGGCAGGGCTTTTGGAAGGTGATTGGATCATGGGGGCTTATGCCTGGCTGGCTGTTAGGAGGTGGGGCCTGGTCAGAAGAGGTGGGCCACTGTGGGTGTGACCTGGAAGGTTCTGTCTCCTTTCTGGGTCCTCCTTTGACTGTTTTCTGGACCCTATGATTTAGGCAGCTTCTCCTCTGCTATGCCACTCTGCCATAACATCTTGCCTTGGAGCCAGCCGGCCATGCAAGGACTGAAACTTCTACAAACTGTGAGCCCAGATAAACCTGTTCTTTAAATTGTGGCTCTCAGGTACTTTGTTCCAGCTCGGATAAAAGTGACTAAGCACCAGCCCTACATACAGGACTGCAATACTGTGAGGCCTGTGTGGTCTCATCACCTCAGGCGAGCACTTTTGAACTATGAAGTGGCAAGAGTCTGTATATGCACTGTTATCGCTTATGTCTAGATGTTCCCCAAAGCCTCATGCAGCCATAGTTGGGGCTTTTTCAGAGGCGGCTGTATCTGGAGTGTGTAAGGGCTGGGGATTTAGCTCAGTGGTTTCACCGCCTACTGCTTATGCGCAAGGACCTGAGTTCAATCCCCGGTACCAAAAAAAAAATTAGAAATAACATTTGCCAGGGATTTAGCTCAGTGGTTCTGGCACCTGGCTCGAAAGTGCAAGGTCCTGAGTTTGATCCCTGGTACCAAAAAAAAAAAAAAATATATATATATATAGAGAGAGAGAGAGAGAGAGAGAGAGAGATGCTGGAATTGATTCATGGTGTAATGCTAGGGTCAAAGGCACTAGCATTAAGGGTGTGAGTGCTACCCACCCTAAGTAGTCTGGGTAAACTATAAGGAAAAGAAAGAGCTGTAGTTGCCCTTCACTTGTTTTGCTACCTTCTGCCTGTAATGAACTGTTTCTCCTCTGCAATTCCTGTCTGCTATGCCACCCTACCTTGGTACCAGCCAATTATGGACTGAAATCTCTACAAACTGTGAGCAAAACAAACCTTTCCCCCTTAACTTTGGGTGTTGGGTATTTTGTCTCAGCAACTAGAGAAAAGTAACTGAGACATGCACCGATACAGATGCTCGGGGCCTCTCCTGAGTCTGCTGAGTCTGCCTTCTTCTCCAAGGGATTGAGATCTGCAAGAAACCCTCTTCCTGAGGAGTGAAAACTGGACTTCTCATTTGACACCTAAAGACTGGTGGTCTGGACCAACCCCAGCATTTCAGATCCTGCCACCTCACCACCAGTTCAGTTCCTTCTGTGCACTTCAACAGGAAAATACATTTTTAGGTGTCTTGCTGAGACTGTCTTTACCCAGAATGCCCTTATTTTCCCTTGTGCCTGGCAAAGTCCTACTCATCCTTCAAAGTCCACATCCAGTGCCAACTTTTCTGTGACGTCTTCCCTGACATCCAAGACTAAAACATGTCTTGCCCTTCTGGGCTCCCAGATTGGTCCCTATTGCTGATCTTTATGTGGTTATCATACAGTTCAAGAATCCCTTGATCCTTGGGATGTAACGGTCAGCTTTTGGAGAGTCTGTCTGCTATAGTTTGGATCTCAAGTGTCCTCAAAAAGCCCATGTTAAAGGCCTGGTCCTCAGCTTGGCACTTTTGGAAGGTGGTAGGAACCTTTAAGAGGTGGGGCCTGGAGGGAGGTTTCCAGTCACTGAGGCTGGGCCCCTGAAGGAGACCCTGGGGTGCCTTCTCTTTCTGTTTGCTTCCTGGCTGCCATGAAGTGAGCAGCTTGCCCCACCATTCTCTCTCTGCCGTAAAGTGCTGCTCACCACAGGGTCAAAGCAACAGGCCCAATATTGTGGATTAAGGCCTCTGGGACCATAAGCCAACATCAACCTTTCCTCTTTTTAGGTTTATTGTCTTAAGTATTTTGTTTCATTAATGAAAGTTGACTAACATATTGCTAATCCTCTAATTCATCTCCATGTTTTTACACCCTGCCTTTTTGTGCAGCAGCCAGCTTTGGGGAACTGCTGAGATTCTCTCTTCAGGAACTTTGGAATTGACAGTTAGGATGCCAGTCAGTATCGCTGGAGGTGAGAACATATGGCAAAAGAGATGGGATATTGCTTTTGAGGTTAGATTACACAAAGATCTGACTTCCAACTTGCTTGCCCTCTCTCGCTTACTCTGTATTTTTATTTTTCTGAAGTTTTAATATGACATGTGTAGGTGCTGATGTTTTTTGCATTTATTCTTTTTGATGTTTTCTTGGCTTCTTGAATCTGTGGTTTGGTGTCTGACATTAATTTATGGAAATTCTCAGTCATTATTATTTCAAATATTTTTCTTCTTTCGGGATTCTCATTATGCAAGCATTGTACCTTTTGTAGTTGCCCTACAATTCTTGGATGTTCTGTTCTGCTCTCCCTTCATTGTTCATTCTTTTTGTATTTTAGTTTTGGATGTTTCCATTGATATAGCCTCAATTCTGAGCTTTGTCCAGTCTACTAAGAAGTCTATCAAAGGCATTCTTCATTTCTTAGTTTTTTTTTATCTCTAGCATTTCTTTTGATTCCTTCTTGGGATTTTCATCTCTCTGATTTCATGTCATTCTCTATGTTCTTAAATTCCATTCACTTTATCTACTAGAGCTTATAGCTTTGGGCCTTTGGCATATTAATCATAGTTATTTTAAATTCTCATTCTGATAATTCCAATATCTTCTACATACCTGGTTCTGATGTTTGCTCTGTTTCTCAAAACTGTGTTTGTTTATTCATTTGCATTTTTAGTATGCCTTATAATTTTTTTTTGGTTGCTGGACAGGATGTACTGGGTAAAGGGAAATACTGTAATGGGCCCTTTTATTTATTTATTTATTTATTTTGAGACAAGTTCACACTGTGTAGCCCAGGCTGGCCTGGAACTCATGGCGATCCTCCTCCCTCAGCCTTCCAAGTGCTGGGATTAAAGGCATGCAGCACCATACCCAGCCAGTTGTAATGTAACGATAAGGTACAGGGAAAGGAGAAACATTCTGTAGTTCTATGAGTAGGTCTCAGTCTTCAGTAAGCCTATCTGTGCCTGCGGACCATGCACTTCACAAGGTCATCTCAGTCTCCAGGCTTCCTTAGGTGAGTTGGGTGTACCTAGTGTTGCTGGAGTTGAGTATTTCCCCTCCCTTGGATGCATTAATCTTTGATGAAACTCCAGCAGGTTAGGCTCTGGTCAAATAGTTTCTCCTGAAGGAAGGCTTTGTTAGGGACAGAGTGCTCTGGCATATTTTAACATGGTTTCTTTCCCCCTCTCTCCTGGAAGCACGAGGGGAGTTTCCTCTTTCTGTTTAACATGGGAACCGGTTGAACTCCTGGAGACAAATTTCACAATAATGTGGGGACCCTCAGATGTCTGGGTCCCACTGGCGAAAGTTTTAAACTCTCAGACTTGTTCACACCAAACCTCCCGCAATTTATCAATTACAGTTCAGATTTTTCTACCCTGGCACTGATTCCTGAGAAAGTTTCTACTAATGAGTTTCTGCTCTGGAAGGTAAGTTGCAATTCTCTGAAGCTTGTGCCTGCCCCTCTGATTTTAGGGTAGCAGTTTTCCCTGTGACCACATATCTCTTACAGTTCTGAGAAAACCTGTTTTTCAGTTGGGTCAGCTTTTTACTTGTTGTTGGAGTGGAATGGCAACTTTCAAACTTCTTACATAAAGACTGGGAAAGAGAAGTCTCCCTTGCCAGCTCTAATGAAGCTTGTTACCACATTATGAGCTCCTTCCATAGACACCCACATGAGAAGAAATGAAGAGGCCAACAGCCGGCAGGGAATGGAGGCTCTTCTCCAAATGGGACCCTGTTTCAGGATCCAGAGAAAATCAAGTAAGTGAACCGGAAGGCAGATGCTCCCCAAACTGAGCCCAGAGATGCCTGCGGGCCCAGCTGACACCTCAGTCCAGCCCCGGAGAGACCCTGAGCCCAAGGAGTCAGCTGCACAGGGCCAGTACTCCTAACCCACAGAATCTGTGAGATTAAAAAATTCATTGTTTTAAACTGCTGAGTTTTAGGACAATTTGTCATGTTGCTTTAGAGAATGAACACCTTATCCAGTCCTATTCTGGTATGCTGAGTGAGCAGAGGGAGACCTGGAGAGCAGGGCTCTTTGTCCTGAGCTCCCACACTCAGCCTAGACAGCAGCCAGGCCCCTGGCTTCCCAGGCAGGTTCCTCCGCCTCTTCACAGTGCCTGGCTGCAAGTTGGTATTATGGAGACTTGCCTGCCTTGGTCTGTTCACTCCCCCTTTAAATGAGGCCACACTTTTTCCTAATAGGATGTCTCCATTTCCAGCTGGCCGGGCAGAGGACAGGGCAGCGTCTGGAGGGCTAAGCTTGAAACCAGTTTGTCCCTCTCAGACTCTCCAGCCAAGGTGTCCCTTCCTACTCCCTCAAACTCCAGCACTGGACTTTGTTTCTCTTCTACTCTGAAAAGACGTGAATGGCCAAATCTCCCCAGACAATAGATTCTAGTGTTTTGCAGCCTTTCTCTCTCTTGGTGCAACTTAGAGCTATCGTCTCAGCAGGAGAGGATAGAAGGTGGCCATCGGGGAGAGGACAGTCCCAGACAAATTTGCCTGCCTCAAACACAAGTACCAGTATCAAGTAGGCCTCGAGCATACTGATACTAAAACAGCTGTCTGCCCAGGCAGCCCATTTGCTGCTAGTTACAGCAGGAACCAATCACAGGGCATGGACATCCTTCACTTTCTGCAACTTTCCACGCTGTGTCACCACACTCAGAGAAAGGAGGAAGTGGGGCGGGGTGTTTGCCTTTCATGGTCCACAAGCTGGTTCCTCTGTGGTCCTTGTGGTGAAGGTGGGGTGCCAGGCCTGGGGGAGGGGGTGAGCTATGTGCCTTCCACGTTTAACAATGGTGGGAAAAGAGAAGGGTCTTCAGTGTTTGGCTGCTTCAGGATTTAGGGAGTAATGAGAAGCTAAGAGGACAGCAATTCCTTAAGATTCCAGAAGAATCCACATCAAGTTCCTTTGACCCCAGAGTGGCTGGCAAGCAGGAGAGGTTGTCGACATCTTCCCGCCACTTGGTGGATGCTCCAACTAATTCATGGACCATTTTCAAGCTTCTTGGTATGAAAGGACTTTTGCTAAGGAGATGACTGGTAGCTGTGAGCCCCTGCGATAACTTCAGGTTGGGTACCTGTCAATGGAGAGCTAAGGCAGGATTAGAGGATTGGGGATGAGAAACGGGCTGAAGGTTGAGTTGATCGCCAATGACCAATGAAATAAGCAATCATGCCTGCACAATGAAGCTGCTCCAAAACCCCAAGGCCAGAGTTCAGGGAGCTTCCAGGTATCTGAACAGGTGGAGGTTCCTGGAGGGGGTGGAAAGGGAATAGAAGCTCCACACTCCTTCTCCCATACCTTGCCCTGTGCATCTCTTCCATCTCGCTGTTCATCTGTATCCTCTGTCGTAGCCTTTATAAATGGGCAGACACAGGTAAAGTGTTTCCTTCAGTTTTGTGAGCCATCCCAGAAGACATAAAGGAATCCTGGTTTATAGCCAGTTGGTCGGAAGCACAGGTCATGACGTGGGTCTTTTCAACGGCATCTGGAGTGCAGTCGGTCTTGTGGGACCAAGCCCTCAACCTGTGTGATCTGGCAGTATCTCCAGGTAGATGGTGTCAGAATGGAATTGAATTAGAGGACACCCAGCTGATGTCTGCTCCAGAACTGGTAGGTGTGTGGGGAATGTCTCCTTCCCCATCCCACATGTAGCATCAGAATTGTTCTGTTGAGTGGTAAGAATGGAGAGGGAAAAACACTTGGCTTATTCCTCCCCGACTTTCTCTTTAGGTAGCCTGTTAGGTCCTTCCCTTGGATAACATTATTTGACCCAGCTTGCGGTGGGGCGGGGGGGGGGAGAGACATTTAAAAGCCAAGACACTTAACTCAGCCCAGATTTCTGGCTTCTTTGACCATGCTGGGCCTCATTCTCTTAAGACATTCAGTGCCTGGCCCTGGGGTGAGCATCCTCCTGCAGGCCTAGTTGTCTTTAGTTTTCACCTGCTGGACAGAAACACAAGCACTTGAATCCTACCTGTTTTACTCCTGGTATCTATATTCTATATGAGATTTCACCCCTATGGAATTGAAGGATCAACCTGGCTCAGGAGAAGCTATAACCATCATAATAAGAAGATCAAAATTCCTATGCTTAAACTGCACTGTTTTATACCTGGGAAAGGATTTTCATAATCACCCTAATTACATATCTGCTCCATTTTATTCTTTCCTCTCTTGCATTTTCAAGAGCTCTCATAATAGAAATTGCCTGAAAGAGCCAAACTGCACTTATGTAATTAGCATAATAATATTGGTCAAGATAAATTAGCTTTGCACACACATCAAATGAACAGAGGGAGCCGTTTCTCATTAGCTGAAAGAGGTCATACAATGTAGATTATGTCCAAAAACGCTCCTTTGGTCAAAAGTAATCTCTCTGATTAAAATAGAAATAAAATAGCTGAAGTGTGATAGGAGAGCAGCTGCCAGGCTCCCTGTGACCTTCTCGAAGAGACAGAGTAGGGGCTGCTGATGGTGACGCCTGAGAGTCTGGTCCAAGAAAAGGCACAGTAGAGGCACCTTCCCAACCACTGTCAGGCTATTAGCTACGCAAATGAAGATTCCTGGTTAAAGTCAACAGATCAATTGGATTATTTGCTTCTGCCTTGCATTGTTTTTTAATGTTGTCCTTACATGACTGCACTTAACTACCACTACACAAAAATCAGTCATCACGTACAGTGTTCAGTATATTCTAACTGAATTTGAAAATTGCTTTCCAAAAGGATCTCTCAGAGCCAGTAAATTCTACTTTGGTTTAATTGCTATTTTGCTCTGTAATATTGAGCAGGTGATTTCTATTCTCCTTTTCCAAGTCTCTCACTCTGCAGGAAACTTGGAAACAAGTGTCGTAGCTATCGGTCGATACAATACCTTTCTTATTCAGGCAGAGGGAAGAGACCAGGAGGGTTAGTGGCCCAGAAGGCCTCTTAAGAGTATGGAGCTATTCTAATCACATCTGCTTCAGGGCCTCTCCTGGACATCACAGGGGCTGTGCTTTTAGAATCACATGAGGAAAGGTAGTTAACTTCAAAAAGCAGATGCATTTCAAAAATCCTAAATCAGGAAGCATAAGGAAAGAACATCAATCAATACAGTGCTTGTCATTAGAAGGAACTAGGTTTACAAAGGATTTAACTGAAACTACAACCTATTATGTTATTCAAACATAGCCGTAGTGGCAGTCTCTGTGGGTAGGTACCTGGTTATACAGTATGATTAAGGAGGCCCAGCCAAATGATGGTCCCTATGAAAAGGAATTGAATCCATTTTTGCTTGCTATTGTACCACGCTGCATTGACTTAATCAACAGACATACACTGACCCTATCATAATACAAGGACTCTGCCTAATAAATATTGATCACTGAACAGTGATCTACTCTACTCTCAACTTGAAGTTTTCTCTATTTAAGGTCTTTTCTACCTGCCTACCACTGGAACTGAAATCTTATTAAAGATGCATTTCACCAGCCATGGTGGTGCACACCAGTAACCCTAGCACTCTGGGAGGCTGAGGTAGGAGAATACTAAGTTTGAGCCCACCTTGGGCAACCTAGCAACTTAGGAAGACCCTGTTTCAAAATAAAAAATTGAAAAAGGGCTGGCATATAGATCCACGTGCAAAGACCTTGTGTTCAATCCCCAGTACCACATATACCCACACATACACACAAAGATGCATTTCACACTGCATGTATGTGTGAGATGGACTCATTGAAAATAAACCATCTACATGTATGAAGCCCTCAGAAGAGTGGATGCCTCACAGGTTCATGCTCACACATACATCAGACCCTCACTTCTCTGTGTGCAGTGCGTAACAATTTCCTCCCTAATCTCACTGAAAGGTCACTTTTTAAATTTTATTTTTTGGGGTTTTTTTTGTTAAATTCTTTTATTGGTACATTTTATTTTATTTTATTTTTAACGTAACACAAACTTAAGGTTTATTCCCCTTCTTCTCCAGAAGATATGAGGGAGAAATATGCACCATGGGATGTGGGAGACGCTAAAATCCTACGGTTTCTCCCTGCAATTCCTGTTATTTTCTCCTGTTTCAAGCATAAACATTTATCTCCACTGAACCAAAGTTGAAACATTCCGTTCATTATTATTTTCTTTTAAATAATTCATAGTTGGTGAGATGTACAACTTTGGGGGGAACGCACAAAAGAACTCGTAGTAACCAGGGGAGAGACTTTTTATAGATGTGCTATGTGAGACGATCCTACGCTGACAGGGCAGAACAGAGCTGCGGGGGAAGATGCAACCCAGCGACCGGGGAGGGCGGACGACGCACAGCCTGCCTCGCCCTGCGAGACGAGTGCAGAAGCTGCCTTAGCCACAGCGAAAAGGAATGCTCCTTCTTTCTTCTTAAACAATTTTTTTCCTGACCAAGAGAAGTCAGAGAGGGCGGGGCACGTTTTCTCACTCGGGTTACAAAAACAAACAGAAACTGCTTCCCCTGTGTGGCTATCGCTGACTTCACTATCGGCCTTGCCTTGTCCTTGATCCTGGGTTGCACAACCCCAGCCTCGCCCAGTCTCTAGGGTACACAGCTCCTACCCCAGCCTCGGCAGAGATCATTCCCCTCACAGTGTGAATTTCGGATGTTGTGAGCCCCCAGGAGCCGTTCTGTATCATTGCAGGGTATTTTCTTTGAATGCAGTGGAGTCGCTCAGATTCCCACGTCCCAGGAAGCTGCTCTCTGTCGGAGGGAACATTCTGTCTCTGTTCGCTGGAAGCCAGTCTTATTTTGTTCTTTTCAGTAGGGAATGTTTTCATCGGGGGCTTTGGTAGAAAAGGTTCCATGCTCAGAAAGAGGGTGGCTTTGTCTCCTCACTTTCATGACCTCTGTCAGGAGTTCTTTTGAGGTTGCAGACAAGACATGATGGGGAGAAATACCCAGAGCTGCGCTGATGACATATTGGGATTTGCAAAGGAACTACTAGCCAGTATACCTGGATTTATTAAAATGTCATCCTTAGATGCTGGATGTGACTGGCTTGTTTAGTTAATACTAGAGGGGAAAAGAGTTTGTTCTCGAGGGAGAGAGCAGAAGGAGAAAACAGGCATGCAGACAACCATAGTGTTCCAGCCACTTTGTCAAAGAGCTAGACTCTCCACCACTCTGTCCAGAGACCAGCAGTCAGCCCAGGCCCCTGGGTACGAGGCTGACCTCCAGCACTGGTGGCCAAACTCCCCAGAACACAGAGCTAGTAGAGATTCATTCACTGGTTGTTAATTATGTTTCAGGCATTAGTCTTGGCACTTACAAGTACTTACATTATTCACCTTAATACTCTCAATTTAGAAAGTAGATATAACTACTGTGCATATATGGGTTTATTTGATTGATTTTTATTTATATTCACATGGCTCACATTCTACTTGGTCAGGCCACTGCTCAAATGTCTTCTTTGACGAGGCTGTCCTAGCCTCCATCCGCACATAACACCTCCTGTTCTTCTCTGTCTCTACCCTTTGTCACTGTTACAGTCCAGATAAATTCCGGTTTGTTAATTCTCTCTTCAACTATTCTTGGTCTAGGTCTATCATGGTGACTGTCCCCTTCCCCCACCAACAGGTATATTTTCCTTCTCCATTTCTAATTTTTTATCTACTTTGCTTATTTTATATTATGCCATCAATCTGGTTGCATATATATATATATATAT
>NW_004624771.1:3702825-3811072 GCF_000247695.1 Heterocephalus glaber
TTTTTTTTTTGGTATCAGGGATCGAACTCGGGTCCTTGTGCTTGCGCAGCAGGTGGCGAAACCACTGAGCTAAATCCCCGGCCCAATTCAGACTCTTCTTAACTTGCTAAGTAGCCCAGCATGGTCTTGAACTTGCAGCGATCCTCCTGCTTCAGTCTCCCAAGTGCTGGGATTTGAGGCGTGCACCACCATACCCAGCTTGCATATAAAATTTCATCTTTTTTTTTTTTGGTACTGGGGATCAAACTCTGGTCCTTGTGCTTTACAGACAGGCGGCATAACCACTGAGCTAAATCCCGGCCCCTGCATATATAATTTTAAAGGATGTAATTCTTTCATTTACAAGGGATTTAAACATATGTATTTTCCATCCTTTTTCAGTATATTTTCTTATTTTCTTTCTTTCCGGAAAAACTCAATTCCAATTAGTGATTTCACTGACAATCTTTCTAGATGTAAGATTTCTTCACGCATCTTAACTTTGGGTTTGCAGGATCATCATGCACAGAAGGGTCTTCCTCTGCCTTCCTTTCTCTGTCTGATCATCCCCAGAGTCCAGCCTTGAGGCACCAAGCCACATTCCAGCAGTGGTTGGCAGAAGCTTTCCCAGTCCATTTCCATTAGCCAGGGAAGCCACCCTGCCTCTGGTTGCAGGCTTCCAGCACGGTGGGCCTCCCTGCCTCATGTTGGGACTCTCTAAGGGGGAATTTGCCTGAAGAAGCCAAACTCTCAGCTACTCCTACCCACTTCCAGATTGAGAGCCCCGTGCACCCTCAGATAAATTTCTACTCCCTGCTTTGCACTTTGATTCTGCTCCAGGTCCACAAACATATGAATCTCCTTTTTGAACAAGGCATCTCCTTTATATGTTATCTATCATTGCTGTGTATTGGTGGAGGGGGGATTTCAAAGCCTTCACTTACAAGGCAATCAAGTTAAGTAAACAAGGGAGAGGAATTGGAAAACATAGTGAGACAAGATTTGGAGACAAAAAATGGGCATTTGTACAGGTTGATGAGTTCAAACATCACTGGTGAGTTTATGTGCAAGAACTCCAATTATTAATATGAAAAGAAAAGACATAAAGTTAGAGTTGGGTTGAAAGCCCATAACTTCCCAAATCTTCCCTTCCTCTTCCTCCTTATTATTTCCCCAACCTCCCTCTCCCTTTCTTCTTTCATATTGGCCATTATCCACAGGGTAATCAACCACACTAAAGACTTCCTAGCTTTAGCAATGAAAGTCTTGCTTCTCAAGAAATCCCTAGGCTTCAGGCAAGCCCAACCCCAGCACTTCAAATAGCTTCTCTATTGGTAGCAGGGTAAGGGCTGGGGATTTAGCTCAGTGGTTCTGCCATCTGCCTCCCAAGCTCAAGGACTGGAGTTCAATCCCCGGTACCAAAAAAAACCTCAAAATGGTAGCAGGGCAGATCTTACCTCAATCAAGGAAGAGTAAAGAGGTGAGCAAATGAATCATGTGGGGAAAATGTACAAGGGGAAAAAATAATAGCAAGCAAAGAAACAAATATGTCATGAAGGAGCCATAGGACTTATCCCATAGCCATGGACCAGGACCTCGCTACATGCTGGGCTGAGGGGCTTGAGTGCAGGTGTTGACCACAGGGCCTTGCTTACTCCAACTGAACTCCAGCAATAAGCTATGATGCCATGAGGTCCTACTAAACCTAAAGATGTTTGTTTTCTTGACATAGTCATTCTATTTTGGAAAACATTGAATTACCATGCCCTAAGTAAGTAAATGAGGCAGGGAATGCAGAGACTGATGGAAACCACGGAAGACTTTACTGAGCCCGAGGCTGCTTCATGCACAACACTAGGAAAGAAACCCCACCATCCCTTAGCAGATCCTTTCTCCTTGCTGATAGGGAGGTGATGGGAGTACCCAGGACAAGAGGTGAGATAGCAGTGGCAGCCGAGGCTGTTGCCTCTGTCCTCAGCATCCTGCCCTTGGGCTGAGCACAAGTTTCATGAGGACTCAGATGAACCCACCACGAAGCTCACCGCTGCTTCTGATATGGTCAGCTGTTAACCCATTCCTACCCTCCAGTCTTCCTCTCCCTCCTTAAAACCAACAGGCTCAGACTTCCCATCCTCCCTTCCCCACCTTCAAGGACACATCAGTTCATGGCAGAAGAATGCAGGGGAGATCGGTCAGCTATTTCTCCTCCCATAACGAAGCCTTTATTGCATGACCCTGCCCACCCTGGGCCTCAGTTATGGACCTGGTGTATGAACAACCACAAGCTGACCAGTCGTGGGTCACAGCTGCCCCTACCACAGCAGTTGGGTAAGAGGCAGCCATCTGGCCCAAACTGTGCCAAGTGCAGTGTGACCTCCTCCTTGAAATTTATGACACTGGGACATGGAGCACGGGACTCATTGTCTCTGTGGTGGAAGCAAGCAGCTCTGAAGACATCAGGCTGGTGTTTCCATCACAAGGAGGCAGCTGGCCGGCGGGAGCTGACGAGAGTCCAGCACGCAGAGCTGCAGGAAGGAGCATGAGGATAGCAGGCCACAGCCAGCTGCAGCTTTTCCCGAGGAGCAGCCACACTGCCTCCTGCAGTCCCATCAGCATCAGATGCCTGCTCCTTTGAATTCAAGTGAGTTAAAGGTAGGAACTGAGATTTACAATCTCCATAAATAAATGAATAAATAATGACTCTCATACACCCAATGTGTTTTGGATTTCTAATAAAAAGTTATTTTTTCTGATTATGAGAATGATGCTCATTTAAAATTTTTCAAACAATATTGAAAAGTATAAGATATGAAGTAGAAATTACCATTATCCTACCAACCAAACATAACCATCATCTGCTAATATTTTCCCAGATATTTCTTTCTTTCAAAAAATAGATAATTTGGGCCGAGAATGTAGCTCAGTGGCACAGTGCCTGCCTGGGAAGCACAAGGCCCTGAGTTCAATTCCTGGTACCAAAAAAAAAGAGATAATTTTATAAAAGTGAGACACATGCAATTTAATAACATACCATTTCATGTAAAACATGTTTTGGGTATCTAAATTGCACAATACTTTAAAAAAATATGTGTGTATGAGTGCACAACCATGCACACACACGTGTGTGTGTGTGTGTGTGTGTGTGTTATTGGGGATTGAAGCCAGGGTCTTCACATTGAGCTACATCCCCAGCCCTTTTTTATTTTTTATACTGAGACAGAATCTTGGAAACTCACTAAATTGCCCAGGCTGGGCTGGACTTTGAGATCCTCCTGCCTTGGATTCCCAGAGTGCTGAGATCACAGGCACGTGCTGCTGCGCTTGTCTATTAAGGCACAGTGATTGGACCTGTCTCTTTGTTGAATCTTTATGCCATTTCAACTGTTTCTCTGTACAGAGCACAGCAATGAACACCCTTGTATGTACTTTGGACCCAGGGTTCCCACATGCCAAGCGTGTGCTCTACCTCTGAGTTACACCTGGAGCCCACTTCTCAAATTCTAATATTGTCATTTGTTTGTAGGACTTGACAATCTTTGACAATTCCTCCTGGGGCCAGTCCTCCGAGTTTTATATATTGTTTTTGGATTCACTGTCTCAGCATCCATACTGCCAGCAAACATTACTGAGCGTGTGCCATGTATGTGCCAACCACTGTATTAGATTTTGGGGAAACAAATATGGACAAATAGTGGGTTTTATCCTGAGGAAGGAGAAACAAACATCTTTCGAACTCTGACTCTGTGCCAGGCATTGCACTGTACAGTATTCTTTATGTCATTTTTTTTTTTTTTGAGACAGGGTCTTGGTACGTAGCCTACCTATACTGGCCTCAAACTTGTGATCCTTCTGCCCCAGCCTCCTAAGACCTGAGATTAGAGGCACGGCCCACCTTGCCCAGTGTCACTTATAAACAACAGTCCTGAAGTCACGATTGTAATTATCTCCATAGAAATAAAGAAAAGGCAGATCAGAAAGGCTGAGTAATTTGTCCATGATCCCAGAGCAAGTGCAAAGCTGGGATTTCAAGCCAAATCTTATTTCTTTCTGTCACACACTGTTTAAGAAGAGAAACATCAAAACCAAGTCACAAGCTCATCGCTGACGTTCAGCAGAAGCAGACCTCAGTCAAGTCTTTTCTCTGTAGCAGGTAGCTTTTTAATAGTCTAAGTTACAAGGACAAAACCAAGGCTTACATGATTTGCCCTGATTCCTAACAGCTTCAGGAAGCCCTTGGTAAAGCAGAGTATTTACCAGCTGGGAAGCTGGGGAGGGGTCTGTCTCTAAGTAGTGAGAGGGAAGCTGAACCCAGCAGGTGTGACAGAGTTCCTGGAAAGATCAGAATAGCAGCTGGAGGGCAGGCAGAGCCATGTAAAAGAAGAGGCTGGGGAAAGGGACAGACTGTTGGGAAGTCATCTTAATCTGTTTTCCATCATTGTAACAAAATACCCTGGGCTGGTACCTACAAAGAAAAGAGGTTTAACTGGCTCACGTTTGGGGGCTGGAAAAGCAAGACCAGGTGGCCCTGTCCATGTGGCCTTTGGTGTGGTCCCCTGGGTCACATCACGTGAAGATGGATGTCATCATGGCAGGCATGCATGTGAGACAGAGCAGTCACACAGCCTGACAGGAAGCCAGAGACATGGGGAAGGAAGGCCAGTCTCTTTTATGACAAACCCTCTCTCACGAGAACTAACTCACTCTATGAGATCACGATAAATTCCTTCTGAGTGTAACACCCTGATGACCTAATTACCTCTCTTTGGTCTTGACCCCCTTTAAGACAGTAAGTGTCTCACTAAATTTCCCAGAACTTGCCATCCTCCTGCCTCAGCCTCCTGAGTGCTGGGATTACATCACCATGCCTGGCCTGCTCCACTTCTTAAAGGAGCAACATTGCCACACTGGGCACTGAGCTTCAAACGCAAAAACCTTAGGAGACCACACTCAATCACACTGTATCCAAAACACACCATATCCAAACCCTAGCAGATGTTTTAGGGATGGGGCTCCTGGGGGTACCATTCTGACCTGGCACCATGAACATCAATGTGTCAGCACAGGTCAGCCCTGAGAACAGCATGCACCTTGGGGAAGCCTGTCATGGAGGAAGCTGGAGCACCACCTACCAGGCCGGGGCTGCAGTAGCTGGTTAAGCTGGACGGCCATGAGTCGGAGTCTGCCCAGAGCTTCAGATGTGTCAGTGTAAGGGCCACAGAGCGGACTGGGTAGTGCCCCATGTCAGTCGGGGAATTTCTTCCCCCAAAATATTTTTCTTCCCTCCTAAATGTCTTGTATTTCTTTAACAAAATACCCAAGTCTGGGTAACTTAATAAGAGGTTTATTTGGAGGCTGCGGCAGGAGGATCGCAAGTTTGAGCCCACCCTGCACAACTTAGCAAGACCCTGTCCCAAACTGAAAAAATTTAAAGCGGGTGGGGGGCTGGGGATGTGTGCAGTGAGAAGGCCCTGGATTCAATCCCTGGGACCAGCAAACAAATAAATAAATACTGTAAAAGGTTGACTTGGCTCGTGACTGGTGGATAGAAGGGCCAAGTAGCATGGAGCTGCCATCCTGGCAAGGCCCCCTGGCTGCATCCCCCACGGCAGGGAAATGGGAAGGGAACCTGCTCCCCTGAAGAAGGCGCTGAGCAAGTGGCGTGGCCTCACTTGACAGCAACCCGCCATGGTGCGAACCAAGGCCGCACACGTGTGACTTCGCGCTTCCACATGGCCCTCTTACAGGTCCACCACCTGCCAACACGGCCTCCTCCCCGGGGACAGAGCTTCAGCACATAACCTGGAGGAATCACCCTCAAGTCCTGTCCAGGCCGCTGCACCCCCATTCAGGTAAAACCTGAACTAAGGAGCGCGCACCACTGCAGCTGTCTCAAAGTGGCCACGACTGTGGGTGGGGTCTCCCCCTGCTCTCTCTGTGCTCTGTGTTCCACGCGGACTCCTGGTGTGAAGGCAAGCGTGACCGTGGCCAGTGCAGTATCTTCTCTCTCTCAGAATCAAAAATTTTACATATTGATTTTTTTTTTTTTTGCAGTTCTGGTGATTGAATCCAGGGCCTTACATTGAGCTACATTCTCAACCCTTTTTTTCTTTTTAAATTTCATTTGAGACAAAGTCTCATTAAATTGTCCAGATTGGGCTCAAATTTGTAATCCTCCTCCATCTGTCTTGGGATTACAGGTGAAATTTCCAGTACATAAAGCGAGTAAAACTAGCTTCTGATCCAAGTGGAAGTCAGAGGAGCCAGCACCGTACTGTTTCAAAACTATTGGCAGAGCTGTAAGAGCCCTGAATGTAGTTAGGTCACTTAGAGTGTGGCTTTCACTCAAAATATAAATAATTTAAAGAGCAAAATGAAAAGAGATGGATGACCTTTTGGAGATGGGAATGGAACCTGGGGAATGAGAGAGAGGTGGGTGGGGAAAAGGAGGGTAAAAGTGATCCAGATGGGAGATACATATTCCTTCCCCAAAACAAATATAATCACAGTGGTACCCTGGTTCACAAACTTAATTCTTTCCACGATTCTGGTCACAAACTGAATTAGACAAGAACTGAATCAAATTTCCCCATAAGATCAACATGGGACCTAACTGCTGAATTTAATTCAGTTCTCATCCATTTTTTTTGTGTCCAGAACTGTGGAAAGAATCAAGTTCGTGAACCAAGGTACCAACTGAATTATGCATCACAAACACATACTAATAAAAAAAAATTTTTTTAAAGAAAACATGGCTTTCAAGAAGTCCTTTAACTTCTTGTCAGCTGTTCTTTCATCAGTGAAATGAAGATAATGCATGGAGCACAGTGACATATGCTGTAATCCCAGCAATCAGGAGGGTGAGGCAGGAGGATCAAGAATTCAAGGGCAGCCTGGGCTACTTAGTGAGTTTGAGGCCAGCCTGGACTATACACTGCATAGGGAAACCGTCGCAAAAAAAACAAAAACAAAAAGAGAAATGAAGATAATAATTCTTGTCTACCTCAGAAATTGCTGTGAACATCAAGTGCAGCCATGTGGCGAAAGATAGCTATAAAGTGCCGTCCAGCCGAGAATATTCCTTCCCTTGGTTCCCCACATTCGCATAGAGCCATGACTTCACATCCCTGGGCCAGCGGACAGAGCCACACGGCTCGTGGTGACCCAAACAGTATGATTTATTTACCTTCATGGTTTCCAAAGAGAAATGGTCATTTCAAAGGTGTGTTTATTTGGATTTTTCCCTCCCTCATGTTGTTATTCTTTATTCTCAAGTTGCCTTTTCTACCTTTCTCAGACAGACAGACGGACAGACTCCCTTCTGTGTCTCAGTCCCCACTCCCAGAGATCCAAATCTGCTGCGCTCAGGGGCTCCCCGTCTCTTCTTCAGGCCTCTATGTGTCCTAGCAGGCGTTGTTTTGCAGATTCGGAACTCCTGGGAAATCCACTCTAGCAGGGAGTAACAAGCTCATTTCCTCTATTTCCTCTATTTCTCTAAGCGTACCCCAGGTCCACACAAAATAAAAACACCGAGTCTTCTCTGGGCTGTATCTAGAAAATCATTATCTCTAGTGATTCTTCTGTCACTCCATGCTTTGTCGCAGCATTAAACGTGAGGAAAGCTGTCTGAGAGAGTGACAACGCATCCACCCCAGCACTTCCTCCTGAGGGCCGGGTCCATGCAGTTCAGGTGCTGCTGGCAGGACACTACACAGAGGACCACAACAGCTCCTCAAAGCTCCGCGCTGACTGGAACGGGACTTGATCTGGGGGCGCTTTAGCAAATGCTTGTGCCGGTGCATTCTTGGCTGCTCCACTGCAGCCTGTGCTCCAGTGTTTCCCTTGTATTGCCCGACTCTCAGAGTGGAACCCTGTTGGGTGGTATGAGTAGTACCTCTGTGTTCCCGGATAGTTACCAGCTATATAGGAAATACACACGGGGATGGGTATTGTATTAAATTACATATACTTTGCTTTCTGGGTTGCTGCTCGTGTGGGGTTCCAGGCCCACAACACTGACAGTTCTTCCTTAAGAGAGAATGAGTTGGCTCTCCTGAGGGGCCAAGATCCGCCATGACCAGGGTAGGAATTGGGCTTCAAATGGGGACAGTAATTCTGCCCCACACCCCACAGATTAATAACTCAGCACCTACTCACTGAGAAGTGACTCACTCACTCTTTTCCATTCGGCTTTGACATTTCCTATAGGTTCGTGCCTCCCTTTGACTTCAGTGGAGTGCTTGAGACTCTTTCTAGAATGGTGCAACCCATCTCTGCATTTTCTTTTGAGTGGCAGCCCAGCCAGGTGGAAGAATAAGTATGGTGAAAGGAACGAGGCAGAGAAGTCTAGCTCTGACTTTCCTGGTGGCAAGATCTACTCTTCTTGCCAGGCAGGTGCTTGGGGCTTTACTATTTGGCCTCTTCCCACTGCTCAGATCTGTTCCTTGATGTTCCTCTAAAATGCCCCAATCCCTCTTGCCCAGAGGTCAGGACTCTGGTGTTCTTCCAGGGAACAATATAGGAGGAGATGCTTCTTTGCCTCTTCCATTCTCTCCATTCCCACAGCCCAGCCTTTTATCTTTCCACGGTGCCAAGGAAGCTGCTCATGGCTCCTACCCAAGTGGTCCTCACAAGGCAGAGCCCTGTGTTTGCAGCTGGGAGTGTGTGTGTGGCATTGTCACAGTGGAGTCACGGTAGAGCGACCTGACCCCTGGACTCACCAGCTTTCAGGTTGAAGACCAAGAACTCGTTGCCAGGTGGATGTGAAAGTGTTTTGCACCCAGCATTTAATTCTGATCCCTGGCTCTGCACCAGCAAGGGGCAGACAGTAGAAATGGTAGGTGGAATAATTGAAATCTCAAGATAATTGGTTTTAACTTCCTTCCTCACCAGATCTTTTACCAGAGGTATTCATTTCCCCATTTTTCTCCTTTCATTTTCTTTGTTCAACCTCTCTTTAGTGAGGTAATGAACCAAGAACAAAAGGCTGCAAGCCAGGAGAAGGGGGAAATAAGGAGCCTAGATACTCTGCAAAACTGGAGCACAGGCCCCTGAGCTGACAGTATCCCATCCCACGGGACAAGCAAAATCTCTTAATCCTTTATTCTTCTCAGAACTGCGGACCTTGTGAGGCCCTTGCCCTCCACGGGGGCCCTCCCATGAGGGCAGAAGTGCAGAAAGGTAGGCTTTGCCTCTGGGGTGCAGGAGGGGGAGGAGCTGGTTCCCAAGGGAACAAGATCCCCTGATTGACAGTCCAGGCCTGCAAACACCACAGGTGCAAGATGTAAAGGAGAAGTGGCCTGGGTGAGTTTTGCATATGGTCATAGGAAGCTAAAGTTAGGTTCTGACTTGCCCCAGGTGTAGGGACCACATTTAGCTACTTTCTCTGCTAGACCCTGGCTTGCCTAATGCTTTGGTTAGGGAGGGGTCTAGCCGATGACTATGAGAGTCATGTGCTGGAGTAAGGTCAGGGAAGAGTCCTAACTACTCCTTTCCTTCTTCGAAACCAAATCTGAACCTCACAGATTTAAAGCCTAAGTGGACCTGAAGGACTGTCAAGTCCTGCCTGTTCATCTTGATGGGAAACCCATGTCCTTCTTTGTTCAGCCTGAAGCCTAAGACATCACCGGAACTCCACAAAAGCAGGCCCCAGCTGGCATTGCTTATGGACTTCACATGGCCCGTTCTTCCAAACAGTCTCCACCCTTTGACCCCACGATGGGCCTGCCTTGGTGTGGCCTGGCCTCAATTCCCAATGCTCAGCCCCTCTTGCCTTCCATTGTGCTTTCTTCCTTCCTCACAGTTTGAGTCTTTATTCTAATGAGCCACACAACTCATTCCTAGGACCTAACACAGATCCCTGTGAGTGCGGGACCCAGGAACCTAGAAGGAGCGGTTGGCTCAAAGACCCAAGGAGGAAAAGGGATGCCAACCAGAGGTGGCCTCAGGGAGCAGAGGCTTGCAGCTGTGTGTGCTGAGTGGGTGCCTATGGCCCTAAGGGCTTGTCAGTGCCCCAGCAGCTCCAGCCCCCTCCCAGAGGTGGGCTCTGAGCAGCCACTGAAATCCAGTACAGCAAAGGGGCCCTGCTTGCTGGCCCCCCGGAGCATCCATGTGGTGCTAAAGGCATATTGCCCTCTTTCTCTTTTGTTTTCACAGAGTTCATTTCTGTGGAGGAGGGATGAGGGGAGGGGTGGGGAGGTCCTAGGATGTGGGGCACCTGGTCATGGGCCAGCAGCGGCCGTGTTGCCAGTGGCTATTAGAGGTATGTGAAGTCGTAATAACCACACCAGTCTCCATCACCTGGCCCGAGGGCGGCAGTGGTGGGGAGGACAGGGTGTGGTAGAGAGAGGAATGCTCAGATCCCTGGCCCTGTCTCTCCCGCAGGCAGCCTGCCCAGACTGCTAACCACACATTCCCTTTTTTGGTTCTGGAGACTAAAAGCTGTCCTCTTGCCAGGAGAAAGCTATAGATTCTAATACTTACAAAACAGAGAGAGTCTGGTGGGGATTGGATTCTGATCATTAGAATAACAGGTAAATGAATGGAGAGAAGATGAAGTATACAGCAGGGCACTGTCTGGGAAGTCGCTGCCACAGTTCTACCTGGGCTGAGTTTACCTCTGGTTTTGTTCAGTTTATGGACCGTGTGGCCAGTTACCTACAGGGCGGGTCACAGCACTGAGCGAGCTGGGGGCTCTGTCAGAGACAGCAGAAGCACCAAAGACTCTACGCTCAGGAGTTACGCATCTGAGGAAGGAGAAGAGACAGGACCCAGGAATACACTGCAGATCTATGTGAACAAATGAGGGACTCATAATCCGCAGCCATGGGAAGTGGGGGACAGCAGCCCTTAGCAGTTCAGAGCCAACTCTGTGGACCCTCAGACCAGACTTAGAGATTGAAGCAGACCCCTCAGATGTCCTCAACCCCTTACATTAGTTCCAAGCTTTCATTCACATTTCTGTGGAAATATTGTTTTCAGTGATTTGGTCTGATAGAGAAGTTGGCTCTTTTGGAATCAGGTTGCAGCACAGCCCCTCTGATGACCAGCTGCAAACATCAGCGCCCAGCCCCCTGGATAGGAAAGTCACTCTGTGAAGACACTGGGTGACACCCCACAATCCACCCTTAGATCAAGCCAGCCGCATGACTAAACTGCTCACACCCGAGGGATTGTTTCTGCGTGTTTGTCTGACTCTGCTGTAGTGAAGGAAACAGGTGCTGAAAAAGGTAAGGAGAGAAAGAAAATTGCTGCCTGATTTACAGGGCCAGATGTGGAGAAGATTTTTCTCCTCATGGAAGCTGGAGCTGGAAGGCAGAACCAGGGTTTCTTGGACCGGGCTCTACTGACCTCATGGCCTGGACACCTCTGTTGTGGGAACTGCCCTGTGTATTGTAGGGTGCTCAGCAGCACCCTGGCCCCTGCTGATCAGCACCTCCTTTCAGCCGTGACTCCTGGTGGGCACAGCTGCCTGCACTTGAGAGTTTCTGCCACAGACGACAGGTGCTAGAGTCCCAGGCAGCACCAAGAATGCTGCCCATCCTGCTGCTCACACTAGAGAGGGCTCCCTTTCCAAAATGGAAACTGAGTCACGGGCAGGTTGGCAGAGGCCATGGAATTTAGTGTGGCTTATATTTGAGTGACATGTGGCAACTTCTGCAGAAGGAAATTTTGAGGATTCCCAGTGTTGTTGTAAATTATTGTTGTAAAATCGTTAGTCAAATATGACACACATAAAACTGGGCAAACGTCCCACGGGCTTGTAACTTTTCTACAACTGTAAAATCCAAAAAACTCATGATTTCGACAAATCAGAGAGACAGCCAATACAGCTCGAGTGAACAGTGTGAATGTAATGAGACAGACAGTGAGACTTCGTGGAGTAAATAAATTGCCCTTTGCTCTGTAATTTGGTACTGAGCCCTTTCTTTGGGCCAGGCAGATGTCGTGTGTGTATTGACCCATACGCAACTCCTACAGGACACTGTCTCTACAAACTCCTGCAGAAACTTAGCTTGTGAGGTTACTTAGCAAACACACTCTACTCATTAAGGTCCTACTGTCTTGAGACAATTAAAATAGTGCGTCCAGGTCCCAACATGGTCATAAATACCAAGGAGTGTGAGCTCTGTGGTGGACATATGAGGACCCAGGATATCCTCTTAAGAATATTTACATTCCTGTCAAAATAAAAGGAACTTTTTCACAAGGACAAGGTCCTGAGTTCAATCCCCAGTACCAAAAAACAGTTAAGTTCCCACGAAGAACTCCCAAGAATATATTTGGAGATTCTCAAAGGAGCTCAGATCTTACAGATGAGGAATGGGGCTTAGAGGGTTTTCCAGGAAACACAGCCCCCGGAGGCAGCACTGCAGATCTCTTACCTCTCCACCCCACTGCTTTCCCAAAGCGATCTCACAGAGTTCTGACGGCGGCTGTGCAGAAGGTTTGGCTTATTGCTTTAAATGGTCATGGAACTGAACTGAATACTTCTCATTCATTTTCTAATAAATTAAAAGTTAAGGAATTTTCTTTTTAGATTTTATTTTCCGATACTGTGGTTTGAACCCAGGGCCTTCACACTTAACTATATCCCTATACCTTTTGTTGTCTTTTTATTTTGAGACAGGGTCTCGCTAAGTTGTTAAATTGCTTACCCTGGGCTCAAACTTGTGATCCTCCTACTTCAGCCTTCCAGGGTGCTGGGATGACAGGTATGTACCACCATGCCTTTTTTTAGATTTTGATCTTCGAGTATGTAGTAACATGGTTAGAAAGTAATGTATGTGCATAATGAAATATGCATATGCAAAAGTGCACTGCACATAAATATCCAGTTTAGTGAACAATTATAAAATGAAAACACACAAAGCCACAGCCAGGACAAAAGAGAGGGCATTTCCAAGCTACAGAGGATTCAGAGTATTCTTGGTCACAGTCCTTTCTCTTCCCTAAAAGTAATCACTGTCTTGACTTTTAATGATTTCCTTGCTTTCCATTATTTACCATCTTTACAGGCATCCCTAAACAATTCAGTTCAGCTTTGCCTGCTCATGAGATTTTTACCAATGAGCCCTTTATGTATTTGTGTCTTGCTTCTTTTGCTCAGCACTGTTGCTGAAATGCATGTGTGCTGTCGTAAATGGCTCTAGTTCTTACTTACCCTTGTCTGTGTTAGGCAGACCTTTGGGTTATTTCCACCTCGTGGAGATTATGAACAATGTGTCTATAAACATTCTTGTGTATATCCTGGTCCACAGGATACACATATACACCTACCTCTAGGGCATTTTCCCACACTGGAGTTTCTTCCATTGTGAATACACTGTGAACCACACCTTACTAGATAAGGGCAAGTCTTTTTGAGACTTCTTGTTTCAGTTTAAATTTCCACCAGCAGTAGTTCCCCCTGTACAGCACTCTCACTAGCACTTGTTATGGTCAAACTTTAAAATTGCAACTGAACAAGAACAGTTCTATTATATGATGGGTTTAATTTGCTTGTTTACTAAATAAAATAAAGCACCTCCTACTACAGTTATTGGTCAAGAATTTCTTATGTGCCTATTGAAGACTTTTGCCATCTTCCTATTGCCAAATTTAAATTTTCTTTTAAGGCAAGTTTCATCTTCATTAAAATTACATTTGCTGGGCATAGTAATGCATGCCTGTAATCCTAGGGCTCAAGAGACTGAGGCAGGAGGATCACCACAAGTTTAGGCCAGCCTAGGCTACATATGAATTCAAGACCAACCTGAACTACATGAAAGGCTCTGTCCCAAAACACAAACAAAACAAAAAAAAAAATTACATTTGATAGAAAAGTGTGCCCAACTTCCAAATTATCTCTGCTCATCTGAGAAATATATATAATTTAGGATAAAATGTCAAAGACCTATAAGCTTAAAAATGTATTTTTTTGGTACCAGGGATCAAACTCGGGTCCTTGCACTTGCGCATAAGGCGGCGAAACCACTGAACTAAATCCCCAGCCCAAAAATGTATTTTTTACTTCAAGTCATTGAAAAGGTAATAACAATAGAAGTTCACAGAAAAAAATACCCTTCCAGATAATTTTTCTTATCTCCATTTTCCAAATCTAACATCTTTTTATTGAATTTTTCCTCCCTCTTGTTTCCCTATATTTTCATAGAGAACAAACATACCCCTATATATCAGAGCCCTTTGTTAAAATCATCAAGTGTGAAGGTTATTATTCTATTCTGGGTTTCTCATGCTGTGTGTTGTGAGTTAACAAAATGTCAATAATAAAGCAGTGCCAGCATTGTCTATTAACTTTTGCAGCTGACATAATACTAAGTAAAATAACATATATATTTCCAATAGTCATACATATCTAATGAAAATAAATAAATAGTTCACTAGAGCCTGAGCTCTAGCTTTTGCTCACCTTATCTCCTTTTGACATTTGGGTATGAGCTCATTGGCACAGTGTGAAGCCCATATAATCTACCACTGAATAAATTATTCAGTAATCTGTGATGTCCTTGTAACATGAGAATCCCCTATTAAAAAAATAAATAGCTGCACTGCTATTTATAGTCTTGATGGAAGTTGCTTTGCTAGCAAACCTGACCAGAGTTCCCTGGTAATCTATAAGGACTGATGTTTAGCAGGGTTTTTACATTAAGCTATTTGTTGCATGCACGCGTGGATGTGTGATGCATACAGAGGACCAGCAGAGAAAGCCCAAGCGGATGTTATTTGTCATATCTGTCTCATTTTCTCCTTAACACTGTGGAAATTCAAATAGGGACAAAGCACCTATAGGTTACCTGCATATTCACTTATATATATTCCTGGCTGTATCCAGGCAACCAGATCCCTACTTCTAAAAAAGAAGATATTTTCATTTTCTGCTAAGAACATCAGATGGTCTGTCAGAGACAAATAAATATGAGCCAGGGACCCTGAGCCTCCCGTCTTACCTCTTTGCCTGCCCCCAGATAAAAGCAGTGGGGCCTGAAAGCCGTGTGGGATGTGGGAGCACAGAGTGCAGAGCTCTGGGAGGATCCTCGCAGATCAGAGTGGAGCAGATGGTCTCCATGAATTCTCAGGCTAGAAGGTCTGGAGAAGAGATAACCAGGTGTCTTTTTCATATTTAATTTTTTGATTAAAGATATTTTATGAATATAGATGCATAATTAGTATGTGGGAAAGCAATTCCCTTTACAGTAGACCCTCAAACTCCAACTAACCATTAGAGTAGCCAACTAACTCTGATATTTATGCAATATATGTCATGTGAACTTTTAAGTTGACACTTATTAAAAAAGCTTTCACTAAGTGAAACCTGACATCAAGTCATGTACAAAAAGCAGGCATAGAATCCTCAGCATATTGGAAAAAGTGTGAACTGATGAATGAAATGGGATTACGTGAAATACTCTGGATTTTTCCAATGCATCACACAGCTGTTTAGTCATAAAGAAGTTTCTGAAAAAGATATAAAAGCCACAAAATAATAATTAAATTTGAAATGTACAAATAGTCTTTAAATTATTACAATGAAATTTTGTTACACACCTATAGGAATGGTTGAATTTTTTAATTTTTGTAGTACTGAGCTTTGAACCTAGGACCTCATGCATGCTAGGCAAATGCTCTATCACTGAGCAACAT
Source organism: Heterocephalus glaber (assembly GCF_000247695.1). Next base: position 3,718,444 of record NW_004624771.1, read on the forward strand.
CCCTAGCCTTCTTTTTATTTGTTTTAAGACAGCGTCTTGCTAAGTTGCCCAAGCTGGCCTCAAACTTGTAATCCTCCTGCCTCAGTCTCCCAAGTAGCTAGGACTACAGGTCTGCACCACCACACCTGCTCAGAATGGTTAAAACTTAAAATAGTGACAATATCAACTGTTGGCAAGGCGATAGAGAAACTGAATTACACATCCATTGCTTAGGTGGTGGTCCCTCTGGAGAATATTATGGTAGTTTCTTATAAAATTAAACATATGGTTATCACACAACCCAGCAACTAAACTCTGGGAGCCCTTATCAGAGAAAATTTTAAGAAATTATATTCACATAAAAAGCTGTATACAGATATTCATACGAGATTGTTTTCAAAATAGGCCCAGACTGGCAACAGTCCCAACATTCTTCACTGGGTGAGTGGTTAAACAAACTGTGGTACATCTACTTTGGAATATTATGCAGCAACCCAAAGGGAAGAAAGCACTGGGACATGCAAAAATTGGATGGATCTAAAGCAAGACCGAGTGAAAAAAAAAAAGCTAATCCCAAAGAGTTACATATTTTATGATTTCATTTATATGACAGTCTTGAAATGACAAGATTATAGTGATGGATAACAGATAAGTGATCAGCAGGGGTTAGGACTGGGAAATAGAGGAGGCAATAAGAGGGAATAGGTAGAGTTATAAAAAGGCAACATAGTGATTGATGCACAGACTCCTACAGAGGATAAAATAGATAAAACCAAATGCGAGTGCACACACACGCACACCAGGTACATACAAGACAGGGAAAATCTGACTGCAATCTGTGGATTGTACCAGCATCAATAGTCTTACAAGGTGATGCTACTGTCAGGAAGAAACAAGAAAAGGACATTTTGCATCACTCAGTATTATTTCTTACAAATGAATATGAATCTATAATTATATAATAAGGTATCTAATTATACTTTAAAAATTAAACAAGATCTGATAGTCTCGTGATAACTGTTAACTTTGTTGTACAGAAAAAGAACCTGGGGGTGAAGCTAAAGAGCAGCAGGGAACCCTGAAGCCGTTCGTGTGTGTGTTAAATAGCATCAGCAGAGGTCATTTTGGGGGTGCCGTTTGGGGTGCTGGATTGGGAAGAGAGCTCTTAGCAATAGAGGCCAGGGTGTGCTAATCACAGTGACCTGGCTCTGTAAAGGAGGAAACGGACACAGCTCCCTATGGGGGCCCAAAGTCCAGCCATGAGCTTCTCTAAACTTTAGTAACTCTAATGCATACCACCAGACAGGGCTAAGGTTACTCCAGCTGCTGGAACCAAGTCTTGTTTTTTATAATGGATTCAGACTATAGGCAGATCAGTGCATTATCTGTGGGCGGCTTTGAATGGGACTGTATGAGTCACAGAGCTTCAACTGTGCTTCTGTTTGGTTATCAAACTGCAGTCCGATCGGTGCCCTCTGAAGTATATCCTCTGGGCACCATTAAAAAGAGCTCCAGTAGTTGGAAAACTTGTCCTGAATTTGTACTTATAACATGCCCTTACTTAGTCATTTCTCAATTAACTCAGCTTGAGGACAATCCAAGATGAAGAAAAATAAGAGCTGACAAAGAAAGAAAAAAACAGGTGAGTCAAGCAGTTACTGGGGGCTGTTCCCTCAGAACTCAGGTGGGCTCAATGGAGCTTTCATACCTGGGCTTAACGTGGGCCTCAGCCCATCCCAGAGCCATTTATAGGTGGAAGGGACTAACAATAACATACTGACTGCTTGGAAGGGGCCTGGGAGTCCAGGAGATTAGGGAACAAAAAATTTACTTAGAGTTCCAGTCAAGACTGCAGTTTTCATGCTGATTGAATAGCAATTCACAACCTGTTTCTAAATTTCCTTACTCCAGCTCCAAAACACACGAGAGTTCAAAGTATAAATGTGTATAAATGACCCTTAATAGCATTCTCTCTCTCTCTCTCTCTCTCTCTCTCTCTCTCTCTCTCTGGATATCTATTATTTTGGTTTATTTGCTGACCTTCAGATAGTTGCTGAAATCCCAATGTGTTTAAAGGACATCCAGATCATTTTATTTAGTATCTTAACAGACCTCTATGGAGCATTTTTAACTTGAACATTGAAGTCTATTCGTTGTCATCCTTTATGCTATTGGGTCACCAGCATAAGACAGATGGTTTGGGCAAATAACAGGGAAAAGGATGAGCTTTGGGTTAAAGAAATCTGCACTTGCTAGCTGTGTGACCTCATTAAATTACAGTGGACCCTCGAGTTATGACTGGCCTGAGATATGAACAACTTTGGTTATGACCTGAATTTTAGTTTTAACTTGTGACCAAAGTCTTGAGTTACAACCCAAATGATGGCTGCTTGTGCTCTGGTGGTCTCAGATACAAATTTAACTCTTAAAGAGTTCTGGGAGGAATATTACAACATCCTTTCCTGTGTGGAGTCAATTGAGAAATCCTGGACCAGTGTCTCTCTAAGGACATTGAGATCTACCTGGAAAAAAGTGTGGCCTAAAATTATACAGGAGAGAACCTGAGTCACAACCAGCCCTTGGGAATAAACTGAGTTAGTAAGTCAAGGGTCCACTGTATTTAACTTCTCTGAACCTCAGTTTTCTAATCACTAAGGCAAAGTGATTAGGACCACATGCTTTAGGGTTATATCATCTGATTTAAACTGTATACTGCTTGGATGTCCTTCAATAAATCACTAAATTTCCTTAAACTTGTTCCTGCACCTGTAAAATAGATGTGGCAGAGATAGATAAGTTCTCTCGTATATTAGTCAGTTTTCTGTTGGTGGGACAAAATACCTGACATACACAATTTAAAGGAGAAAAGGTTTATATTAGCTCATGGTTTCAGAGGCTTCAGTCCATGGTTAGTACTGAAAAATAAAACACACACACACACACAAATAATTTTGTGGAATGCAGCAAAAATAGTGCTTGGATAGAAATGTATAGCTATAAGTGCTTATATTAAAAAAGGACCTCAAATCAATTTATTATATTTCCACCTTAAGAAATTAGAAAAAGAAGAACAAAGTAAACCTAAAGCAAACAGAAGGAAGTAATAAAGATAAATGGGAATAAATTCAATAAAGAAGTGGGAAAAATAGAAATAAATCAATAAAACTAAAAGTTGATTGTTTAAAAAGATAAAAATTGGCAAACTTTTAGCTACAGTGACTAAGGAAAAAAACCCCAGAAAGCTCAAATTACAGTAAGTGTCCAATTTATGAATACTGGAGTTGAGAACTTTAACAGGTGTATGGTATAGGATTCGAAGGTATACCAGATAAGGCTCACTTTGTCAGATTACAAACGAATCTGATTTATGAATGTTCTCCAGGAATGGAACTCATTCATAAGTCAGGGACTTTCTGTATTAAAATCAGTGATGAAAGGAAATATTTCATTTCATATCTGCAAGATTATAAGGCAACACCATGAACAACTACATTAGAATTGTATTAGATAAAATGAGCAGATTCCTAGAAAGACACAAATTGACTCAAGAAGGAATAGAAAATCTGGCTAGTCTGATAACAAGATTGAATTAGTAATCAAAAATCTTTCCAGTAGATCAAGCCCAGTGCTCTGGGAGAATAAAGGAGTAGGATTGCAAGTTGGAGCTCAGCCTGGGCAATTCAGCACCTAGGTGAGACCCTGTCTCAATATAAAAAATAAAAAGGGGCTGGGGTTGTAGCTCAGAGAAAAGGCCTTAGGTTCAATCCCTAGTAGCCTCTCCCCAAACACACACACACACACACACACACACACACACAGAGAAAAGAAAGAAAAAAGAAAAAGAAAATTACCAGAATAATATCCCTTATGAATGTGAAAGAAAAATTATGGATAAAATACTAGCAAGCTGAATCCAGTAACATTTCAAAAATAACGAATTCATCGAACTTTTGTAAAGATTAAATGAGATAGCAGGGGCATGAGTCCTGAACATAAGCACTCTACAAATAGCATTTCTTCTTCCTGTTTTCCCATGAATGAGTGTGCCAGAAATGATCACCATTCACCAATGTCTGGTTTCCCTTTTCTCTATATAGTCAACCCTCATTGTTTGTTGACTCCGTATTTCTGCATTTATCCTCTTGTTAAAATTTATTTGTAATTTCAAAATCAATACATTACCTCATAGACACTCATATATATGCAGAGTGATAAAAATTTTGAAGTGGCAAATAATACCTTGCTTTCTTGTTTAAGCTCTTATATTGTTATATTGTTATTGATATCCACTTGCGGGTCTGTTTGGTAACATTTCTGTTTCCCAAGTGTAATGGTGTAAAGCTGATATTCCTAAGCTTGAAAAGGCTGCAGTATGCCTTTTGGGTAAAATACATGTGTTAGAGAAGCTTCATTCAGCCATGAGTTATAGTGCTGTTGGCTGTAGTTTAGCGTTAATGAATCATGAGATTCATTATGAATTATGAGATGTCATTAAATAGACACACATAAAACATGTGTGTTTGTTAGTTGATGAAAATGTTGCGTCCAACCTGGGTGTGGTGGTCCACACCTGTAATCCCAGCTATTCAGGAGACTGAGGCAAGAGGATTGCAAGTTTCAGGCCTGACTGGACAACTTAGTGAGACTCTGTCTCAAAGCACAAAATAAAAAGGGCTGAGGATGTCGCTCAATGGTGCAGCACACCTGGATTCAATCCCTGGTACTGCAAAAAAAACAAAACAACAAAACCAGTGTGTCCAGACAGGCTTGTAGAAACCTGATCCTGTCTTTCCCTTAGAAGCAGTGATTCAATATTCTTTAATTCAGTATTTGTAATGACTCTGCAGAACATTACCATAAATAACAGGGGCCAGCTGTACACATACCTGCTTAATAGATTAAAACACACAGCTCTACTATTTACAACATTCCCACTGAGAGACTGCTTCCCTGTACCGTGCATCTGGGCTGGTCTTTCGACTGGCCTTGACCGTGAACCTATGCCAGTGTTGCATAAGTTCTGGAGCTGTGCTTTTGCCTTGGTGCTCTCAGAACACTCTCCCAGGACCACCAAGTAAAGAAGGAGCTGAGCATCCTGAAGAATCAGAAGCCACATAGAAGACAACCAAGGGACCCAGCTGCCAGCCAGTACCACCTACGACCTGTGTGAGTGAGGATATCTTGGACTTTCCAGCCCAGCCCAGCCCATCCTCCAGCCAAATATAGCTGTCTGAGCCCAGGCAAAACCAGCCAGAGCTGTCCAGTTGACACAGGATTGTGAGGAGTAATAAACTATGCTGTTAAAGGCATAAATTTTAAGGTGGTTGGTTTGCAGGAAGCAATACCATATACACCTGCCCTTCTGGAGTTCAGTGCAGCCAGGGTACTTGCTTTTGCAAATTCTATGTGACACGGGTCACTTCCTGGTAGAATCATTTAATTGTTTTTCCCTTGTTGTGGCAATCAAGGAGGTGAGCATTGATAGAGAAGAGCTGTGAGACTGAATGGAAGCCTGGTGTGGTGGCGCGTGACGGTGACGCCAGCACTGGAGAAGCTAGGGCACAAGGATCCCAAGTATGAGCTAAGCCTGGGTGACCCTGTCGCATAACTTTAAAAAGGGGGGCTGGGGTTGTAGCTCAATGAGAAGGTCCTGGGGTCAAAGCCCAGTGCCAAGAAAAAAATGTATTTTTTAAAAGATTGAATAGAATGTTGAATCAACACACAAGCACAGTTGCCCTGGACAGATGCCGGAACCCACAGAAAATACGATGTGAGCTATAATGCAAATATTAACTCTAAGATTTTGGAGCTGTTTATTATAATATATCTAGTCCATCCTACATAGAGTTGGTCTATCAAAACTAGAGATTTTAACAGCTATTTGCAATGTAATACATTTTCCCGCTCACCTAAGAATTTCTAGACCTCTCTGGGAAGAGGAAGAAATGTTTGAATTTAGGCTGATAGTTCAATGCAAAGTTGACTGTCTGAGATTCATTACAAATATTACTCTGTCTCTTTGAATCCTTTCATTCTGTCTGCAGTTGTTGGTGCCCTTGCTGATGAATTCTATAAACGACACTCATGGACACTGATGAGAATCTGATAGTCCTGTGGAGAGCAAAGAGTTGATCCTGAACCAGGTCAGTGGCCATAACACACAGGGGAGAACAGAACACCAGTCAGCTGAGCTCTCTGTCTTTCCTAAACTTTTCATTATCACAGGCAAGTTCACCTTACAGCTCAACTGGTGTGCAACAATTTTCTCATATGTCAGGTGAAATGAGAAGTCAAATGTGCCCTGAAATCTAAATGCTAGCTGATAAAAATGAAAGTTCTTTAATGATGTTTCTCAAAAAATCACCTACTTACCTCTACAGATGGGGCAGCAAACACTAGTTAGGTTTACAAATAGTAACACTTGAAGTGTTTCTATACAAAAATCCCCTTAGCTGGAGAACATGGAGAAAGATCTTTACTGAGAAGAAAGACTTGCACTTGGGTTTCATTGTCAAAGTCGGAAGTGGCCATTGGCACACACAGAGACACAAGGCAGATTCATGCATGCAATGGAAGAGCACTGAGGACATTTGAACAAGTGTAATGATCAATGCCATTATCATTCCACATTGCTGTCAGTATTGCTGGTTGCTTCAGATGGGTGTTGATCTGCATTAAAATTTACGCTATTGGAAGGTCTGGGTATTTGTGACTTTCCACATATAGCCATTTATTTTGCTAAATGCCAGACTCTGTCATAGTGGAATTCATTTCCCCAAACTGCTTGGTCCATAACTTTCATTCACTCTGGTCACATCCTTCAAAATTTGGGACAAGGACTGACAAGGATTCAACTTGAGCCAAACCAGTATAAGTGGTTTTGATTTTGAATTAAAAGAGGAATGGCTTGGAATGGACATAAAGGAGGACTTCCGGGTAAACATCTCTCTCTGAATTAGGAGCTCAGTGCCCTGCTGATCTAGGCCAGCACCAGATCCCATCTTGTCCAGAGCTACCCTCAGTGTGTGACCCTCATGTGACTGCTGAGCTTGGGCTGCCCCTGTGTTCACCTCCTGCTGGCTCCTCACATCCCCTTGTGCACACTTGCCCCCCATTAACTCCAAAGGCACCAATTAATAATGTAACCCTGGGAAGCAAGAAGGAGAAAGGGTAAGTGCCTCTCATACAGCCATGTTCTATACTCTTTCTCCCCCTCTGCTTTCTCTGGAGTTCCTTTTCTGCCTTTCCAGCTCTGGTGCACTCATTTCCCATGCCCAGTTCCCCTCAGGAAAGCAAAGCCAGCTGAGCCACATTAGACCTGCAGTCTCTGAGGCCAGCCACCTGCCATTGTGCCTCTAGGGTTGGAGGTGCAGGGTGGGCCCCAGGTGTCCCTAGCACAAGGGGAGTCCCAAGATATGAGGTTGAGGTAGGGATGCCCTGTACCTCTTTCCTGCCCTGAACTCTGCAGCAGATCAACAGCACCATGAGGCCCCTCCATCCAGTGAGGAAACGTCTGTTTAGGCCTCCACTGACCTGAAGGCAGAAGGTGGCCATGGGGACTCGGTTCCCCCCCCAAAGCCTACAGGGTTTTCTGACTGACTACCACGGAGAGTTAAATAAATAACTTTACTGAGAACCCAAGCATCAGGGGGCAGGACTCTTTCCCTGGAGATAGAAGTTCTTGTTAAAATCAAGAACAAAGGGAGCAAGGACAAGCCAAAGCAATGGCAGCAGTGTATAAAGAAAATACTTGGAAGGAGAAGACACAGTTCCTGGTTTCAGCTGGCCTCAGATGGGCTGCACTGGCCTGGAGCAACTCACTCAGTGCTCTGAACCTCTGCTTCTGCTGTAAAAAGGGAGCGGGCCTTCTCACCTCACAGGGTCACTGTGAGGCTAAATGGAGGCTCTGCGTAGGATAAGGTATTAAGGGGAAACGGTTCTGCAGTGAAATGGACAAGCGGCCTGCGTTCCCCTTCACCTAGGGTACAGTGAGAGCTGTTTTCCCCAGGCAGGCGCTCATGGTTCCTGACATGTCGGTACTTGTGGCATGTTTGCTCGTGTGTCAGGAGAAAGCTCCTTTTATTATGAGATTGGAAAATCACTGCCCTGATAATTATTGCCCATTACAGCTAGGAGAATAGGAGCCCTGGTAGGTCAGAATTCTCCTTCACATAGCCCCAAGGGCTGGAAGTTCAGGGACAGATGAGCAGAGGAGGGCAGAACTGGGCTTGAATTTGGGGTCCTGGCCCATCTGCAAGATTCTCCAAGCAACAGCATGTTTTCCTGTGGCAGTGTGGCTGTCTGGGTCATAGTGTCCACTCCCTGCCTCACTCCCTTTCTCCCTTACCTGTGCCACTCTGGTATTACACCTCCCCATTAAGCCTCAATATACAAATTTTGCCTAATATACTTTTTCCGGTCTGGGCATAGTAGCACATGCCTATCATTCCAGCACTCTGGGAGGCTAAGGCAGGAGGATCTCAACTTTAAGGCTAGTCTGGGCAACTTGGTGACTTAGTGAGACCCTATATCAAAATAAAACATAAAAGTGTTGGGGATAGAGCTCAGTGTGAAGGCCCTGGGTTCAATTCCTAGTACTACAGAAACAGACAAAAACATAAAAAAAAAAACATAAAAGCTTTTTCTAGGAGACAGTCACTTTGACCCACACCCTCATCTCCTGGCCTTCTCTGGAAGGACCTATACTCAAGTACTCCCCTCGGAGCCTTTGGACAAGAGGCCAGGACCTCTCCTGCAGGGACACCTAGTACAGTGGTGAGGACCAACAGCGTTTATGAGGCTGCCTTTCTTGGAACTGGGTCCTGGGAAGGAGCAGGCCCAGCAGGAAGCCAGTTTCTCAGGTGAAGCTCTGGAGAAAAAGCTTTCCTAAGGCTCCCGGTCCCACCCACAATGCCATGGACTTCTTTATTACAAAAGGGACAACTCTGTAAGAAAATAGCAGCTTCCAGATGCACTCTCTAAAATTGGAAACCATTTATATGAAGAAGTTATCCATGTTTATAAAATGAAATTAATGTTTCCCCTACTTAATAACAAATAGGTGAAAAAGAAAAATAGCTTCTTAACTTCGTATCACAACCTATTCATTGTACAAATCATCTGAAGAAAGTATTTTCCAGACTCAGGAAGCCATATGGAGTCAAGGGTTTTTAAACTGCCTGGAGGGGGGCCCCTGGAAATGCCAGGGTCTGTCATTATTGCTAAGTAGGCTTGGGACTTGCAAGTCAGCTCTCTGGGATGGGAATGAGCTCCACCCTGTCCTCTTCCAGGAATCTGTCACACCTCATGTTTGGTGGCTTTATTAAGTGAGGCCATGAAGAGGCCACGTTGGAGGCCAGGGCCCAGCTGTAACCCGAGAGTTCCCAAGCAGTGGTGCTGGCTCATCCCCTGGCCTGGCGAGAGCTGCTGTCAGGAGCAGAGCCAGCTGGGCCCTGAGGGAGGTAGGGATCCCAAGACCTCACCCCTGGATGGTGAGGAGTGGAGTCCTGGAGAGGCCAGCAGCTGGAAAAGCAGGTGCTATCTGCAGGCAGGCAGGGAGCGGCTTCCACCGCCTTCATCTTTCCCTCCCTGTCCTATGCACATCATCCTCCTGGGCTCTGTGCCCAGTCTGCCCCGGAGTCCAGCTCCTCCTCTTCCTCTCTGTGGGGCAGGGTTCAGTCAGGCCTTTTCCTCTCTCACCCACAGAGCAAGCTCAGATTGATCTCCGGCCTCCAGCTTAGCTTCCCTCCAGTCTCCCGTCCCCCAGTCATGAGGCAGGAATGGGGCAGCGCGCATGGGCCCAGTATTCTGTGTTTCTAGCAAGTGCTCTGGGAGATTCTGCTGCAGGCTGTTACCCTCTCCTTGGGTGAGAAGCACTTCAGCTTCCCTTTCCCCACACCCCACTTTAGGTGTCGGCTGGGGACAGGGGAGGGTGGCAGATATGCCAGAGGACCCGGGGGCCTCTCACATGCCGGGCAAGCACTGTATCCTGAGCCATAACTCTCACCTCACTCATTCTGATGTGTTAAAATTCGAGATTATCAGCTGCTGCACTGTTCCCAGGCCCCACAGCTGCACTGTTACCTGGGGGAATGGGTAACTTGGGTGTCTACAGAGTCCCAGTTCCTCTGTCACAAATCCTAGGACCAAAGCTCTCAGCATCACTGCTTTCTTCCTCTTGGATTCCATCACGATCAGTTCCAAGGCCAGGGTGCAGCTCTCTTTGTGTCTCCCCGCATCCTCCCTGGCCACCAGTCCAGCCCTCCTTCCACTAAAGGCTCCGGAACCCAGGAGGAGTGGTGGGAACTGGGCAGCCCCAGCGCCTCACGGTCTGAACTATGGCTCCTCAACTCTCACCCTGGCTGGTCCAGGGCACAGGTGGCAGCCCAGTCCCCTTCCCTCTGACTTCACAGAAGCATCCCCCAGACCTCAGCTCCCTGCAGGCCTGCACCCCTGTTCCTCAGGCACCTCTTCACACACCTCCGCATTCTCATCCTCCTGTAATCCAGTCTCCACAGTGGTCACAGAAATGTGAAAAACAGAATCAGCTGTATCGATTTCCTACTTAAAATCTTCCAGTGATTCCTATTCCAAGCAATTGGCTGGGCCTAAAAGACCCACATTAGCCTGGCCTGTGTGCTGTCCAGCCCCATCTCTACCCCGCCTCCCTGTACGTTCAGCTCATCTTCGAATACATCAGACTCCTTCCCAAGCCAGGCCTTTGTGCCTGCTGTCTGGAGAGCTCTCCCTCTGCGCGCCCCATGGTTGGCTCCCTTCCTCTCAGATGCCACAACCAGAGTGGCCGTCCCGACCATCGATGGAGATAGTCCCCCTGTCCGCTATCACACTTTACCCCACTCTGTTTCCTTAGCACACAATGCCATGAGTTATCTACATGTTTATGGGCTGTCTCTTTTGACCAGGATGTCAGCTCCACAGGCCAGGAGGCTGCTCTCCTTGTTCGTGGGTTTGTCCCTGGGACTCAGCCCAGTGCCAGACACAGAATTAGTGCTCAACAAATGCTTACTCCGAACAAATGAGTCCAGGCCTCCAGATGAGGTGGCTTAGGCTGCTGGGTCATGGGAGTGGCACACTGCCTGGAGGCGCTGGCGTCTGTGAGCTAGCCAGACCCACAGCTGAGACTGGTACTCCCTGTCCTGGTGAGGGCACGAATGCTGGCCACCAGGAGTGGACACCCTCTCCTGGCACCTTCACCACCTCCAGTCTCTCTTCAGTGCTCATCTGACTTACATCCTCTGCTTTACTCATTCAAATCTGTTTTATTTTTTCAGTTTTATTTCTTTCAAATAGATTAGAATATGCCAATGGTTTATGTAGAGTTTTAAAAAGCTAATAGATCTTGCACTTGGGAGGCAGAGGCAGGAGGATCATTGCAAGTTCAGGGCCACCCTGGACTACATAGTGAGACCCTGTCTCAAAAAAACCAATCAATCGGGCCGGGGATTTAGCTCATTGTTTCTGCCTGCCTCACAAGCACAAGGTCCCAAGTTCAATCCCTGGTACCAAAGAAAAAAGCCCAATCGATCGATCATCAATCAATCAATGCTACTATATTCTAATACACAAGATGATCTCCTCAGCTATTGTCAAATTTGGGGGGTTGGGATGTAGCTCAGTGGTACAGCATATGCTTTGCATGGCAAGAGCCTGGGTTTGATCCTCAGAAGAAAGAAAGAGAAAGAGGGAGGGAGAGAGGATGGGAAGGAAGGAAGGAGGGAGGGAGGGAAGGAGGGAGGGAGGGAAGGAAGGAGGGAGGGAGGGAGGGACGGAAGGAAGGGCAAGAGAGGAGAGGAGAGGAAAGGAGGAAAAGTTGGAGGCTTTTTTTCTTCAGGGCCATTTATAGCCTAGTACAATTGTAGTTAGATCAATTTACCACTTACAAATCTTATAAAAGGATACAACATATTTAAATAATTCCTCTGTCAAACAGCTCTCAAACCATGTAAAAGTGATTATTCAAGGGAAAATGAGCTGACACTTAGCTGCTTCACCAATTTTCTTTTGTCTGCATGTATGTGTGTCTGCAATATTATGAACTTCACAAAATTGTCCTTCCAAAACATCCGATTCTTGATTAAATGAACACTACTTCTATAATTCCCTGATAAGTAAAATGAGCATTTCCACATGAATTAGATATGCCAACTTGTTAATAGCTTCCTGGAGGTTTTGTTTTTGTCATTGTTCAGGCATCATAAACACCACATTACAATCTGGAAATAAGAATGTTCTGCACACAGTTGATTCCCCAGTGTAGACTGGATGTTCCACAAGACAGCTTTCTCTCCTGTCTCTATTATAATACATGACAACAGTTAATTGGTTAGAAAAATATTTCACATTGTTTTATTTTAGTGAAACTCACCAAATTCAGATCATCTGGAAGAGGACGCTGGTCTAGCTTTTAAAATTAGAGAATACCAGATCTCAGACTTTCAAAAGGCAGAGTGCCTGTTGTACCCAGCCTTGTGTCCCTGGTGTTTAGCTGGGTAATTTAAAGGCCTCGCTTCCTCATCTGTAAAATGGCCGCCTTGTCCACAGCCAATATCTTCACAGGCCTGTCAGGAAGACAAGGTGCTTGGAACAAGGAACAAGCTTGCAGAAGGCACCTAACAGATGCTACCTGTCTAACAGGACTCAGTAATCATCACTTGAGGATGAGATACAAGTTGCTACCTTTAACAACTCAGAATGCTGCCTAAGAGTTTCTGGGAAGACATCCTGTTCAGTCTCCTTCAAAAACTGATGAGTCATTTATAATTCACAGCACCATTTGTATACCAACAATTATCCTGCTAAAGTCCTGACAAAAGCTGTTTTCTTTTTTTCTTTTGCAGTACTGGGGGTTGACCCCAGGGCGAATTCCCCAGAGCCTGTGCCCCGTTTTATTTTTAATTTCAGGACAGAAATTAAATTTAATTTCACAGAGTTGCTAAGCTGCCCAGGCTGAACTGGAATTTGCAATCTTCCTGCCTCTTCCTCCTAGAGTGCTAGGATTACAGATATGGGACACTATGCCCAGCTCAGGGCTGATTTCTTAAGTAAACTTAACACTCTCCTTGCACTCTTGCTTATCCTTTAAATTTTCTTAGCAAATCTTTTAACCCATGTAGAAGATAGCTTTCAGTTTAGCCTGACCATGTTCACTTACCCACATTTAAAATTAGGGGAATCTAAAGGAACGAAGTTATGTGGTGCTTTTAAACAATGGAACAATACACAGGCTGGCTACCACAGAGCACACACATCTGTTTCTGAGGTGGAGCTTTGGTTCAGCCAGTTCACTGGCTATACCATTTGGAGTGGTTCCCCTCCTAACCACTTCCTTTGCCTTAAACCCCCTTGTTTAATTCCATCTTGGAAGAGTCTTTGAATTTGTTACAGGGATCTGCAGTTTCCACTTCGTTTTTCCTAACTTATTTATTTAGCGAGTCCTCATGGTTTTGTTGTTAAGCTTAGCAAGGCATTTCATTATTTAGGTGACTCGTTTCTTGGCTCCAGATAAGTGATAGCAAAAGCAAGCTCAGAATTAAACAAAGCTTTAAGGGATTGAACTGGCCAAGACATACCCAGCCTACCTCAGACGTGTGAGGGGCCCAGAAAGCCACATTCCTTATCAGGCAGCCTCTCCCCACTGCTCCCACTCAGACGGGTGAGGGGCCTGGAAGCCTCTGTCCAGAAGATTCTCCTAGCACTGGACCTCCACTGGCATGGCCTAAGTTCCTCAGAGGAACACAAGCTTGAGAAGTCTGGTTCTGTGGCATCCTTGGAACTCCATGCTAGACTGTGGTGGCACAGGACGATGGTCCCTGTGCTCAGCCTATGTCCCACCTCCCTTCCCGGAAACAGGGGTGTACACAGTGTTGGTCCAGATGTTGGTGCCCTCTCACAATTCACGTTGAAAGCAGTCCCCGCTTCGACAGTATTCAGCAGTGAGGCCTTGAAGACGTGATTGGGTCAAATGGGCTCTGTCCTCATAGATAGGATTAGAGCCCTTAGAAGAGGCACTGAGGGAGTAATTTAGGAATCTTTGTGCCCTTTTGCCATGTGAAGAAACAACATTCATCTCCTCTAGAGGCTGCAGCAACTGCCACCATCTCGGAAGAAAGCAACAGCCTCATCAGACACCATACCTGTTCACACATCATATTTGGACCACCAGGCTTCAGAACTCAGAGATAAATTTTTGCTGTTTAAAAATTAACCAGTCTCAGATATTCTGTTAAGTATCTCAAGGAGATTAAGACCCCACAGATACAGGGGTATGCACACTGGCAACAAGTCCTCCCAGGGCGAACAGACCCGGGATGGGACCTCTGAAGCCCTAGAGTCCCTGTAGAATGCTTCAGAAGGGAGCCCCGAGGGCCCATCCCCTGAAAGTGTTTCCCAAGGCAAAGAGCCAGTGCTGGCTATTTTTCACATTGTCAATGCCGCTCCTGACCCTAAACTGTATTGGAGACAGGAGCTCCGTCAATTTCAAGAGAATGGATTATTTAAAACACTGTGGTGTGTTTTTTAGATCCTAGCAACCGTAAGTGAAGTTAGGGAAGGGAAAGAGCCTAGAGGCTGGGGTTGCTGCAGGAGCCTTCCTGGAGGAGGCCACCGTGAGAATGAAGTGGAGGATATCCATTGCTGCCATTTTTATCAGGCTTTAAGACAGCCTCTTCACCTGGTGGCTTTGTCACATTATCAGTCATATCACGTGTTTTCTTTTCTTTCTTTCCCTTGTCTTTTTTTCTTGAGTTTTTGTCTGGAAAACCACGCTGGGAAGAGCTCCATTTCTGCCCATCTCATTTTTGTGGCCCACAAAATGAAGACAAGCTCCTAAAGATCACCATTCTTCGGGCAAGAAGATTTAAAAAAAGAAACATACTCACTCCCAAGATGACTGTAAATGCCATGTCCTGCAAACATGTACAATAAAAAAAGACCACCACTCCCACTCACCTTACTCACACGTGCTTAGATTTTTCAAATATAAAAAAAATGTTTTTTAATGGCTTCTAAGATTTTCAGATCACTTCTACCATGTTCAGGGGCCATGAAAGTTTCAGAGATTTCCAAAGAGAAACATCCTGTGTGGAACAGGTTGCCTCGGGTTCATCAGTGCAATGACACAGGTACTCTCTACACGACCATCCCGACTTGGCCCGAATTGTCCCTTCTGTCACTTGCAGGTGTTATGACAAGTAACAAACCACAGTGGAAATGTTTGAATTTTCCTGTCTCTGTCCCTAAAATACCTCTCTGGGACGCCGTAGTGGTGACAGGAGATAAAACTCTGTGTAGCTGTCCTATAGCTTCTGCCTTTTCTGTGGGCTGGGCTGCAGACCTCCTTCATAGTAATGTTTGTAATTGTAAAGTTTATTCTTCGGTGTAGGACATGAATGATAATAGGTTTAAACAGCTTCACAACTAAAGCATAAAGGATGAGGGACACGGATTTCTTGGATCTTCAATTTTTAAAAAGCTGAAGAACATTGTTCTGGCTTTGTTTTCAGTGCTGGGGATTGAATCCAGGGCCTCACACATGTTAAGCATGGCTGTACCACTGGGCACACCCCAGCCCTGTCCTGGCTTCCCCACTACAGAGGCAGTGATGAGGGGGAAGAGCCTGGATGCTGTGTCACCCAGACAGACTCTCTCCTGCAACTTCTGCTGTCCTCCACTACACACAACTAGAGGCCAGGTGAGCCACCCTTCATTCATTCAGGAGGCAGCTGTGACTTGGGGCATCTCTCACCCTCCCTCACCCTCGATTTCTTCCTGCAGTAACAGCCTCTCAGGGCCAATGGGAAAGTTAAAGAACCAGAACTGCATAGCTGGTGCTCAGTAAGTGGTCAAAATAAGTCTTGAAGAGTCAGTGCCTGGAGCCCAGTGGCTGCACTCAGGCCTGGGGGGGGGGGTGCCCTCCTGCTCTGGTCCCCCCTGGGGGTGGGGTCTGCACAGCTGGGCGTGGGGATCACCAGCAGCCACAGCAGCAACGAGGAGTTCTCTGTGGTTGGGATCATAGCCAAACTGTGATTTCCACAGCTGGAGCAGAGATGATTCCAGCAACTCAGCCGTCTCCAAATGTTACCTCTTTCCCCAGTCAATACTGGGAAAATATTAGCAAACTAAAGCTTAAAACATGACCATTTGCCATTTCTCATTTTTCCCTTAAAGCGTGAAAACAAAGGGCCTGTCTGGCCTGGTTACTGTTCTCCGTCTCTGAAGGGCTCCAGGCAGTGCAGGCACAGCCTCCCACCTTGCTAATGCTCTGCCATTACTCCTTCCTGTGCTGTCCTCCCTCCGAGGGTTGGAGGCCCACACCAGCGGAGAAGGTGCTGTTGACTCACTCTCACAACTACCAGTCTTTGTGTTATCAGGGCCACAATAAAACACTGCCTTTAAAAATTCAGCAATTAAAAGACTCAGGACTCTTGGCATAATTTGTCTGCCAATCTATTTTTATATGAAGGTTGCGGTGTGATGGAAAATAAACCCCAGAGAAGTGTGATTACTTTAACAAGTCCTCCCAGTAAAGACGTTTAGGCATTTTCTAATCCCCCCCCCCAAAAAACATAACAAAAACTACCCCTCTAATTCCACAGGGATATAAAAGCTTTAAGAAACAATGACTGACGGCCCTGAGATCTGGAGGTCCAGTACCTCAAAGAATGAGGGGTGGTTCAGGCTCAGAGCAGAAGTTCTGCATTTAGGAGAAAACTGAAGTGGGTGCAGAATGCTGGTTCTACAAGGATGGCTAGAAAACGGAAATTTCTATTACAGAATGTATCCAATGCCACACAACTGCATGAGGTTTCCTAGAAGTCCAAGCACACACTAATGAAGAGCTTACAGATGAGAAAGGCTTTCTCCTACATATATGTGTGTATAGATAAAATCATGTCGTATACTCTAAATAGATACAATTTTTACTTATCAATAACAGTTGCCCTTCCAGCACTCGACAAGAACACCTGCCCTGCTGAACCCCTTTCGGGCCCATCTGCGGCCTACCCAACCCACGGCCTTAGAGCTTACTCGCTCGCCAGGGGAAACTCCAAGAACGTTGCTGGAAAGCAAAAGCAGGGGTTCTGTGGGCACGAGACCCCCCCCCCCGCGCGCGCGCCCGCCCGCGCGGTCAGCCCGGCAACGCCGCGGCGCGCGCGCCATCCTGTGGCCGCAGCGGGAACTGCACGAGACCGCGGCCTCAGCGCCCTCCGCCGCGGAGCGCAGCGCAGGGCAGCTGGAGACCAGCGACCGAGCAGATGCTTCGCTTAAAGTTGCCATCGTTCCCCACCAGGATGAGTCAACTTCTTCCCCCAAAAAACAAAACAAACGCTCTTCTTGTTTCTTTAGAACCACAGGTCTGCAGGACGGGACACAGAGGCGGCCAGCAGTCCTGGGCTAGAAGCGCTCCGCCGCCCTCTCCTCCGCGCCCCCTGCCCGCCGCCGGGGCAGCTGTCCCACGGGCTCCCGCCTCCCCTGCTGGCCCCCCGAAAAGCGAGGGGCGTTTCCCGCGCACAACTGCCCGCCTGTGGGAGCCAGCCGGGAAGGGGGCGTTGCTGGCGTCCCCTCCTGCCCAAGGTGCTGCAGCAGGCCGGGAGGCGGCAGAAGCCTGAGCCGGGCCGGAGGTCAGGGCTCGGGACGGGCAGAGCCCACAGCCCAGGTCCGCGCGCCACCGCCCGGGGCGCCCTGCAACTGCCCCTCGGGGCGGGGCCTCGGGGACCCGGGGCAAGCAGCTTCCGTCACCCGAGCGTCGGCTGCGGGAAAAGCTAACTGCAGCTCAGCCTCGCGGGCCGCAGGCCCCGGCGGGACGGCCTCCCGCACGGGCTGCGCCGAGGCAGGGCGGGGCCCGCGCGTGTGCGGGGAGACGCCGCGCACCGGGCCCTGAGCGGGGAGGAAGAAGTGGGCGGCTCCAGCGTGGCGCTGAAGACTGGGCTCCGGCCCAACTTTCTCCAACCTGAGGCCCCGCCCCTTACAGGTTCCACTACCCGCGCTGCGCCACCTAACCCTGCGCCTTCCCCACCCAGCCAGACCCCAGCAGAGCCGCGTCTGTAGGCGGTCAGGTCACTGTGAATAAACCACGTACCTTTTTTCCCTCTGGACTGGGCACTGAACCCAGAGCCTTCGTGGTGAGCCAAATCTCCCAACCCCATCCTTTTAAATTTGTTTGTTTGTTTTTAATTTTGAAACAAGGTCTCACGAAGTTGTTAAACTGAGCTCCCAGTGCTCCTGCTTTAGCCTCCCAGAGTACTGGGATTACAGGTGTACACCATCCCACCCAGCTTGTCTGTCCATCCGTCTTGGCTTCTCTTTTCTCTCTCTTTCCCTTTCTTTCTTTCTTTCTATCCTTCCTTCCTTCCTTCCTTCCTTCCTTCCTTCCTTCCTTCCTTCCTTCCTCTCTCTTTTTCTTTCATTCTTTCCTTTTTCTTTTGGAGACAGGGCCTAGGCTGGCCTTAAACTCACCAAATTCCCCAGGCTGCCCTTAAATTCATAATCCTCTTGCCTCAGCCTCCTCAATGCTGACATTACAGTCCTGTTATCTATTATTTATCAGCTTATCTATTTGTTTTAGCTTCCCCATGCCAGATATTCACTTAATTAAAGGCCACCCAAATGTCACCTCAGAGAAATTTACTTTTATGCCTCTGCCAAAACAGCCCCTGCTTCCGCCTCTGCTGTGGCATTATTCTAGGGAGAGGGGACAACAAGACTCAAGAGGACAAATGACACTTAGAGTGACAAGAGGGAGGAAGGGGAAATGGCAGGGGCCCAGTAAATGAGGCGGCAAGGCCAGGCTTGGTCCTATGGCGGCCATTAGCAGAACTGGGCTGGGGAGGCTGGCAGTGGGGAATCCAGGAGACCCGCTAGGAGGCCCCTGCAAGCCAGTGTGGCCTGGACAGGGCTGGAAGCCATAGAGATTGTGAGAGGAAGTCAGACTTAGGATGCGTATCTGAAGGTAGAATGGATGAGAATTGCCGATGGGTTTGGATGTGTTATATAAGGGGAAAAAGAAATACAAGACTATTTCTAGGATTTGTCCTGAGCAACTAGAAGAATAAGAACAACAACATCTGGGCCGGGGATTTAGCTCAGTGGTTTCACCGCCTGCTGCACAAGCGCAAGGACCCGAGTTCGATCCCTGGTACCAAAAACAAAACAAAACAAAGAAGAACAACATCTAATAGTTGTTGTTAGCCAAGTATTCTCCCAAACCCTTCACATATGTTAAGGCTCTTTAAATTTCATAACACTCCTACAAACCGTGGGTTATGATTGTGCCCATTTTACAGGAGAAGAAATTGAGGCCCAGAGATTTTGATCAATTTGCGCTGTTACAGCTAGTAAGTGGAGAAATCTGGATTCGAATCCGGAATTCATCACCTCATCGTTCTCCTTTATAAAGGAGGAATGCCAGAGAAGACTGGGGATGATGGGAGAGGAGGAGCTTCTCTGCTGCAGGATAGGAATAAAGACTTCTGGTTTAGGCAATGGCATGCCTGCTCTGAGTGATGGGGTCCTGGGACTTGGAAATGAGAGCGGCTCAGGCACTATTCTAAGTGGTGCTTCCTGTCTCTGAGGGTCCTGTGAAGACTGAGCTTGCTCCAGGAAAATGCTGAGTGCACACAGGAGACTTTGGGGTGTTCCTGGGCCCCAGGGCTCCCGGGACCGTCCTGGTGTTACTCACAAGCCTGCCTTCACCCACCACATGTCACCACATCTCACCCGCCTGACAGGATCTTTGAGGCGGTCTCCCTAAGGGACCCTTGAGTGAGCTCTGCTCCTTTCTTGCTCCCCAAAGTGCTGCTTCTGCACCTGCTGGGTTTATCCAGCTCCCTGTGGAATGGGAAGATGAACCAATGGCCTTTAGGTCTTTTTCACCTGTGAGGTAACATTGTTAATCTGGATGTTCTCTAAATTTAAAGAGCAAGACAACTTCATTCCACTGTTTCCATCAACAAAGTTGCTTCTCTGGTATATAATGGGCTTTGCTGCTGTTGCTTCGTGGGGAATTTCCAGTTAGTGAGTCCTGACAAGACCTAGGGCCCCACTTCTGCCCTCCCCAGCACAGCTCACAGGCTTCCAGTCCTGGCCCTGCCTGGAGGGAGCTCCAGCTGCCAGCGCCTAGGTGCAGGGACCGAGACCATGGGCGAGGGCAGCATACTGTGTCCTGTGGCGAAAGTCCCGGCAGTGGATCCGAAACCGTGTGCCAGGCCTGGCCTGCATCTCCTGCTGCCAGCCTGCCCTGTGCCCTGTGCGCTTCCCCAGCCGGGTTCCCGGGTTCTCCAGCCTCCCAGAGAACAGCCTGTGTGAGTGTCCTCATCAGCGAGCCCCTCGCCTGCCTGAAGCAGCCAGTTCAGTCTCCATCCTTTCCTCCCAGTGATGGCCAGGCTGGGCTTTCAGCTGCTGTCCTGTGCTGCTCTCCAATAACAGTGCTTGGGATTTTTCTGTTCTGGATCCCTGAAGGTAGGATTCCTGGCCTGTCACAGCCGATGCCATGTGCCAGTCCTCTTAGCTGCCTCTGAAGCTCAGTGTGCTCCACAAAGAGGAAGCTTCTCTTCCAGCGAAGCCTCAGAGCTTCCTGGCGAGAGTGGCTGTGCGGTGGCCAAACCCAGTTACAGAGGTTATAACAACTGTCATGTCCTGGTGACGACCTTTGGGTTCTTCTGGCTCTAAATGTGGTTTGACAAGTCTTGGTTTATATTCCCCCATCTTGGGGATTTCTTCTGACTTCACAAGTCCAACAGAGACTGGATGTGGATTCACAAGGGAAACAGAGCCTTGAGGCAGAGGTGGAGGCGCTGAGATGCTCTTTGGGGGTCTACAGGGTGCAGGGGGCTGGCTAGGCCAGGACAGAGACCCCCAGCGGGTGCCCCAGAGGCCCTCTGCACTGTACAGGAATGTGCCGTCCTCTGCCAGAAGGAAGGAAGCGGAGCTGCTGAGCCAGAACTGTATCCTGCAGACCAGTGTGTGCCTTGTTCCCTTGGAGTCTGAGCGCTGGCCCACATCTGCTGGGTGTGGTGTGCTGCCCACAGGCATGGCATGCATTGCATCATGCACACTATTAATGGTCCTACTACTTACGGTTATTAAGACAGTGAACCACTTCCATCCTGCTTGGTAAACAGCTGCTGCCCCATCCCCCAGCCCCTGCCACCTGCCACCTGTCTATCATTCCCTCAGTCCTTTCCAGGACCCCCCAGATGGCCCTGCAGTCCAGTGACTAACAGCCATGCCTGGCACAGCCAGCACTTTCAAATTCTAGTAGGGCAGAGCCTGCGGTTACATATTTGGGGTACCCGCTGCCCTTGAGGGTTCTCAGCACCCGTCAGACTCTTCTCACGTATAGCTGCCCTGTCGCCTCACTTCTCACCACAGAATCTGCATCCTGCCTGTCCTTCTCACCTGTTTCCACCTCCTGAAGAAAACTGTTCCAATTCCACAGCCATGGCCCCCACCGCACACCCTTATCTCCAAGCCTCTCATGGACTCTGCTCCACTAAACACATCTGTCTTCAAGCTGAGGGTTTGAACTCACTGACCAGTTTGTTGACGGGCTACAGATCCTTGTCTTACCATTATCTGGTAGCAGGTTAGTGCTAATCAGATTCTAAGCCAAAGCCAGAGAGGCAGAGCCCTATCTCCTAGGGCTGCCTGAGAGGGACATGCTTGAAGGAAGGAGACCAGGCCAGGGGACCCCGTGCTCCACAGCCATGAGCAATGCTGAGCTGGTCAGTGGTCAGAGCAGGTAAATCTGGTGGGGCTGAGCAAAGGGCAGGTTAAAGGGTGGGGTCACACTGCAGCAGGAGGAGGCAGAGCAGGAGGGGTGCAGCAAGGCCAGCTTAGTCAGAAATCCCATGTGTGGGGTCCGTCTCTTCCCTCTGGGCCGAGATGGGCCTTCAGGTGACGAGGGAGGCCTCCCACCTGCTGAGCAGCAGGCAGGCTGCGAGGAGAGCTCTTGCCCTGTGCTAATGCTGAGAGGAATTCGAGAAACTAGCATCGCACTTTCCCACAATGTGCCACAGCTGCTGGTCAACAGCTCTTCCCTCTGTCCCAGTTGCCAGGGATCCATGCATCCTGACAAATATACTGAAATCATTCTGTCCCCCGCCAGCGAGGTCGGCTTTCTACTGTGGCTCTGGAAGTCACCGTGCAGCCCCAGACCCTGATCCCGAGGGAAGCACTGGTGTTAACTTGGGAGTTGACTCAGAGCCCAGTGAACAGTTGGAGGCCAATCCTCTCTGCCCCACAACTTTCCCCTGCCCGCCTCTATCCAGGCCAGCTGTTTATCCTTGGTACTTGATGTGCACTTGTTAAAACCTGCAGCCAAAGGAGTCCACAGTTCAGTCCACAGGACCCAACCTTCGGCCTACTGGGATCTCAGCCACACCCCAGTGACTCAGAAAGAAATGACTCAGGTTAGACACCGTGGCTCCAAATAATCTCAAGTGACTCACAGCAAACAAAAGGAAGGTGACACCCACTGCCTCACCTATCAGCTCAACTCGTTTACCCAGCAATGGCTGCCAGCCTTTCCCTGCTCATTTACCCAGCTGTGTGTAAATACGGACAGACCAGTTTACACCCCAACCTTGCCAGGCTGGGAATCCAAATCACCTGGGACACATTCAGAGCCACTGAAGCCCCGGGCCTCCGACAGAGGTGTGGATTTAATCGCTCTCAGGTGGGCCTGGGCATCCGTGTTTCACAGACTCCCTGCGTGATTCTGTGCAGCCAGGGCTGGGGATATGGGGAGGAGGATGCTGAACAGACTCACTCTTTCCATGCCCTGCTTAGTCCGCAACACACCTGCAGCCTGTTCATGGCTTCAGCTAGTGAACTCAACTGCGCTTGTGATTATTCCAATTAATTCCAAAATTATCCCATAATTAATTCTGTGTCCAGCTCTTTCTCCTTGGGTTTTAGTAGCGTCTAAATTTCTGTTTGAGCCTCTGGATTGTGAGGTCAAAAGTCTTAATTTATAAAACACCTCCCAAAGAAAACTATTACATTATGAAAACCCTGCTATGGAAAAGTAGGTTGTGAATGAGAAGAAAGATCATTTTACTGTTCTTACATAGTGATGGACCCTTAAACTCATTTCTCTTAATATTTTGTTATATATTACATATATTTTTGGGGGGTTTTGACATATAATCTTTGTGTTAGCTTTAGATATTTTGTTTTTGTGGGGCGAGAAGTACTGGGCATTGAACCCAGGGCCTCCTGCATGCTAGGCAAGCACTCCACCACTGAGCTATGTTCAGCCCAGTTTTAGAGACTTCTGAGCATCCATCTGACTAAACAGAATAATATCATGAACTGTCATACACCTACCAACCCCCAGCCCCACCAACGGCCCGACCACCCCCTCCCCACATGCATCAATTTATCCCATCTTCTATTATTTATCTTCTGAGTTCTAAGCCAATCTCAAACATCATACTGTTTCATCTGTAAATCACTCAAAATACTTGTGGTATTATAACCACAATTCCATTATACATCAAAACAAATTAACAACTAGTGTTCAAGGTTCCTAATTGCCTCAGAATCGTCATATATGAATATTTTTAAAGGTTTAATCAGAGTACAAATAAAGTTCAGATGTCAAAACTAGTTGATGTAACTTTTTAATTTGTTTGACTCTACAGGTTACCCTTCCATCTTTTTTTGTTTTCTTGGAATTTATTTGTTGAAAGCACTGGGTTATCTTGTAGATTTGCCCACAGTATAGATTTTGTTATGATATAGTTTAACATCTTCTCTGACCCCCGCTTTCCTATAAATTGGCACTTGGATCTCAAGCTGACTTACATTCATGTTTGATTTTAGTGGTGAGATTTTCTTCAAGCAAGAGGCACAGAGTGGTTGGTTGGTTCTTTCCATGGTATTAGATGCTACAGGTAATCAGTGCCTGAATATTTTAGTTCATGACATTTCAAAAATATTTTGGCTCATTAAACATTTCAAACTATTTTGGTACATTTCAACATTTCCTATGAAGGAAAAATGAAAGAACCAGATATTTACCTACTATTTGACGCCCAGGATAATTGCTCAATTTACCCCATTTATTTACCACTTCCAGAAGAATGAATTGATTTTCTAACATCCTTCAACAGCAAACAATTAAGAGTTTGGCTTCCTTTGTAGGATCATTATGAATGAATGGACTTAACATGTTGATGTGTTTTAACTTGTTGGAATACTGACACTCCAGTGGCCCCATTTTGGCCAGTGGGAGTCTCTTGTAGTTGGCTCCTGAATCCTTTAGGCATAGCCCCAGGTGCCATGCATCCATCATGTCCAGTTTCTGCCCAGACTTAGAGCAATCATTTTTCCAAAGAGTCCTGATTCCCTTTAATAGGAAATGGCATTTGGAGATTTCACTCTGATGTCAGTTTTCCTATTCTCTCATCTTATCAAAGTGTCCTCTAATGTTAGTCTCTTTATCTTCATCTGAAAGTCAGAGTTGGTGTTGGCTTTAGTGCTGAGATCACCCAGCAGTTTCACAGGAAGAACATGCATGAGCCCTGAACCAGATGTTTATGAGCACACACTGGACAGGACAGACAGAGACAGGCTGAGGGAGCACAGAATCTCTTCTGCAGGTAGCAGGTGCAGGCAGGGGGACCTTAGAGCTGTGCTCCTTAAACTTTAATGCGCACCTCAACTGCCTGAGAATCCAGTTAAAATGCAGAGTCTGATTCAGTAGGCCTCGGTGGCCTCTGACACTGCACATCTGACAAGCAGCTGGTGGTGCCAGTGATCTGGTCCACAGGCACAGTCTAGGTGGCCAGGCTCCACCAGCATTGAGTAGTAAGTGGCTGTTAGCACTAAATGCCCAAGGAGTTCAGCACAGGGCAAGAGCAGCTTCATAGAGGAGGCAGCACTTTTGCTGTGACAATGTCTGAAGTTTAAAAAAATCAAGATCCAGAGTAATGGAGTAGTAGCAACTTCACTTTTAAAAACTTTTAAAACTTACTATTAAAACTTTTAAAAATTACTATTAAGGTACCACCATGTAGAGCAAAGTGTATAGATCATAAGTGTATAACTTGATGATCTTTTGAGCTATAATTCTTACATCATAAAATTCACTGTATTGCAGTACACAGTTCAGGGGGTTTTAGCACATGCAGAGTTGTGTAATCATCACCACTAGCTAAGCCTAGAACACTGCATCACCCCTCAAAAGAAATTCCATATCCACAGGCAGACGTTCATTCCGCTTGTCCCCTCTGCCAGCCACAGGCTCTCACTAACCTACTTCCTATTTGGTGGATTTTCCTGTTCTGTACTTTTCATATAAACAGGGTCATTCAGTAGTGATCATTTGTGATTGCCTTCTTTCACTGAGTAAAATGTCTTCAAGGCTCATATCTATTGTGCATCTATCAGCAGCACTTCATCTCTTTTGGTGGCAGATTAATATTAAATTGTACGGACAAACCACACTGTTTTTCCACATATCATCAGTGGATGGACATTTGTGTTGTTTCCATCTTTTGGCTGTTGTAGATAATGCTGCTATGAACATTCACATACATGTTTTTGTGTGGATATGTATTTTCAATTCTTTTGAGTATTTACCTCAGAGTAGAAATGTGTATCATATGGTAATACTATGTCAAATTTGGGGAGAACTTCCAAATTGTTTTCCAAAGCAGCTGGAACATTTTCTATGTTTGGTTTGGAAAGTATTTACATATAGCAAAAATCTGTATTCCTACCTCCCCAATCAAGAGTAGGATATTATCAACACTTTGCAGTCCTTATTTTCATCCCCCACTTCAAGGATATATATGTCAGCATATATTAGTTTTGGTGGCCGAGACTTTGGAAGGTAAAACTGGCATTATGTTCCCCGTGGTGGGCACAGCATTAGCTAAGGTATGAGTGTGGTTGGAAAATTCCCAGCTTTAACTGTGGCACAACAGCCAGATATGGTGGTACACTCCTGTAATCCCATCTATGGGGCAGGCTGAGCCAAGAGGATCAAAAGTTTGAGCCTGGCCTAGGCTATCTAGCGTCTTAGCAAGACCTTGTCTCAAAAATTTTTTTAAATGCTGGAAAGGGCGGGGGATCTAGCTCAGTATAACGGCCCTGGGTTCAAACCCTAGTATCACCAAAATAAAAAAGGGCTGGAGGGCTGGAGATTTAGCTCAGTGGTTCTGCTGCCTGCCCTGCAAGTGCAAGGACCCGAGTTCGATCTCCAGTACCAAAAAAAAAAAAAAAAGAATGGGTATATAGCTCAGCAGTAAAGCAGTTGCCATACATACATAAGGTCCTGGGTCCCATCCCTGGTACTGAAAGAAGGAAGGAAGGAAAGAAAGATTGGTTAATTTTGCACAGCAGGTTCCCACATTTTTCTAGTGTCCTACCAAGGCCTGATGAGCAAACAGGTTTCCCTTCTTGCACAGCCAGCAGAATTTCTCAGAGAAATAACCAGCAGATGGGCTTCTGGCTGGGCTCCTGTGGGTGGAGGAGATGGCAGAAGGAAGCTATGTGCAGATCCTACTGGATCTCACATCCCAGTGGAGAACTCAGAATGCAGGGAGAAGGTTGAGGAGGTTGGTGGATGGGTGGCTGCAAGAAAGGACTTTGCTGGGCAGGGGATTTAGCTCAGTGGGGCTGCACCTGCCTTGCAAGCACAAGGTCCTGAGTTCGATAACCAGGACCAAAAAAAAAAAAAAAAAAAAGACTTTGCCTTTGCAGTGGTCCTATTAAAACTGCTCTTCCTGCCCTGTTCATCTCCTCCACTTCCACCAGCAAGCTCTTTAGGACGAACCGGCCCCCTAGACCTGAGCCCAGCCCACAGGGTCTGAGCAGGACTTCCCGGGCAGGGGTCACGGCCGGGGGCGTTCAGCAGCACAGCCACCTGTTCCCCAGGGCAAACCGCTGAGGAGGAGCCGCACAGGGCTAGGGGGGCTCCCTGGAGGTGGCCCTGGAGAGTTGGGCTGCAGCTGTCACAGGAGGCCCTTTCTCCAGCTTCGAAGTTCTCCAGCATCTTGCCCCTCCGCATTCTTTCCCCTGAGCTGACCTCTCTGACCTCATCAAAGTGCACTCAGATGACTGCCCTGAAGCCGCCGTCGGGCTTGCACAAAGCTGCTCAGAGAGATTTGTCCGAACCCCGAGTCCCTGAAGTCGCCAGTGATCTCTCCCGCCGGCCCCGCAACCCCAGACGCCATTCCTGCCCGGGAAATGTTCAGTTTGAGAGTGCTCTAAAAGATGCAAATGTCCCGCCAGGTCTGATCTGTCATATATCAGGGATTGCTCTCCTGCCCACAGTGAGCAGGGCAGGGCCCTGCAGGAGCGGGGTGCAGAGGCTGGGCGGCAGGGTGGGTGTGGAGGAGTGGGGTGCCCCCGTGTGAGGCTCTGCGGAGAGGGCTCCCAGGCCAGGGTCTACACAGGGAAGCGCGGCGGGGGGAGCCAAACTTTCTGTGGTTCCTTGTGTGTACAGCAGGAAGAGCCTAAGATTCGACTTCCCGTCCTCTCCCCCGGGGCCCTCGGAATTCTACGCGTCTTCACTCTTCCTTTTCTCCCCACACCTTTTCTCTTTTAGGCACTCTGCTTCCCTTATTTCTTTTCCTTGTCCCTGGCACAGAAAATAGTCTTATTGGTTTTATTTTCTCTATAGTAAAGATCTAAGAGGGCTCGGGGACTAGCCTAGGCCTCTAACCATTGTTGCGGCATCGCTTTCTGGGAAATCACACTGGCTCAGGCTGGTGCTCAATAATGCCAGTTAAGCAAATCAAGGAACAAATGCAAGTCACTTCACTGTGGGTTCTGAATACTGCATTTGGGTCTGGCCTTTCGGAACTAATCCCTATGCGAGTGACCACTGGCTTTCCTGTGGGCACAAACTAGTCAGCCCGAGGTTGAAAAAATTCCAAATGTGAGGTGAGGATGAGACTCAGGGTCTAGCCTCCCCTTAGGTCCATTTTGGTTTTTGCAGTGCGTTGTTGCAGCTTTTCCCTGTGCGCAGCTCAGTGGGCAGGAACTGATGGGGCCCCAGCGCCCCCTGCTGGTACATTTTCATAACCAACTTTTGCCTACCTGAGTTTCTACCTACCTTGTGTTTATTGAGGATGGGGGAAGGTTGGGGGTGAGGACTTCTTGTTTTATTCTAGGCCCACTCATCTGTAAAATTCCAGTCCAAAGCTGGCTCCTGGTGAGAAAAATGAGTGTCGGAGTGGACCCCCAGGCATTCGAAACCCAAATGAGAGGTGGTTTGTTTTTGTTTTAACAACCTCCCTAGCTCTGAGAAAAATCGAGTAGAAATGGCTTCCACTCTAGGCTCAGTGCTTCGTCTGATCTCACATGGGCTCTCCATGCTTTTGAGAGGCAGGCTCTGAAATCCGAACTCTTGGGTTCAGATTCTGACTCTGCCATTTAATCCGTGACTTTAGGACAGATTATCTGCATTAATTTCTCTCTCAGCCTGGATAAATTGTATAAAGGATAAACTACAAAATGGGAATGATGACAGTTTGAATAACTTCATAGGATGGCAAGGGAGACTTCATAGGGTTGTAATAAGAATAAAGAGAAAGAACGCAGGTAAACCGCTGAGCATAGAGCCTGCCCTGCCTGTCATCCATGTGTCCTTTGTGTTTATTGACCTCCTGCTGTGTCCAGCTCTGTCCCAGGCCCTAGGATATGGCAGCGACAGCAGCATCTCTGCTCTTAAGGATCTTGCATTCAACCTGAAGACAAATAAATGTGTGGTGTGAGAGGTGATGACAGTGTGCTGGAGAGGAAAATAAAGCAGAGTTAAAAGTTAGGGAATGCCGGGGAGTGAGAATATTGTCATTTGCATAGAATAATAAGCAAAGTGTCAGCACAAGGGCAGGGCAGCCGGCTCTGTGGAGAGCTGAGGAAATGGAAGGGAACATCTGTAGTCGGGAAGGCCCTGAGGCAACAGTGTCCGTGGTATGTTTAAAGGAAAGCAAGGAGACCAGAGTGGCTGGTGCCCAGAACATGAGTAGAATATAGTATGTGGGGTAGAGACCAGTGCAGGCAGCAGGGCAGATCTTGCTGGGGAAGGCGAGCCATTGATTTCGGGTTTTATCCGAAGAGAAATAGGAAAACATTGGCAAGTTCTGAGCTCAAGAGTGACAAGATCTAATTCACACTGTAAAAGGACAACTCGCTGGCTGAGCCTAGACCACCGAGGACTCCTACTGAGGCAGAGAGTAGGGCACCAAAGACCGAAGACCAGCTAGGGGAGCAGTGTAACTTGTTCATTACAAAGTCCTGCACGCGGACCTCTGAGATCCTGAGTAGGTTTATTGATAGGAGGCCTAAACCTGGCACCAGCTGGAAGAGGGGGAAATACAAAAGGACAGTGGCCATCGAGCCTTTTGCTACTGTGTTGTTGCAGTAACTCTCTTTCCTCCTATAAAGGGTACTTATTTTCCTACTTTTACTTGGCCCAAACTCACTCTGCAGAGCCTGTTTCTTTTCCTACTCTTAATAAATGTAAAACCTTGCTACCATTTGTACTTGTCTTGAGCAATTCTAGGTTCAGGGAAGAAAGAACCTAGAAACCACCTCTAGCAGGAGACAACCCCGAACACTGCTGTGCTCCAGAGCCGTGGTGGTGGTGACTCAGGGAAGGGGCAGCAGTGGTGAGAGACATTCACTGCATGGGCAGCACCGAGGCTGTAAACACACAGCTCCTGCTGCCCCTTTCAATTTATTCAGAGGGGTTAATTTGCTCCCTTCCCTGCAAGAACTCTCAGGCGGACACGTTCCCTGAGTCTGTCTCAGGTAATAAAGAGGTCTCAGGTGCTTTCCTTCAAAACACACTTTAGGAAACTTTGTCTCTATTCTTTTTTTTTGGTACCAGGAATCGAACTCGGAACCTTGTGCTTTCAAGGCAGGTGGCGGAACCACTGAGCTAAATCCCCAGCCCATTTGTCTCTATTCTTAAGGACCACTCCTGATCATCTTTCCCTTCCTTAAAAAAATTACTGTGTTTTATTATATGAATACATTTGCTGTAGAAACATTAGAAATTATAAGTATACGCAAAAAATGACAGAAAAATCGTCATAATTCTCCCCCGCTGGGAAAAGTCCTTGCTGGGATTCCTGTGTCTATCTTCTAAGTCTTAGTAGTTCACACACACCTTCCTTTCCATATACACATGCACACATTTTTTAACCAAAGTTAGGACTGTATTCTAATAGTTTCATATGTGCTATTTTGCATCTAATATTATATCATTAACATGTCATTAAATATATTTCAGCAATATATAATTTTTATGTCAGTAGCATATTCTGTTTTATTGGTGTGCCATAATTTAATTATTTGGTATTCATTTAGCTTGTTTCTGATTTTAAATATATATTATAAATGACTCTTTGATGAAATCTTGGGACACATTTGTAATCTTTTTTTCCAGTACTGAGTATTAAACTTAGGGCTTTTGCACTGAGCTACATCCCCAGCCATTTTTTAAATTTTTATTTTGAGATTGGGTCTCACAAAGTTGCTAAGTTGCCCAGGTTGGGCTCAAGTTCACCATCCTCCTGCCTTAGCCCCTCAGGGTGCTGGGATTACAGTGTGTGCCACCATGCCCAGGTACCAATCTATAATCTTTCCATGACTTCTTAGGCATCTGATATTGATGAAACTGTCCTTCGAAATGATTGTATGGAATAGACTTATACCAGAGTTGCTCATCTCTGCCCAAACTCATCACTTATAACAGAATCCCCCCCTCCATTTTTGGTCCCCACTTTAAAAAGTTAATGTCAAGGCCTAGGGATGTAACTCAGCCTAGCATGTGTGAGACCTCGGGTTCAATCCCCAGTACCACCCCACCACCACCAGAAAAGAGTTGGCATCAGCAAACAGACAGTTTCACTTCCTTTCCTATTTGGATGCCTGTATTTCATTCTCTTGCCTAATCTCTCTGGCTTGGATTTCTAGTGCTATGTTGAATAGGAGTGGTAAGAGTGGGCATCCTTGTTCCTGATCTTGGAAGAAAAGCTTTCAATTTTTCTTCATTTGGTATATTTTCTGTGGGTAAGTCATATATGTAGCCTTTATTGTGTTGTTACATTTTTTCCATACCTAATTTATTGAGTTTTTTTGTATATAGGAAAAGATGTTGAATTTAGCCAATTTTTTTTCCAGCATCTAGAGATGATTTTTTTTTTTTTATTCTGGTAATGTGGTGAATCACATTTATGGGTCTATATTTACCGAACCATCTTTGCATCCTACAGATAAATATAATTTGATGATGGTAAATGATCATTTTAATGAATTTAGTTTGTTCGTATTTTGTTGAGGATCTGTGTTTATCAGGGATACTGGCCTATAAGTTTTTACTTGTAATGTCTTTGTCTGACTTTGGTATTAGGGTAATGCTAGTCTCATAAAGTGAGTTTGGAAGTATCCTTGCCTCTTCAGTTTTTTGGAAGAGTTTGGGAAGTGTTGGCATCTTCTTTTAATGTTTGGTGGAATCCAAGCACATGCCTGTAATCCCAGCTATCCTGAAGGCTAAGGCAGGAAGATTGCAAGTTTGAGACCAGCTTGAACAACTTATTGGAACCTTGTCTCAAAACAAACTAAAGAAGGAGTAGGGATGTAGTTCAGTGGCAGAGCACTTTTCTAGCATGTGTCGAGGCCCTGGGTACAATCCCTAGTTCTAAAAAAAAGAAGTTTTAGGGGGTAGAATTCAGCCATGAAGGATATCAGTATTAAAGCGTCACATGGGCAGGACCTCCCAGCACTAGGAGCTGTTCCATTGTCCTGGGGGCACACTGCTCCCCGTTCAGAGTTCTTTGCAGTGGAAGGGAACAGGCTCTTATACTCATTGTTTAATCTTCATTCTGGAGATTGAAATTGGTTTGCTTGTATTTTATTTTAATATAGAAATATCCCAAGGTCACCTTGATCACAGATATAAAAAGGAAGAGGATTGCTGGAAGACTCTAGGGACCTCTGGGGACAGTCAGGGTAGCACCTCTCAGGAGGGTGGGTAGTAGCCCATTCCCATGGAAATGGCATAGAGTCCGACCTGTCAAGCCTCAGGGGATCTGGCATTGGCTCCAGGCAGGGGCGGTGGATGCCTGAGCCCATGCTCACCCACCTCTGGGCTGGCCTGTGCCTACGATCTGTGAGTGGGCACTGTGTCCGGGCCGGGCAGTGGTGGGAATAGAGGCACTGGCTTCCTCCTGGACCCAGCCCTCCTCATCCTAATTGCTCCCAAATGATTCACCCTTGTGTTTCTCTGGTGACTCATGAGCCAGGGCCGAGGGCTGCAGCACCTGTTACCTGTGGATGACTGGGGTGAGCCAGTGCCCCTCACTCTGTTCCCACTGGTCACTGTCCCAGTATGAGATGCCAGGTTCCAAGGGACCACTCCCTATCCTCTCCAGCAGCCACTCCCAGTCCCGTAACATGGTTATATTTTCCTATTGTTTGATTTAATGCACACATCCTTCCTCCTCTCAAAACCGCACCAGCCATTTGTTTACCTTTTAAAATTAGAGTAGATCTGAATTCATTTTGTTGCTGGCCTGGCTGTGTCTGGAGTCAGTCAAGGTGTCAGGAAGCTGGGACTGTGAGTTGAAGGCCTTTGCCTGAAGAAATAGCAATTCTGATCTCCTTGTCATCGTTATCATAACAGGTTTGTTTTGTTTTAACTGAATCCCCAGCTCTCAGTTCTAGAAGCCAACTGAGTTGCACCACATTCCAACCCCAATTCCCCGGGGAGAAAGTGCCAACTCGGCAAACTAGTTGGATATCCTCCTTGGTCCAATCCTTTGGGTCCCACCTATGGCCAGGAAGCTAGGGTCATGTAGCACAAAAGTGGGGCCCTAGATAGGGCACAGCTCCCCCAGACTGTGTCTGTGGGACAAGAATAGCATCTGGAGGAGAAGAGACATGGTTAAGTATCATGCTGCTCCACATAAGGTGACACTGAGATCACAGAAAAAGCACAAACTCGTGCATAACGTCAGCAGAAATGGCCACTGTGGTTCCCTGCAGATCCCTCCTCAAGGGCACACTCGACAGCTGCTTGACAGTCAGGTAAACCTGTCTCCTCAACACACACTCTGTCCTGCTGCCCCTCGGCTGGGTGACGTGGGGCCGAGGTAGGGTGAGCTTAGGAAAGTCAAGGGATGGGGCGGGGGGTGCAGCCCACTGCCACTCGGTCCTCACAGATGGGTGGGATTCAGCTGACCCTGGAGCTACTCCTCAATGGCTTTTTTTAGTTCGTAAAACTGGCATCTATTTGGGTTTCAAGAAAACATCTTCATCTCATCAGGTAATCTGAGTACACAACACAATCACATATGTGTATTTCCCAATATGATCTGGGATAAAAATATACCTAGTTTGGGGAGTTTTCTTGGGACCTCCCCCAGGCCTGTCCACTCCTGGAGGGATCCATGGGGGAAGAGACCACTGCTAGCATCCTGGGTCCCTGTAAGCATGTTCACGGTACTAAGTCCACAAGTTCCGGAGCATGAGAGGTCAAGCAGGTTGACATGGAATCCCACAGGGTAGGCAGCACAAGTGCGGTGGACAGTATCTCCTGAGCACTTGCCAACTACAGGGTTCTGACCTCCACACCAAGGATGAAGAGGAAGACATCGTCCTGTCTCCGGAAAGCAATCATCTGCACACACAGGAAAGACATGCGCAGGCTGGAAAGAGTATGAAGGTGGGGAATGTTTCTACATGGCCGAGTGACCTAGTCACTGTGTCTCTGAGGAGCTGTGTGGAGACAGAGGGCAGTCCTTCAGAGGTTTGGGGTCTTCAAGGAGCTGAAAGAACAGGGCAGCAGCGAGGATGGAGGTGAAGGTCATAGTTGGGACCCTAGAGTGTAGGATTTACAGATGTGAATGGAGGAGAAAAGTTCAGAAATAGATCAGAAATTCAAGGTCTTGGATGGCAGGCAAAGAGAACAGATATTATCCCATAAGAAATGGGCACTGAAGATTTTCAAGTAAGGGGATGAGTTGGAGAGGAAAGTAGTTGCTAGGGATGGAATATCTGGAAGTGGTGTGCACGTGGGTTCCAGGCTTGAGTAGAAACTACTGGAGCTGAGAGGAATGGTCAGAAGCTATGACAGGTAATTCAGGATCCAGATGCTTAGCGCTTGGATTTGAGCCTAAATGGGGAGGTGGTGTCGGGAATAGACATTTGACATGTTATAAACGTTCCCTGGGACTTGCTAGCTCATTTGCCATGGGAAGAAGAGAGAAAATAACAAGCTTGTATGGTCAAGTAGTACCAGTGGTAGAAATAGGGAATATTTTCCACACCCACGCATCCATCAAGTGGCAGAAGTAAAAGGTAATCAATGAACTCCATGCAGCCTGCCCTTAAGGAATGCACATCCCTTTCTCTTACCCCCAGCTCTTCCAGGAAAGGGCCTAAGAGCCATCTAAGATACATCATGGTGGAGACGGCAGAAGTATAAAGAGGAAAGAAAATTGCACGCTGGTCCTGTAATCAGTACTTTACTCACATTCTGAGAAATCCTTAAAATAGCCCAAAGAGCTTTGGGAGAGGAGTGCGGGGCTTAGCTGCTAGAGAAGGGGCTCTGCGCTCTACAGCAATTCAGGTCTCCTCCTGCCTGCCTGGCACCAAGTGCATAGGCAGACAGATGGGCTGAAGATGCCCTTATGGGGAACATGGCCCGACCTTTGGCTAGAGATCCTCCTGTGCTCTGCCTGTCAGGAAATTGAGCAAGGGCAAGAACCTCTTGTCAGTATGTCAGGCAGAAAAGGGATTTAGGGGAACAGGTGGGGAGTTTATTTTTGGCTGTGTTGAGTTTGACAGGACAGTGAGGCCTCAGGGAGACAGGGAGATCTAAGCTTGGATGGGAGGTCAGGGCTTGAGTTCAAGGCTTGGGCTCAGCTGACAGAGACTGTGACTTGAGACCATTGTTCAAGTTCATTCTTCTTTAGAGCGAAGTTGACATTGGT
Source organism: Heterocephalus glaber (assembly GCF_000247695.1). The sequence goes on from NW_004624771.1 coordinate 3,753,399, forward strand.
TTCTCTCAGATTTGCATTCCCATATCAGCTGGCTTATCTGGTAGGAGTAATAAGATGGCAGATGAATGCTAATGAGAAAATGAATGGAAGAGGCATTTTATAATTAATCAAGTTGTGATTATCGATACTCGTTGAAGGAAAAAAAATACTATTTTTCCTGAACATGAAGGACAGGACCAGGTATTGGACATGAAGCTCATGTCCTTTCCCTTTTGTTTCTCCCTATTTTTCTTTTCTCTACTAATTAATTAATTTAGACTCTAGATGGAAACCAGTGTGATTTCTTCCAGGAAAGCCTCCATTAATTTGGATTTAGTCTTCTGATCCTCAAGGGCTGAGGCTGATTGAATGCTACACAGTCATTCACTGAAAAACAGTGAATTCTGGGGCTTCAGTGTTGATTACTCCCCTCAGTTTCCAAGAAGGAAGAGAATTAGGCCCCTACAAAATAGTAAAGGGGTATGAGGAAAGCCTAGAGCTTGTCCACATTGAAGATGTAGGTAGATGCTACTATGCATCTCTAAAATGAATATGTTGAAGCCTACCCTCTAAGGGCATGGTGTTAGAAGGTGAGGGGGGTACTTTGGGAGGTGATTAGGGCTCAAGGGCCGAACACACATGAATAGAATTAGTGCCCTTATAAAAGATATCTGCACACTCCCTTATTCCTGCCATGTGAGGACACAGCAAGAAGGTGCTGTCTATGAACCAAAAAATGGGCCCTCACCAGACACTGAATCTATGGGTGCTTTGACCTTCAGATTTTCCAGCTTGCAGAACTGTTAGAAACATCTATTGTTTATAAGTCACTTAGTTTATAGTATTCTGTTATAGTAACCCAGACTGACTAAGACAGCAGAGGAGCAGTAACAAAGAGAGACAAAAAAGGAGTTAGGGTTGGATAAAACGAGTCAAGAAAGTCAGGAATCCAAGGAGGAATGAGCACCAGGATAAAAAACAACAACTACATCTGAAGAGTAGAACCTCTCTTGCAAGCTACTAAACCTATAAACACTTGGGAACATTGCACTGTTTTGTAGGGCGGTGGTTTTATTAGGCCCATAAACTCTCTGATACCTTTTCCTTCAGTGTGGGCAAGTTGTAATGATAGAACATGACAGAAGTGGTGATGTAGGTTACTTCTGTGTCTAAGTCATAAAGACAGTGGCAAGAAACCGGGTCTGGAAAGTTCCCTGTGGTAGGCAGAATAATCTCCTCCAAAGATACCCATTTTAAAATTCCCTGAATCTGTGAATATGTTAGGCTACATAGCAAAGAGGAATTCAGGTTGCTAATCAGCTAATCTTAAAATAAGGAGAACATTCTGGATTGTCCACTTGGGCTCAACATAACCACACAAGTTCTCACAAGTGGAAGCAGGAGGCAGAAGAGTCAGGGTCAGAGTGGCCTGTCCATTGCTGGCTTTGAAGATGTGAGGGAGCCAGGAGGTAAGGAACTTGGGCAGCCTGTTGAGCTGGAAAAGGCAAGGAAGCAGAGTCTCCCGAGAGCCTCCAGAAAGAATGCAGCCCTGCTGATACTTTGATTTTTAGCCCAGAGAGATCCATTTCTTATAGTCTTATACCATCAAGTTGTGGTAATCTGTTGCAGCAACAATAAGTAACAAATATAGGGCTATACCTACCCTTGTCCTGTTCCCCATATCTGATCCATTTTTGCTCTCATTACGTGCTTTAGTATTTGTACTTATTGACAGTGTATATTTTCATTATGTATTTTTGTCATCTGTCTTTTAAAACTATCAGCTCCTTGATAGTAAGCCTATGTTGTATTTTGGTTTTTGCTTTTCAAACATGTATCTGAAGCACCAAATACATTGCTCCTTCCATTAAGAATCTGACCAGTTACTTCTTGGACTGTCTAAAAGTGGAAGCAGCCAACTTAGCAAAGAGATAAAACAAGAAAAGAGCTGTAAAGAGTAAAACAAAATATGGAGTCCAATTTATTCATCCTCTGTTGAGCTGAAGCCAAAGAATCACACTGGTGCAGGATATCTTATTGAGATATTTTCTCCACCTCTTTCTTTCCTCTGATTTCCAGCTCTCAGGCAAGTTTTATCTTCCCTCAGTTAGGGCACTAGGGGAAGAGACAGAGGAGACAAGAGGAGGATAGGAGGTCACTGGCTCCTTCTCAATTTGTCAAGGCCTCAAAGGGATGCAACTCCTTTGGAAGGGAGCGAGACAGGAAAGCTTCAAGGGGTAAGGAAGGTGGGTCTCCAGAGCCAAGGAGGGTACCAAGTTCCCATGAGCAGCAGAGATCTGGGTGCTGCTTGAAGATAAGACCAGAGGGGAGCACTGCAGGTCAGACCAAGGCCTGGATGTTCCTTGAGTCACCTGTGAGGCCCAGGCCCCGTGCAGAGTGCAGGATCGGAGGAGGTGAGGCATAGAGGGTAGAGCAGTGGGGTGTATCCTGGGACATTTATGAACCATGTGGAATGGAGGGAGGCAGAGTGCGGGAGCCCTGTGATCCTAAGATGTCCCTTCTGACCAATTTTTCAGGACTGGAAGAGGTATTGGAATCGGAAATACGCTAATTTAGGACAAAACTACTAACACTCTGCACATCCCAATTTGGGGCGAGTATTCAAATGAGGACACTTCTTTTGGCTTTAAATGAAGATTTTTCATCTCAGGGTGGAGGCCTGGGTAGGAATGGTGTTAAAGAGGGTAGCAAATGCTTGTACAGCTCAAGGAGTGGGGAGAAGATGAACCAGAGCTGCTGGTAGATTCTGCGGCTGCACTAGGTTGGAAGCACATACTCCATCTCATCGGGGAAGAGGCACAGATACATCAGAAGGCAGCTCCAGATGCCAAGGGTGAAAACGATTCCTAGGCCTGGTGTGGAAGTTTCCTGCTAGGTGGGGAGAAAGGCAGGACCCTGAGGCTAGGCCAGGGCTGCAGCTGGTGGGGCACCCTCCCCACCAAGGGAACCTCTGGGGCGCAGCCTCAGGCTTGGCCACCCAAGTCCTCCTTCTGGTGCCACGTCCTCTACAACTGAGTGGTTGCGCTGAGTGGCAGAATGCATGACTATCCATACTCCCTGCACAACCACAGGTGGGGTTGGATGAGAAGGCAGCTGGAGCACACTCCCTTTGGGATAACAAGGCACCCACTGAGGTGAGGTACTTCTTGTATGGATCTACCTACCCCTGATTGTAGTTGGTCTTTAAGGCACACAATGTACGTTTCTCCTGCAGAGGACAGAAATGGTGCAAGAAAGATCATTTTTCCTTGGTCCAAGGTGGCCAACCTGCCGGGCACCTCATCAAGCCTTGCTATAGGAAAGGACAGAATAATACAGTGGGACTTGGGAGCAGGCACATCCAGGATCAAGTCCTACATGGTCATGGCTTAGGAGGATCCACAGGTATAGGAGGCAAGAGAGGTAAGGAAGAGCTCCAGCCTAGGGAGGCACCCAAGGGCCAGCAGTGGGGCAGTGCCAGCCCCTTTTACATCAGGAGCTCAGGGGAAGGTAGGGCACAGGAGCCAGGGCTCCAGCTCAGTACTGGGCTCAGACAAGGCTTCACTTACACAGCAGCTGCTACACTGATGAAGGGAATCCGGTGAGTCCTTTTTTGCTTTTGGTGATGCCATTGTCTTTTTGTGAAGAGGCCAGGGTGCTCTATTAGCTCTGTCCATTTTCTTGAGCTGGAGCTGTGGGTCTGTGTCAGCTCTTCCCACCAGCCTGAGGGGCTGCTGCTCCTTTGATCCTCTTCGAAGGGGCCCAGGGGTCAGGGAGAGGTAGAGAGTTGGGGAGACAATTTCTATCAGTGCACAGGTGGCCATGGTAGGCCTTGACTCCAAGCGACTGGGGCAGTAGGAGCCAAGACAGCTCCTCGAGGAGCCTGAATCTCTCAGGCATTCAGCAAAGAGAAGGAGGGAGACTTTAGGGATGAGGAGCAATGGCTCCAAGTTACACTTACAGTTTGTTGTCCTTCTGTATATTTAGTAAAATGTCCATCTTCTCATCCATATCCTTCTGCATTTCCTTCCAGAGAGAATTCAAGACTAGAACCTTCATTTTGAAGTTTTTGAAAATCTTTCTCTCTCTCTCTCTTTCTCTCTCTCTCTCTCTCTCTCTCACACACACACACACACACACACACACACACACTGCATCTTACTTCCTCAAGAATCTTAACTAGACATGGCTGAGGTGGCTGATGGAATATCCACCACATGGACCTATTCTCCCTCCAAGACACCTCCATTCCAACACAAGACCAAAGCACAGGCAGTCACTAGGGGACTTATCCAAAGTCTCTAGGTGAGTTAAAATCCAGACACTGATCCTGGATATGAAACACATAGCTGCTTTGGTTTGATGCCTATAAGATGATAGGAACAAGAAAACTAATGCACTTGATTCTTACATTTTGACCCTGACCTATGTTTTTGTTTGATCTATTTTTACCCATCCCTGGCAGAAATGGTCAACACAAAGTAAAAGTGACAGTTGCTATAGTGACATAGCACGCATTATTCACAAAGAACTGAAAGAATAAAAAAAATTATTGGCCAAAGTTAGTTCTATAGAATTTGACCTTGGGAAACTGGATAGAAATAGTGCACATGAAAAAAACTTCTAAGGTGGCAGAAGAAGGTATAACTGGTAATATTTGTTATAGGGAAAAACAGATCAATCATTATAAAATATAAGTGAAAATCATTTACTCCAAAAAAGTAATTTTTTATACAAAATGAAACAGCTGGAACCAGTTTAATCTGTTGAAGAAAACTGACCATGAAATTATACCCTTTGAGGAAAGATGATTTCAAATAATATTTTGAAAGCATTTTTAAATATTAGTATAAATTTCGAATCAAATATTTGTAGCTGCAGTGTCGAAATATCTTCAGGTCAAAATTCCCCTTAGTTCAAAAATGTCAACGTCAAAACGTCCCATGTTCGTACAATTCTTCCCCCTTCAAACTCATCATGCTTCAGACTGATTTCCTGTTCTCTTCTCTATTAGCTCTATTTCCCCTCTCACCCTGTGGTTGTCACCACTTCCTTCTAATCATCCAAATTAGGACTCTGGTGTCATCCTGGCTTGTCTCACTATATTGGCTTCATTCTCAGTATTGAATCTGTCACCAAGAACTGTTTCGTTTCCTTTCCAGTATTTTTCAGATTTACCCTTTCCTTCTTTCCTACCCTCGCCCACCTCTCTTCACCTGGGGCTGAGGCGGCCTGCCTGGTGTGCTTACTGCAGACAGTCCCTGCCTGCTCCCACCCCACCCAGGCCCCTTGCTGCCAGCTGATCCCAGCATCTTCTTTGATTAAGAATCCCCAGAGGCCTCTTGCTGCTTACGGAGCCAAGTCCCAGCTTGTGTGCTCTTTTCCAAAACCTTCATTGCCTGCTGACTGTGCCTAGTCAATTCTGTTTCTCACGGTTTCCCCAAATGATCCCACTTCATGACTAATCTCCCCACAGACTGGGAAACACAATTGACCGTCCTGCTTGCTGCTGTGTTCAAGCTGTCCACTGCCCAAAATAGCCTCCTTTGTGCCTTTCCACACCCAGCCCTGTTCGGTCACAAGATGCTTAAGGTGTCTGCATTTTAGTATGGAAATACTGCATGCCCTTTGTAGAAACATTTGAATAACACACAAGAATATATTTAAAAAGCAATCTTCTCATCCCTTTTGGTACATTTTTTCCCATATATTTACTTATCTACTTTTTTACCTAGTTGAGATTGGCCAGTATACGTTACTTATAACTTGCTTTCTTAGTTCTTACAGGCATTCTTTATAAACGCTGTCTTTAATAGTTCCTGATTTTCATTATATGGATATACTGAAGGACCCTAGTTAGCAAGACAGACTCCATATTGCTGCTTGACCCTCCTGCCTGCCCTTTAGATGAACTCAGAAGGAGGAAACTTAGAAACCTCCTCCCCTTAGAGAGTCTCTTAGAAGCAACAATTAATCAACTATTGTTTTACAAATGTTCTAACGACAGGGCGTTCCACTTCTGTACCTTTGCTTGCTTTGCTAGTTCTATCCCATAAGGGGGCCTAGAAACTGTTGGCCTCAAAGGTGTATAAAATACGTTAATCTCCGCCAGTCGGGACTGGAGGCCGATGCTCAGCTCGGTCCCGGCCTATAATAAACTCCTGTGTGGATTTAATATCGGTCTCTGGTTGGTTCTTTCTCGCTGGGTGCAACAATACCATAATTTATTTGGCTGTTCTGTTGTTGAAAATTATGGTTGTTTCCAAAATGTTATAAATAATCCAGTGCTGAACACTTTTTATATGTACTTGTGCTGGCATTTCCAATTGTTATCTAATTATTATTACTAAATGCCTAGTATCTAATAACATCCCAAGTTTGTACAAATTCGCACTCTTGTAGCAGTATAAGAGCATTTCTATCTCTTTACATAATTTTCATAAATTTAAAATTTGCTTATTTGAATATAACAATGATCATTTCGCCCACAAGCATTTGACTATTCATGAGGTAAAACCTTCTAAACATATTTATTGCTTTTTAGTTATATGTTCTTCTATGGATTCTGTTTATGCCCTTGCTCATTTTCCTATTTGGTTCTTGTTCATTTCTGTGAGCTATGTATGCTACGGATAAAAACCTTTTGACTATACTTACCAGTTCATAGAAAATTATTTCCCCAAGCCATTGTTTTAAAATTCTATGTGTGGTGAGTTTCGGTCTTTTTATTTATTTATTATTTATTTATTTATTGAGACGGGGTCTCACTGTGTAGTCCAAGCCAGCCTTGAACTCACTATGTATCCCAGGCTGTCCTTGAACTGGCGGCCATCCCCCAGCTCAACTTCCCAACTGCTAGCATTGCAGCATGCATCACCATGCCCAGCTTGTCATATTGCTTTTAAAAAACTTATAGTGTAACTTATTTATAGTTAAATATATCAATACTTTTTTGGTGATTTATTCTATTGTAGTTATATTAGAATCCAATTAAATTTTTACTTATAACTACTTATTGGTTCGTCTTAAATTCTCCTTTAGACTATTTCTGTTTACAGTGCTAACTGAACTGTTTTTTCCTCATGTAGGCAAGCAATGTTCTTAATATTAGTACATATTCCTCTCCTCACTGATATTTTTTAAATCACCTTTTATCATATTTAAATTTTTTTTTTCTGTACCGGGGATCAAACTCGGGTCCTTGTGGGGCAGGCGGTGGAACCACTGAGCTAAATCCCCAGACTATCATATTTTAAATTTTATAGAACTGTGAGTCTCTGCCTTGAGCATCTATTGGAATCACCTGGGCAATTTGAAAAACTACTGGTACTTTGACTTCATCCCCCAAATCCCCAAACTAATTGCTATAGGGTGCAGCTGGCTCTAAGGGGAAGAGGGGTTCAGAATCACTCTAAGGAGATCCTCACGTGCAGCCAAGTTGACTGCTGCTGATTAAGTGTGTAGGACCTGGTCTCAGCCCAGGGCAAACATTGAAATCACTTACAGAGTCTCGAGCAGCTCTGCTTCACCTGGGACAGTTTTCTTCTGTTCCTCGAGGCTGAATATTTGAAGTCCTTGCATGGGGCTCTCAGTGCATTCTTGGCAGAGAGGCTGTTACAGGGTTACCAGTTCCCATTCCTGCCTTTATCTGGTTATCTCTGGGCTCTACCACCCTGATTTGATAACTGTGGCTTTAACATGAATTTTAATTATCTAGTAAGGATAGCGCCTTGTTACAACTCTTGAAAAATGTGTAGCGGTTTGCTTTTACCTGTTTGTGCTTCTACATCAGTGGCTTTCAAACTTTTACCTGGGGAACTTGGCCAAAATACAAGGGCCCAATTTCCGTCTAAACATGAGCTTGGGATCCATTTTCTTTGTTAGTATTTTAGTTGATTCTGAAACACATTAAAAAGTTTATCAGCCACTGTTGTAGAATCCAGATTATCTTCTAGTATTTTTTGTTCTTTTGTTAAAAAATAACCTTTTTGAGTTTTTTTTTTATTAGATTTGCATTAAGCTTCCAATGTAATCTTCCAGGCTCAACTTGACTCAGTTTCTCTGTAAGGACTTCTCTTGTTATTCCAGCCCACATTCAATACTCAGGTCTAGATCCCTAATTAGCCAACAGCCTGCAATTCTGCTTGCAATTCTTTCTTGGAGTGGGTGTCTACCAGGTTATAAGCACCTAGAGGGCAGGGACTGGCATCTCTTTCATAGTTTCCAGTGTGATACTGACCACTGGAAGGCACTCAGTAGAATCTTACCTTCATAATTTCCACAAATTCATGAAGCTTATCAAAATCTTTGTCCATTATATCTTTTATCTAATGAGGAAGAAAAGTATGACTTGACAAAAGCACAGAGCATATTACTGAAGTCAGCTGTGGTTTCTTTAGGGTATTTTAAGCAAAGGGCAGCAGCTGTACCTCTGGAATGGACTAACAAGGTCTTATTAAAGTTACTTTCTTTCCAAGGAGTCTACCAAGGCACTAGAATGCATTTAGTGTCAGGTCGCTCCATTCCTACCTAGCCTTTGCATAGCTTAGTTGTGGCTATAGGAAGGCTTACATATGGAGCTCAGATCACAGCTTCAATAACTCCTTCTTGCTTTGATTATTCCCTCATTCCCAAAATAGGCCACAGGTAATTGTGTCATAGAAACAAGAGATCCTGCCATGCAGCTCACCACAGGGAGGTGAGTGAGGAGGATGCAGTTGGCTCCTGATAGCCCCCATATTCCATGTCAACCCCTCACTCGGCTTTATCACTGAGGTTACATCATGCCAACCATTAACACCCCAGCCAGTGATGGTGAACCTTTTCAAGCTTTCAATGATACAAACAGCCCATTGTGGCATTGGTTTACCACCACTGCCCTAGGCCGAAGGGAATTTTTGATCATTCAACAACTGGGTTTAGGCATCAAACAAGAAATGGGTATTTTGAAGTGCCTAATACATAAGCCCCCTAGGGAGTTAAGTCAATTTGCTTTCTCTATGCAATTGTGCATTTCTTTCACTTTTCAAAGTTAGGAATTGCATTTTTTGAAGCTATACTTTCTCTATATGTTATATAAAACTTTATTCTGTTACCTGTTTTATCTCCTCCATTTTTTCCTTGAGTTCTTCTCTCACCTCCCTGAGTTCATTCTGAGAAAATGAAATGAGGGACAGAGGGAGTTAACAAAAATCTTGGATGGAAGGGAAATTTTCATGGGAGGAAAGGGCAGATCCTGAAGGCACTGACAAAAGAGGAACAGAGGGAAACTTCCATAAGGAGGAGAGAAGGATGCTAAGACCAAGGGATTAGAAGACCTGCAGATACCACCTCCTACTGGGGTGCATGGGAAAGAGCACATCATCACTTCTTTGGAAGGCCTGCCCCAAATCCACAGCCCGAAACATCAGTCAAACCCAAATTAGGGGTCATTCAGCAAATATAAATGGTCCACAATCCTCAAAAATGTCCTGAACAGACAAAGGGTGAAAAAAATAAGTCCAGATTAAAGAAGAATGAAGAAATACAGCAGTTAGAAGCAATGCGCCATCCTGGTTTAGCTACTGGGCCAGGAACATGGTTTTTAACTAAACAACATCAGTGGCACAATTGGTGAAATGAGAATAAAGTCTACAGACTAGTACTGTATTCATGTTAATGTCCTGATGTTGAAAATTCTACTGTAGATTTGTAAGAGAAAGTTCTTGTTTTTAGGAAATACATGCAGAACACTGGTAAAAATGTACTCTCAAATAGTTCAAAATATATATACAGTCATCCTTTGGTATCCATGAAGGATTGGTTTTGTGGTCCCTCATGATGTGGATCAGAAGAGACACCCAGGAAGGGGAGATACAGACTTAACACCTACCCAGTGTCCGGAAAGGACAGCTTGGAATAGGAAGTCATACGCAGCTAGCTGCCCCTCAGTATCTGAGTGGATTGGTTCGGGGACTGCTGCAATACTCAAATTGGCAGATGTTCACATCCCGTATGTAAATGGTGTAACATTTGCATATAACCTATGCATATCCTCTCATGTACTTTAAATCATTTCTAGATCACTTATACCTGGTACATTGTAAATGCTACTAGGTAAATAGCTGTTATACTGCATTGCATAAAGAATAAGAAAAAAGTCTATACATATTTAGACACCATTTTCAGTACAGACACAAAATTTTTCCAAATATTTTCAATCTGAGGTTGATTGAGTCAAAGACATGAAACCATTCTATGGATATGAAGGGATGGTTTTGTGTGTGCGTGCGTGCATGTGTGTGTGTGTGTGTGTGTGTGTGTGTGTGTGTACAGAGAAAGACAGAGAGACAGAAACAGAGAGGAAATAAACTGACCATGATAAAAGATCAACATGTGAGGAGTCTAGGTGAAGGATATATTAGTATTCACTGTACCATTTTCCCCAAGTTTTATGTAAGTCTAAAATTGTTTAAAAATAAAAGGTGAAAAAGGACGCAAAGAGGATGAAGTCTCAAGGCTGTAAATGCCGGTGGGTGTGATGGGTCCACTCGGAAGCTGGCTGGCCCATCAGCTCTTCACTGCCTGCGCCCACACGCTGACCTTTAGCTCCTGTGTCATTCCTGTTTTGGTGAATGGCCCTTTGTGTTTAACTTCTTTGTAGTCATATGTCTGTGATTGAAACAGAAACACAGAACATTGGAAATTGCAGATGGTGGTGGCATTGCAGAGGCAGGATTGATCACCCCAAGTTTCTGTCCCTCCATAGGGACAGACCACAGAGATGAAAGCTGGTGGCCTTGCCCATCTAGAAGTTTCCTCCATCCATCTCCTCCCTCTTTAAACTCATCTTGTTCCACTTATGTATCTGATGGTTACCAGCGTGAAGGTCTCTGAGAGCAAAGAACCTGTCTCTCTCATTGCATCCCCTGCACCTGGAACAGATCTTGGCCACCACGAACAGAAAATGACCCTAGATTCCAAGTCACCTCCCCATGGATCTCAGGCCTGGCTCCTGGCATGCCCACAAAAACACTTCTTGCTCTGGTTGGCTCTGGCTTCAACTCCAGGCAAACTGCCTTGTAGTTCTTGTTCTGCAGAGAGAAGAAGCATTAGAATTGGGGAAGATGGCATCAAGCACTTGCAAGAGGACTCCCATCAACTCTGCCTGTCTAGCTGTGCTTGAGCACCGGCTCATATTCCCCAGCACCTGATCTGCTTAGAGACAACTCAGCTCTGGTCATGTTGTCCTCATGAACACACGCCTGTCCAATCAGCAGGTGGAAAAATCAGGTGGAGAGAGAGAACGCTAAGGAAACCTCATAAAGGTGGTTTCAGGAATATAATAGGCCTTGGGGATAGACCCAGGTCTCAAGCTCAGCTGTTCTTTCTTCTTTTTTTTTTCGTACCAGAGATCAAACTCAGGTCCTTGCGCTTGTGAGGCAAGCGACAGAACCACCCAGCCCAGCTGTTCTCTCTTCTAGCTTGCCAATTTGGGTGAGTTTAGTCCCTCTGAGCCTCCCTTTCCTTGTCTATGAAATGGATGTGATGATTATATTTGAGCCTTGGACCTGCCAGTTGGAGGTGGGCATGGTGCAGGCCTGACCTGTGAGTAGTTGGAGGAGCAAGAGTGTTACAGGGAGTCCCACCCAGTTGATGCCTGTGAGCATTAACCTTGCACTCATTCCAGGCTGAGAGGCCACCTATGCTCAGAACAGAGAGCGAAACATGGAAGGTTTATTGGCACATTCTCGGTATCCTCCCTGCCCCACCTCTACTCATGGGAGCTCACAGAGGCCCCACATCATCCAGCAGTGTTCCTCCTTTACCAGGTTTGTCTTCTTCAGTTCTGCCCTCTTGGCCATGATGGAGGGAGCCAGGGTGTTCTTCAAATTCCCCACCTCCCCACAACAGCCCCCAGGACCAGCCCACTGTCCTATGCAACTTATGGGCCAAGGCGAAAGCTAGGTGACCTCCTCTCTATGTGTGGAACCGCTGAGGTCACAATGCTAATCTGGAGTGTCACCACAGCTTTGGGCCCAGGTGTCTCAGCCACTGAGATGAGGGGTTCAGGCCAGGTTTGAAAGCCACAGGCCTCCTTCCTGCAGCGGGAGAAGGCTCTCCTGGAAAGTCACACTGCTGAGGACCACAGCCTGTCACGGCCAGGGCACAAGTATGCCTCTCAAGAAGCAGTGGGTCTTTTGGAAGCAGAACTAATGCATGATGGGGAGCCTGTTGCCGCAGACAGATGGCTTCCAGGGCCCGGTTTCCATCTCTGCTGTGCTCTCCTGACATGAAACTCTACCCGCATCTCTTCTCCTGGTTCTGCTAACACAAGGAAGAGAGTTGGGGCAAGAAGCAATACGTGCACAGTGCTGCAGGTGAGAGGTCTTTGTGGGAAAAGGCTACTAAAGAAAAGGCCCTTCTGAGGGTAGCTGTAATTAATTCCTGCTCAAAATGGAGAAGCAGAGGCATACAGAATCACATGAGGCCTAAAATCATTTGAAATCTGGGTTTGTGAGCCTGATTTCTCTTTTCCTCTTTTCTTAGGCATTCTGCTCCCCTCTCCCCTCTTGTTTGGATGACATAGTTGGCACAGAAAAGGCCAAAGTGGGCTCTCTGAGAGCAGACAGCCTAGGAGTACAGGAACAGATGCAGACTGCATAACGAGTCACGTCACGCACCCACACCAGCTAACACTCCTCACTCTCAGCCTCCTCTTTCAGGCAGCTCTTTGCCTGTCCTTGCCGGAGGCCAGGCCCCTGGAACTTCCTCCAGAGCTGCTTGCTGCCTATATTTTTGATGCATTTCCAACGTGGTGATTTCCCAGCCCCCAACCCAGTGACAGCCAAGAATACCAACACACCCCAAGAAGAGAATGTGTCTGTCACCTTTCAGCTGGGAGGGAGGGTCGGGCGGTGGTGGGCTTCCCTGCCTCATTTCTAAATGTGTAAATGGGGCACTGCAATTGTTAGGTTCCTCTGACTATGTAGCTCAGACCTCCCAGATCCATTGGCCACATAGTGAGGAAAGCTCTTTCTCCTCAGGTTTCCAAGGACCCTTGACGGGGCTGGGCAGGGAACTACGGTAAAAATGACTGACTCCATATCCATATTTACCACCCCTATGAAAGCGGGCCTCTTCTCCTTCCTCTTGCTTTGGATTGAGAGCCTCATAGATCTGCAGCAAAGTGTCCTTTGCTTAACAAAGCAGTTGTTTAATGAGCTGCCTTCTAACCAAACACAGCAAATGAGCTCATGGGCCTATGTATTAGGAAAGTGGATCTAAAAGAATCAAGGTCTTGGGGCCGGGGATTTAGCTCAGTGGTTCTGGCGCCTGCCTTGCAAGTGCAAGGTCCTGAGTTCGATCCCTGGTACCAAAAAAAACAACAACAAAAAAACCCCAAAGAATCAAGGTCTCTGAAATTCAGTGTAAATACATACACACACACAATATTATCATTTGGACAGAAATTTAGCAACAGACCTACAGCTCTGGGCTTGGGCCTTCTCACTGTGTTTACTATTCATGTTTCCAAATACGTGATTGTTGCTATCAATATATTCAGGAAGGGCTAGGGAAATCCAATTGTTGAACCTGGAATAGTCATATCCTTCTTTAAGAATATTTTGCAAATATATGAGGACTAGGTTGAAGCGGCATTGTGGCATTGGGAATTGTTGTGGTATGATTTTGTTCTATGTAAGCTGTAGGCTGTTCTTCCCTGAAGAATCCCAGATACGCTTCTCTTAAACCCATTCACGGCACAGTCTATTAGTGCCAGGGAAGGAGCATGAAGACCACTATGTTCCATTGGGGTTTCAGGAAAAAGGCTGTTCATGATGATAGAGCAATACTATACAATAAGACAGGCCCTTGCCTTGCCTCCATGGGTTTTTTTTTCCCACAGAATGTTTTGTTCCAGAAATGTAACAGCTGCCCCTGCTCAATGTATCCAAATGTTTTGTAACTATTTGAACCTGGAGACCTCTCAGGAGCGACCTGTTAACTCCACCCCTCTCTGAATGTTCTGTAACTCTGCCCCTCTGCTACAGTGAGCATGCTTGCCTACCCTGTAGATCCCTCTATACGGAGGCTCTCATTTCTGGTGAAGCTCTCAGACTTCGGAGTACAAACTCCACTGAACTCACTGGCGTAATAACGGTTTTTCTCCATCTCTTCAAGGGACCACCAGATTCTCCAGTCTTCAAATTGCAATAGCCGAGACCCAGAGCTATAACGCTGAGCTGTAACACTCAGCTGTGCCTCAGAGATGTGGCTCTTGGCTGTGACACTGAGCTGTAACACTTGACTATAGCACTGAGCTATTTCACTTTGCTACAACAACGACACAAAGGAAGAGGCAGCCACGGTCTTTTCCCTCCAAGGTGATCGCATTTGGATTTCCTTTCCTTTACAAAGTTCCTGAGGTCCTTTCTGTTTCATGAAGATAATGTTGTGGAGAGGGGAGCAAAGAGGGGATTTTTAAATGACCTTAGGTCTCTGAGTTTGGCTTCTTTTGATTCAGGATACAAATTCCAGGGTCTAGCCCACTACCTATGTTAAGGCCCAGAAGAAGAGAAGGTCTTGTGTGCTTAGGGGCCTGTTTGACCACAGGGGGCTCCAGTGTTCTAAAGCCCTTTGATTAGGGTGGGATGTTTCATAAAGCTACCCAGAATCCCAACCTTGAATTGGCATGGCTCTACATTTATGCCCAAGATGATTTGTTCTTCTGACACCTTGGCAGTTTATACCCCAAAGTACTGCAGTACCTGGTGGCTGCCTTCAGCTGAAGACATTCTGTGAGGGTTTCTGGCCCCAGGGAACCGTGATATGGTTTATCTCTAGATGTCCTCCTCAAGCCTCATGTGATCATAGGTGATGCTTCTGGAAGGTGATCAGATTATGAGGGCTTATAGTGGAAGTGTGGCTAGTTGCTGGGATCTAGACTGAAGACATAGGTCCCGGTGGGATTGACCTAGAAGGGTCCCTCTCCCTTCCTGGCTCTTCCCTTTGCTCTCTGCTTCCTGTCCACCACATCATGAGCAGAATTCCTCTGTCTTGCCCCTGTGCCATCCCATCCTGCCTTGGAGCCAGCAGAGTATGGACTGAAAGCTCTACAAACTAAGAAATCAACCTCTCTTCTTTTAATTTGCAGGCGTTGGGTGTTTTGTCCCAGTGACGATGAAAGTGACTAAAACAAACCTCTTACATAAATTTTTTAGAGATTTCCTATGATTGGTTCCTGCATTGTCCTACTTGACTGATTTACAGACACCTTAGAAAGGTTTATTCTGTGCAGTATACAGATATCTTTTATTATTGGCACATTGATAATCATGCAATTTCTGATCATTTCTAAAAATAGTAAATCAGTCTTGGGCTAGAACCATAATCTCTACATTGTTTCTGTGGAAAAACGATATTTAATTTATAGCATATGAACTCTTGGTACCTTTATTTCAGGAATAAAACATAATCTGAATAGATCATTGTAACTCTCCAGCTATTTTAATACAGCTGACGATAAGTGAAAAGTCGCAGCAGAAAGTATTGTGTAAGGATTGCTGGCTTTTCTCATCATGACCTGACGGACTTCCCAAGCCTTCCAGGACCCAGGGGGAAGCCATTACTATTCCCACAACCAGAAGTTACAGAGCAGCCTGCTGTGTAAGATAATGCAAGAGCCACCCGCCACTAGCAGCTCTTCTAGCTCCTGCCAAATCCTGGCTGCTGGGGCCTCCTGACTTAGGTCTCTATCTTTGGATGGGACTCAAGGAGACAAGGGCAGTTATTTCTCTCCTTCCTCTTTCAGCCTCCCTGCTAGAAGGCTCTCTAACGGTTGCTGTCCCAGTCCCTTACAGTATCTTCTCCACCTCTGCTGACACCTTCAGAGTCCCATGAAAAAACTGAGTGACACCCTGGGCTCCATGGCCTGGAGTTGTTGGAGGACTCTGCTTCCTGTGGTGTCCAGGGAGGCTCACAGATGGGAGGGTTCCATGGGCTCATCTTGGAAATAGCCCCACTCCCTCAGATTCCTGTGGCTGGAACACAACCTAAGGCCACACCTGACCACAAAGGAGGCTGGGAAATATGGCCAACCTTCTCCAAAGAGTAAAAGGAAATAGGTTTAAGGAGCAGATAGCCAATCTCTGCCACCCTCTCCTAATGCATTTTCTCTGTTTTTATTCTCTAAGGAAGTCTCTTCCTCACAAGTAAACTTGATTTAGGGTTCTTCTGTTTTTAATGTAAAGGTGGGGGGGGGTAGCTTACAAGGTTCAAAAGGGAAACCTATACTGGACACTGATCTAGGAATAAATCTCCTATCAAATATGACCTGGAGGGCTGGGGATTTAGATCAGTGGCACCACACCTGCCTCTAAAGGGCAAGGTCCTGAGTTCGATTCCCAGTACAGCAAAAACAAAACAAAACAAAAACTGGAAGAGTTAAGATTAGGGTTAAGGACCCACTTCTTTGTCAGCTGACTGGCCAATGGGCTGGGACATTGAGATAGAGATTCTAATGGTGGTCCAGTCTGTTCAGGTCTTTTCAGAACAATAGTTTCTGTCTATCCCAGGACTCTTAGGTTGCAGAAGTCCCCTCTTTCCACCGCAGGCTCATCTCCAACAGTCACCAGAATGTGGTGTTGGTGTGAAACTTCTCCTGCTGTTCTAAGTCCTCTGAACATCACTGGGACCAGACCTAGCTGCCTGAATGTTGCCAGCCCCTTCGTGGGGGTTGAGCTCTGCTGTTGTCTTCTTCCAACAGACCTCTGATCTTAGCCCCAAGAAGCCACCTGACTTGACCCCTGCCTGAAAATGTCTACTTCAGGGTCCCACCCACCAAATATTGACAAGAACTTGGACAAAACCTTTTCAGAACCCAGAGGTAGTGGTTGCTGGATTCCTGTTGAGTCAGTTAGGCCACTGACAATTTCATACCTGGTTTACCTCTCTTTCTTGAGTACTGTGCCCTTGGAAGTCACTAGCATCTTGGAGCTGAATCCATGTTAAGACTAGTTTGGAAGGAATCTTCTTCCCTTAGTAAGGATTCTGGGGCCTGGGCTCGGGGCACAGAGTCTCTTTCCTGGAGCTATGGTGGTGATGAAGGCTAGGGAAGCTGTAGAACTAAGAATCACATGGAAAGCTGAGGTTATTGTTTAAATTAGTCTTGAGATACAGCAGCTGATGATAGATCCCAAGTTCCAATGTGGAGAGAGCCAAGGAAGAAGGCAGAGAAGAGACAGGCTGGATGCCAGCATGAGTACAGTCAGCCTGGGCAGCCTCTGGGGAACTGAGTTGTAAGTGGGAGAATATGGGTGCACCTAAGGACTTAGGATAAGTGGTTTCTAAGGGTCTGCTCTTTCCTTCTTGTTATATCTCTGAACTCTATGCAGGCTGTGGACTTTTTTCCTTTATTGGCCCTGAACATTGGCACAATGTTCACCAATAGGCTTTAGGTTTTCTAGAGCTTGAATTCAAGGGATTCCACGTTCCTTTGGAATTTAATGTCACAGTATGTGGCTGCTCTGATTTACTTTAGACTTGACAAAAATTTGAAAACATAAATCTATGTTATGGTTGGGCTCTAAAATGTTTACCCAAATACTCATTGTGTTGAAGGCTTTGTTATCAGCTTATGGGTTTTGGAGGGAATTGATTGGATTAATAATTTGTGGCATTATTGAGAGTTAATGGAAATTTCAGAGTGAGGCCTAACAGAATGAAGTGGGGTCATGATCTTTGAGACTATGTCTTGTCTCTAGCCCCTTCCTCTCTGACTTTCTCATCTTCTCTGCTTTCTGGTTGCCATAAGGTGAACAGCTTTCCTCCACCATGCCTTTCCACTGTGATGTTTCTGCCTTGCCATAGGCTTAAAAGTAGTTTAGTCAGTTGACCATGGACTAAAACCTCTGGAACTGTGAGCCCAGGTAAGACTTTCCTTCTGTAAGCTATTTATCTCAAGTATTTTGTCACAGTGATGGGAAGCTAAAACAATCCAGGGCCACTTTGATAAGTTGGATGTGAACTTAGCTTTTGTTGAGCTTCCAGTCCCTCTATGAGTAAGCTGAGCAGAGCACAGGGGCTGGCTCTCAGGGGAAGCTGAATCTGAATCCATAGTTCTTCAGCATGGTTTCGAACATTATTCCTGGAAGCCCAGCCTCTTTCTCTAGCCCTCCTAACAATTAAACCAGCTTAACATGGATACTCTCTGCAAGTAAGAACCTGACTGACAGAACTGGCTACACATTCCTGTGACTGTAGGTCTCTGGGAAGTCATGTGTGTAGCAGTAACTCCTGGTTGTGACCCACAAGGACACTTCCTATGGAAATCTTGTGGACTACTCTTTGCTTCTATCTTATGAATTCCCAGGGTTGGTCATTTTAACTGGTGATCATGGCCATGAAAAAAAGGGGTTCTGACATCTTTTTATTTTTTAAAATGATTTAAAGTGATTTTTAAAAAAATAAATGCTTTTACTTTGTCTGTAGCCAAACACTGGACAGGTCATTTTTATGGTATCAGCACATGTAGGATGGCCTTTTCCTCACAAGGGTCTGGTGTTTCCTCACCTGGTATGTTCATTCCATTTCCCCAGCAGCCCTGTTCTGTTGCTCTTGCCGTAAAGAGCCATGAGACTGAATGCCAAGTCCACCCGGGAATCTTCTCCCTTACTTCCTCCTGCTTCTCCCTCATGTGGGTCTGAGGTATTCCTGACCACGTGACAGAAAGCACTTTGAGAAGACCCCTCTGGGGCCCTGGGCTCCAACTCGAAGTGGAAGAAAAGGCATAAATAACATCATTCCGCTGGGTGGCAACAGCCTTGAAAATTGCTTCCCAGGGAAAGACAATTTAGGTTGATTCAAACACTGGAGCAAGTCACACTCATTTGCTAAATCTCTTAAACACAAATGTTAATTTATTTTAATCTAAGTATTGGCTATACCCAAGTAATTCCTTTCTTATGCCCCCATACCTCTAAAATCCGTGACATTTACAAACCTATCAGAGAACCTGGTATCCCAGGCCTGCTTGGTTCTCAGTCCCATACCTCACCGGCAGGTCCAGGCTCTGGGCCAGACTAGTTCATACTAAAGAGCTCTAGTTCAATATGCAAAGTGACAATATCCATCTTCCTGTTCAGCAGAGGTATGGTAATGTGCGCCTGTAATTGCAGCACCAAGGGAGGCTGAGGCAGGAGGATCTCAAATTGGAGTCCCACCTGGGTAATTTAATAAGACCCTGTCTCAAAATATAAAAAGGCATGGGGTGTAGCTCAGGGCCAAGGCCCTAGGTTCAACTCACCATACTGAAAAAAAAAAAATCTTTCTGTCAATTCAGTGCACATTTATCAGGAATTTACTATTCGTCAAGCATTCTATGAAGTACCAGTGACACAGGATGAAGACGACATGGCCCTGGCCTGTAGGAACTCATTGTCAGTCAGGATGAAAGCTGCACCAACACACCACTGTGACATGATGCGGTAATTTCAATGCAGCTGAGTGTCTTCCACCTCCCTCTGGGCCTCATTCCTGGCCTTGTGAGCTAACTAGAACCCTAGTCCCTCCTTAAATCTAGCGCAGGAGCCAAGAAGGGCCACACTATGCCTTGAATGCCTGACGTTGCCAGTGTCAACAAAACACACTCCCTCCCCTCACCAGTGAGCCCACTCCTCCATCCCCGGGTGAGGAGGTTCACCCTTCTGCAGCTTATCACTTGGGCCTTCCTTTGCGCCCAGAGTTCTTTGCCTATCAGAGCAGGGGTGTTTCATACCCAATTAGCCCTCTCTGACTGCTTAATCTGGCCCAAGTGCACCTTTCTCAGCCTTGTCACAATGTACCACAGGAGTGGACTTAGATCTGTGCATTCTTCAAAGCAAGAAGGCGCTCTCTGAGCTGTGTGTGCATCATACTGATATTCACCAAGTGGGAATCTTTGCAGGTAACACATTCTTGTTCTCAGAGGTCCTGTGTCTTCTTGCTGCAGGGAAGAATAGAATAGTCATAAATGTAACAAGCATTGAGTTTCATACATGTCTCTCTCAGACTTCAGTAGTCAGAGGAAAATACAAGCTCCACAGGAAGGAGACTTCGCAGGAACCCAACTGGAGTCTTACCTGGGCACCTTCTAGTCCTCCCACTGGGCACATTCTGCTTTGCTGTCTACTTGTCCTGCCTCCCACCTTCTTGACCCATCACTCCACTGGAGCACAGCTGAGCTCTCCCTCAGTCTTGGCACTTGCTCTTTCTTTTAGGGCAGTCCCAGCAGGAGGCCTGGGCTCTCAGTCCCCCATTTAGATGCTAGACCCTAGCTGTTCTGATACCAGTTCCCTCCCTCTTTTCCTTCCCACAGCTGGTGATGCCAAGGTAAATCTCCGAGGAAGAGACTTCTCTTTCTCAGCTCAGCTTTATGAATCAGCCCATTCTTGCAGCATACCTCCACCCCTCATTCATGGTGCTTCCTCTCCTGCCATCCACCTAATATGATGGAAGGTATTTTATTCCGATCTTTCTAATAGCTAATTCTTCCAGGAGGGGGAAGCCTGTTTTTCAGATTTCCTTGAACTTACCCTGTCACAGCCCCCCTGAGCTCTCTCTCAGACATGGTCTCAAGGTTAGGGCCTGGAATTCTCTGGTCCAGTGGTTTCATGGTAGACCTGCCAGGCTTCTTCCTTGCAGATTGATTCTAGAGCTGAGCACTGTGTAATGGGGTAAGTACTTTGTGAACTGGGTATAGTCCTTGCTCTCAAGGTCTCACAGTCTGGAGAAAGGAGAGCGAGATGCATGCTGAATTCAGCCTGGAGTGCCAAGTGCTGCCCTGGGAGATACTGTGCACGCCCCCAGGGTGGGGATGCCTGGCCTTTGCTGAGCATCTCTCTGGGTTTCTCTTGGCTCCTGGTGGGAAGCTGGGGGCCCAGCAAGGCCCTCCATTCAAGAGACTTGCACGAGAAGCCTAGGTGAATGGCAAACAACAAGGTTAGAGGTGTTTTCTGGGCCAGCATTGTCAGGTGGTCTTGAGAGGACCTGGCACAAAGGGGTTCCACCACTGGGATGAAGTTGTATGAGGCCATCATGCAGGACATTATTGTTGAAGCGTTAACAACTTTCTTTTTTGCCCATTCTCTCTGGGGAAGGCTGGAAGGGGTAGAAGGCAGAAGAGGCTTTGGTTCCTGGGCATAGGGAGGACTCGGCATAAGCAGGATGCTGGGGGAAGGAGAGCACAAAGGAGCTGTTTTTGTTTCCCCAGCCAGTGCTTACCCGGGAGCCACAGCCTAGGCAATGGGGGGCTCTGATGTCACTGACACAGGACTTGCTGGGGGTTGTCATCTTCCCATCTCATGCTCTCCAGTGAGCTGAGCTTGAACTGTTGCCCTGGTACTTCTTACTGTGTAGTCTTGAGCAAGTTATTTCACCTCTCTGAGCCAGAGCTTTCTCCCTTGTACAGTGGATTACTGGCAGAGGCTCACTGGTGTGGTTGTTGTGAGGATGAGGAGGAGTCTCGGACAGCCTCGCCCACACGTGCTGGCTCTGTCTTCCTCCTCAGTCCCCCTTCCCCTCTCCTCCACTCTGTCCTTAGCTCCTCTGGCCCTCAAGGACCCTGGGGTGGGGGTGGGGGGAGTGAGTAACCACCCAGGCCTCTGGTACTCTACACCCTCCCTCCACAGCAGGCAGCCTCCAGGCTGGGCCTCCTCTTGCATCTCTCTGATTATTCATTGCCCAAGCCATGTTGCCTCCTCCCAAAGTTAGAGGAGGACAGGGATACTTCTGTTCTATTCAGGCTGTATTCCTGGTACCTTGCACAGTGGCTGGTGAGCCCCAGGCACTGAGTATTTGCTTAGTAAAATCCACTGGTTTGGGTTCCAAAGAGGAGGAGAGTAGAGAGCAAGGAAGAAATGACCACGACACCAGGCACAGCCTCTACCAGAGGCAGGCAGCTTTCCACCCACAGGCTGCCAGTTCTGTGACTCTGCTGTGTGCAGCCATGCTGCGGTGGGGGCTGCTGCTATCCCTCTGCAGGGCAGGTAAGACACCACCTGGCTGGAGGAGGGTGCGTGGAGGTGCTGCTCCTGTGAGGTTCCTAGATAGCAAGGTTGGAGGGGAGACAAAGTGCAAAGAATGAATGTTCTTCAGCCTTCATTCCAAGGATGGGGAGAGAAGGACGCATCCACCGCCACCTCTCCCTGGCTGCTGCCTTGGCCCGGCCGGCCTCCTCCCCACACCCTGCTCACTCTGTCCTCACAAACCCAGGGCCCCAGGAGCAGAACCCGTTTGCTGTTCTGCAGCCCAATTTCACCCATTTGGTTCCTCACCAATGCATCTAACCAACAGAGACTTATTTGGGGCCAGGTAGTAGCTAACAGTCAGAAATAGTCCCTGACACCAACAGGCTTACAGTCTAGAGGGGTTAAAGACAGTCATCAAGGATAATTACAGAATTATGTGGGAAATGCAGTGAAGGACATCGGTCTAGGAGGCGTGAGGTAGGGAGAGGCACCCAGGGTCGTCAGATACAGCAGGGGGAAGGTTTCTCTGAGAAAGGGAGATTTGGGCAGGGAAGAAGAGCCAGAAGGAAGCCAGATGTGGCCCTGGGCCCGGAAAGTGCAGTGCTGGTGCTGGGGGGGGGGGTGCAGGGTTCTCAGCATGTGGCTTTGATGGGCCCAAGCACTGTGACAAGCCAGAAACCTGTGGGAGTGGCTCGGTGACCTTCTGACTCACTGTGGGAATGTGGTGAGACTCTGTAACAGAAAGGGCAGGACCTGCTGCAGAAGTAGAGGTCACGGAAATAGGTGGAGAGTCAGAGGGAGCTCCAGGAACTCACTGGCCATAAAACTTGGGCTTTGCTGAGTGACTGGATGCTGAGAACGAGAGAACCCGAGGGACTAACGGTAACCCTAGGCGTGAAGGGCAAGATGCACAGGTCCTCAGGTGTGGGCAGTGAGTCCAGGGTGCAGAGATCACGCAGAAGTCGTGGGGTGTGCAGGCTTTTCGCACTGCTGGGTGTGGCCCCTTAGATCCTCAGATCAACTCAGTGCGCCACAGCCAGTCAGTTAAAAATTGAAACAGTAGAGTAAATATAAAAATGAGTCACACATCCTAAGGGGAAATTTTTTCCCTACTCTTTTTCTCGGGCACAGGGATCCTCCTGCTCTTCTCAGCTACAGGCGACATCTTGGACTCTGGTGGGTATGAAGAGCATTGTTCTTTTTGGCAAGTGCCTGTCAGTCCTTCCCCATCCTCCTGGTTTGTGCATCCTTCCCCTCTGTATCTCGCCCAGTTCCCAATCTTATTTTCCTCTCCTGGCTTGAAGCTGCTTGTTTGTGGCCTAGGACCCTTGAGCACCCAGGAGCAAGGCCATCCTCCTCCCCCTGCCCCCTGCATAGGCGGGCCTGGACAGAGCAGCCTTGGCCTGGCCCTCCCTTCTGGGCCCCCACAAGGGGATGGAGTCAAGCGAGGAAGGAAGGAGACTGTGATCTGGGGGTCTGGGGCAGGTTCCTGGCAGAAGTTTTCTCCTTCCCTTTCTCCCTCTTCTCCCTCACCCCCCTTACATGCTGAGCACCTCTGATGTGCCCAGGTGGGCACTGGAATACAGTGATGAATAATAGCTTGTCCTTTGCTCCCCAATAGACCTGGTGGTAGTGAGATGAGCAAAAAAGGCCCTTTCCAGAAGAGCATTTTTTTTTTTTTTTTTTGGTACCGGGGATCGAACTTGGGTCCTTGCACTTATGCAGCAGGCAGCAAAACCACTGAGCTAAATCCCTGGCCCTCCAGAGGAGCATTTTAAAGCTTTTGATGCTGGTCCCAGTAAGAGAATCAGATCCTTGCTCTAAGGCAGGCCTGAGTATTGGTAGATTTGAAGTCTCTGGGTGATTCTAAGGGGCAGTACTATGCTGTGCATGGCTAAAGGCTTGGACCTGAGGGCCCAGCCCAGGGTTCCAGAGTCCTGCTCTCCGTGACTTGGTTTCCTTATTTGTAACAGGCATAGTCATACTTTAAGGAGTTGGAAGAATTCACTGAGCTAAAGGCACATAACGCATGCTCAGTAAACAGTATCTGCTGGTATTAAGGACTACTATCTATTGTTATTAACCACCAACAGTGACTCATTGCAGCCCACAGGAAGGGCACCTGACCCAGGATGGGACAAAGGGAAAGGGGAGGTGAGAGGGTGGGAAAATAGGGGATTGAGGGGCCAGGTGTGGATGGCCAGCCCTTCCAGGCCAAGAGAGCAGCTCATGCAAAGGCCAGGAGGCAGAGCTGGGGGCAGGCAACTGGAGGCTAGAGGTGAGGGAGACTGGGAGAGAAGAGGCCAGAGAGGCACACGCGGTGCGGCTGAAAGCTCTTGGGGATGAGGGTGGGGTGGGGAGCTGTGCTGTGACAGCCTCTCCCACCCCAACCTTGCAGTTGGCAAGCAATGGCAAAACTTTGTCTTGGGAGAGCAGGAGCTGAGCTGGGAAAGGGCCAGGTGCTAACTGCCAGCAGCAGCACCCAGACCTCGCCAACCTGAAGAGTACAAACAGCACAGATATCCTGCAGTACCAGGAGGACCGAGGCATGGATCAGCCTCCTCTTCAGAGTGCGCATTTCTGGCCTGGGCTGGTCCATCAGCTCTACCTTCACCACCCCAGTGTGGAGCAAGCTGCCTGTCTTCCAGGAAGGATGTGTGCCACCCTGTGTTCTACACTATTCATTGCCCCAGTCTGGGGGCTGCCTCCTGCACAGCACATGAGCCCTTAATTTTCTGTTGTGCTGTGTTTAGATTCATATTCTGGGCCTGACCTTCTCTCCAGGGTTGCTTTTCAAGAGCACGTGTGTGTACATGTGTGTGTGCGCGTGTGTGCCTGCGTTTGGGGGGCTTTTTCAAGAACACCTGGCTGTTGCCCTTGTGCTACAATACTTCTCTGTGGTCCTGGTTTCTATTTCTCTCTGTCCCCCTTCCCAAGACCTCATTAGAGAAATGAGTGTAAATCAGAATAGAGAGCAGAATGTTCCACCATGTCTCTTCCTTCTGCCAATTCACTTGGATGAGGAAGAAAAGGGGAAAGACAGGTTGGGGGATCCATTTGTATCCACGCAGCAATGAAAACAGAATTCAAGGTTTCTTCTCATGAAGAAAAAGGTATGGTTTATTGTCTCACTGTGGGTGGGAGAGAATGGAACATTTATCCTCTAGAACAGTGGTGGCAAACCTATGGCATGGGTGTTGTTTTTAAGACAAGAGCGGTTGATGTGAATTGTTTCTTCTAAACTAAAACTTCAGCATTCAGGTTTGATTACAGAGTTGGCACTTTGTGATAAATAAGTGGGTTTTGAGTTGTAGTTTGGGTACTCATCTCTAAAAGGTTTGCCATCCCTGCTCTAGGAGATCCACAACTTCCTGAGAAGGTAGCTCTCAGTGGGACCAACTCCTGTGAGTATTTTTGCAGGAAGTCTGGCATCAGTACTAAAGGACATGGGATGGGTGCTGGGGGGGAGCCACCCTATCTCTGTCCTTCACCTGGCCCATCTCTGCCCCTGGCAGCCATGTTACTTATCCTTGTTGGCGCTGGGATCACGTGGTGGGGGGGGTGTCTGGGTTTGAACTGTGGGTTCCCAAGGGAGTAAGATTCCCAGGGGTGGTGAGTGGGCCTGGGTCAAGGAGTCCCTGAAAAGGGCTATGTACAGGGGTCTTCCCCTGCTTTCTCTATTGTCCTAGAACTGCACAAGATGTGTCCTGAGCCTATTCACTTCAATTCTTCAGGCCCACTGGCGGTGCATGGCACCAGATCACCACCCTCCTCTGAGTCTGCCTTGCCACCACTATAATCTGTTCCATGCAGTGAACTTTAAAAAAACATAAATTGTATCACTTCCCTTCAACATATTCAGTAGGTCCTCATAGCACTTAGAATGCCATTCTTTTTTTTTTTTGGTACTGGGGATCAAACTCGGGTCCTTGCGCTTGTGTAGCAGGCAGCAAAACTGCTGAGCTAAATCCCTGGCCCTAGCACTTAGAATGCCATGCTTTTTATAACCAACCGGGCCCTACCTGACCTGTTTAGCCTCATCTCCCCAACGATGTTGACTTCTTTCTGCTGCCCCAGACCCATGGAGTTCCTTTCAACACTTGGACGTTTGTTCTCACTCTGCCTGGACTAGGCTTCATAATCTCTTTAAAAGTAAAACCCCTGCTTGTCTTATTTCTATTTTAAGGGTGTAGAATAGTGCTGACTACATAGTAGGTGCTCACTGCTGTATATATTTACTGAATAAATGTTGGAAGGAAGAAACAAGCCTATTCTCCCTTGAGCTAGGCTCTCCCAGATGCAACTCGGTAGCTCCTAGGATCTGCAGAGGATCCTGGGCAGCCTTCACCCACTGCCCCATAGCTTGAGGTGTTTCTGCTTTGCAGATCCTGCTTCACGGCACAGAATCTCCTTGGAGTCATCCCTGGAGTGGACTGCTCTTCCAAAGAAAGGTATGCATCTGCTCTACCTTTGCTTTTCCAGGAACTTGGCTTGTTTTAATTTGGGCTTACCTAGCTATCATTATCCCTGGTTCCCTTCTACTGCCCCTGCCATTGCCTGGTGGCCAGGCTTTGCTGCCCCCAAGCTGAAACCCAGGGTGGGGATTATTATTCAGATGGGCCCAGAGGAAAGGCGACTTGCTCAAGGTCTCAAACTAGAGTAGAAGCCTAGTTGCATCCTGGCACTTCTTCTCGGAGTACAAGGTGGGCATTACCTCTTCATAGCCCAGGTGCTCGCCGTCCACCTAGAGGGGGGTGGTTTTTCACTCAAAAATTCCCCCCTGGATCTTACTGTCATGTTTTTAAAAAAATTCTTCATTCTGATATAGAGAAATTCTACATCAGTAGGCTTTGTAGAGTTGGTCCTTTGCATGTTATGGAATATGGATGCTAGAGTGAAATGGCATAGGCTTCCAAGGCCAGCAGACCTGTGATCGAATCTCATTTTCATACTTAATAGAGCATGGGTTTGGGCAATTCATCACCTCATTTAGCCTCCTTTTCTTCATCTCTGAGATGAGATTAATAATATCTACTTCTCAGGATTATAGTGAGAATTTAAAAGATGATGTAGGCCACATGCTTAGCTCAAGACTGGCACATGCCAGGTGCTTAACACAGAGTAGAAAAATCAGTTTAGAGAGGGAAAATGTTAGGGAACTATTAGGCAAATCAGAGAGCTTGAGAGGCCCTATTCGAATGTGATGATGTGACGCCCAATTCTACAGTGCTAGCTTCATCCAGAACTCCAGAACTGATACCTTAGGTGGAGCCCCACACTCACATCTTTCCCAAACTTCCACTACTCAGTGTTTCAGATGCACACACTGCAAATGAGACCGGCCTGGCAGTGGGCAGCTGGTCCTACTTCGGGCAGGCAGGGACTGGAGGTAGTGGCTGGGGGAGGCTGATATCTTACCTCTGACCTGAGCTCTGCCGGGAGCAGTGCCCATGGGGATGGGCTTGCTCTGCCTCCTGCCTGCCATGTCTGTACTGAACCAGGCTTACCTCTTCTCTCTGGCTCTGCTCTATTATCCTCAATCCTGGAAGCTCCCTAGAGCCACTGTGGCAGACACTGCCCCTGGAAATCACAAATAAGCCTGACTCCAAACAAGGATTATGTTATTTCTCATAACCTCCCATTTATTAAGCACTACTTATTTGTGCTAAACTATTTACACACATGGTTTCATGTAATCCTGACCTTAGGTACCATTATTATCCCCACCGGACAGATGAAGAAATTGAGAGTTAAACATAACTTGTAAGACTGTATCACTATAAGAAGAGCCCTTAGTTATTTAGTCTGCCTATAAAATTGTGGTTTTGATAAAGCCTAACATGAGAGAACTGGGGACAAGGGCCCAGGTCAGACCAGAGCTCTGTACCAGGGACAGTGAAGCTGGGCTCACAGATCCAGAACCTCAGGCTATGGTCTCCATGTTCTTTGCTTCTAGCTGAGGTTCTTATTGGTGCAGAAACCTTCGTGCAATTTGAAGAAAGAATGACGTGGTTGTCAGCTCTGAAGTACTGTCGTAACCACTACACTGACCTGGCCGACCTGCAGAGAGTGACTAAGGAAAACAAGGCGAACTTGAAGGACCTCACCAATGAGACAGAGGCCTGGATTGGCCTCTACATCAATGCAAACTCCAGGACTCTAACGTGGTTCAGCGACTTGGGTGACCACATACCCTCCTGGTTGGAGAAGCCTAAGTTCAGCAGAGGACTGTGTGCAGGGCTCCGCACCTATTCACACTTTGGCCCCAAGGTTTATACAGTTGTTTGCTCTTCCCGACAACCTTTCATCTGCTTCTATGGTGAGTGAGAGTCCACTCCTGCTGGTGCTCAGCTCCTGGTGGCTAAAATAAGATGGGAAGTGGATTTATTTGGAAGCAGGACACACTAAGGATAGATCGAAGGAAGCACTTCTGGGCTTTGGGGATAACCGAATTCTGGAGCAGACTTCTGGGATCTTGGAAGTTATTTTAATTCTGAGGATCTTTAAAGACTAGAACAGACAACATCCAATCTTAGGTCATTAGCAATTAGCAACAGCAATTAGTTACTGGACAAGAAATGAGTAAGAGCCTGGGCTTTAGATTGGTCAGACTTTACCACTTTCTAGAAACAATGGCCAGTATCTCTAAGCCTGCTTTTCCTTATCTGAGAATATATCTAACAAAGGATTGATGATACCCACCTCAGGATGGTTTGAAGGCTGAACAAGAGAATGAATGTAAAGGGCCTAGCAGAGACCTGGCATAGATTAACACCCAACAAATACCAGTTATTATCATTGTTATGGTCACCACAAAGGTGCTGTAACCAGAGGCAAGCCGAGTTACTCCTGATCTTGTGTATAATATGCCTCCTCAGCGGCAGGTTCCACCGTCTCACCCTTTGCTTCCTCTCCTCTCTCCCTGTCCCTCTCCGGGCCCCTCCAGCTCCCCTCCTCATCCCTTGCCCCTCTATGCTTCCCTCTCCTCCTCCTTCCTTTCTCTCTCATTACAGCTTTACTGAGATATAATCCATGTATCTTAAAAGTCACCCTTCTAAAGTGTACAATCCAGGGATTTTAGTATGTACACAACCATCACACAGTCTAAATTTAGGACATTTTTATTACCCTTAAATTCCTTATCCATTAGCGGTGGCTCCATATGTTCCCTCTGGCGACCACTGATCTATTTTTATATATATTTTTTTGTACCGGGGATCAAACTCGGGT
This sequence comes from Heterocephalus glaber, assembly GCF_000247695.1. The sequence continues at coordinate 3,782,594 of NW_004624771.1, forward strand.
CCTTGCGCTTGCGGGACAGGCGGTGGAACCACTGAGCTAAATCCCTGGACCTGATCTACTTTTTATCTCTGTGGTTTTGTCTATTCTTGGCTGTTTCTTTCTGTGTTTTGGGTTTGATGAGAATTTTGACTGAATCTCTTGAAGAGCTGCTTTGAGGCTTGAAGATGTGAAACTACGCATCACTGTGACTGGCACACAGTGTGCATTAACTGTTCCCTCCTGAGTTTGGCTGCTGTGATGGGAGGCTGACCCCTCGTACTCTGTGTGAGTTCTCACAAGCTGACAGCCTGTTAGGTTTGACAGACTTTGTCCTCACACTGTATTTTCTTGCAGACTCTTCCATTGGAAATTGGAAGTCAGCAGCAATGCCTCCACTCCTTAATGCTTTCTCCTCCAAAGTTACTCCTTCCTCAGAAGTTACGGTGGGGACCACTCCCAGGCTAAGTATAGGTGCTTTGAGCCTGTTCTTGCCTGGATCTGGGGTCTTCAGGGCCCAAGGGAGCGGAGAGGTGGCCGGAATGGAGCAGGCTAGGGTAGGGCCCATAGGACCCTCCTAGAAGGGACACTAAGTGGCCAGCAATGAAGTGAGCCAACTGAATGGCAATCAAAGGCCACTCAGGCAGACGATTCTCTTTATTCCACACATTGCTGGGTCAGCCCATGGTAGGGGGAGGAGGATTTGTTCACTCTCAGCCTCTCTTCTCCTTGAATTGAGACTCTGAGCTTGCGGCTCCAGTGCCAGGACACCCAGGAGAGGGGGTGCAGTGTCTCCAGTGATATGATGAGGGCATGACCTGGGTGACAGGAAGCAAGATGGCTGAGTAGCGCTCCTGGGAAAAAGTCATCAGAGTGGCCTTTGAGGTTGAGCATCCAGAGAGGGAAGCATAATAGAGTTTCCTGTCAAAGACCCTTCTAACTGTAGATGCCTCTGGGAGGACAGCAGATGAGGGGTAAGTTGCAGGGACTTCGTGTAGGGACATGGCTGTGAATGGCAAGTGACAGCATCCTGATAGCATTTTAAATTCCTGAAACATCTTTATAGCTATCACCTCAATTTGCTTCCCGAGAGTTCTGACGTTAACTAGGATAATTGAGAGCAAAATCACAGTTCTCCTGGCCTCCTTACAGATTCCTAATCAGACAAAGACATTATTGCCTTTATTGAGGACACCAAGAAGTTAGACTTGATGGAGGTTGATAGAGTTTTGCTAATTCACCTATTGAAAAATATGGCTGGAATTTGTGCTATGTAATCAGGACTGGGATGTAAAGAAAAGGGCCTGTTCTGAAGGAGCTCACAGCCAGCTGGGAATAGGTGGGTGCTTCCTGTAGTCACAGGCATGGAGAAGGGAGTGTCTAACCCCATGGCTGTTCCAAGCCCACTGGCTACCCGGGCAGCCTAATGGGTTTGGGAGGTCCTCCTTGCACATTGCTGTCTTTCCTAGGTAGGTTCCGGCAGGCATGGCTATTCTGTGCTGGGCTGGCTATACAAGGAGTTCTGTGCACTGTGCCACTCTAGCCTGCTTTGGGACCTTGGCAGAGCTTTTGGGCACAGCAGACCCCACAGAAGTTGTCTCTCTTGTAATAGGGACCAGCACTGGCTCCATGGGATGCTTCATGGGGCCTGGTTTCTGCAGCATGGTCAGTGAGCCTGGAGTCCACAGAGCTTAGCCTCCAAACCTGTGACCTTCACATTTCTACCTCTGCAGGCTCTACAGCTCCCCAACCCCAAGGCATGGCCTCACCAAGCCCTCCAACAAACCACACTTCCCCGAGGGCTATCTCAGTTCCCCAGGAAGGGTTCAGGACTCCACTGATCACTGCCCAGAGTACATCTGTCAATGTCACGCTCTGGACACTTGCTTCCACTGGCACTGCATTTTGGGGCAGCTCTTCTGTTCCATGGGAAATGGTCAAGACCTCTCTGGCCACCACTGTGAGCCCTACTGCAGACCTTGCACCTCAGGGGGGACCCTGTTATCCAAGGCAGGCTCGTGACTCCGCAGGAGGTAGGTGTGGGCCCCTCGCTGGGCTCCACCTGTGACGCTTCGGCTAATTTCTGGGTTGGCAGTGACCCCTGCACCCTCCACATCCAGGAGGCTCCGCAGCTTTGAGGCTCTGGGAACCAAAGGAGGAGCTTCAGAGGCCCCCATCTCAGGGAACCCAGCTGAGCCCCAGAGAATGGCTATGCAATCTGTGTTCACAGTCAGGAGACAGACCACTCTCAAGCGCCACTGTGAGCCAGCCAGGAACTAAAACAGGTGCCTGCCTGTGGCACTAGGGGCTGGGCACTCCAGCTAGGGGTGTAGCTCCTCTCCTGGGCTTTGGTGGAAGTTCACGCCACTCTGTCCATTTTACTTTTAAGAGTAGAAGGCCGACAGCCAAGAATTGGAATGCTGAGCCCACTACTTACTGTGTGGCCTTAGGCAAGTTTCATAACCTCTCTGAATCTCATCTCTCTCATCTTTAAACTGAAGAAAATGTTAGCTTTATGAGGTACCTCTCAGTTCTTGGATCTGCAGATAATAAATGGTAGTTATTACCATATTAATCTTTTTTTTTTGGTACTGGGGATCGAACTCGGGTCCTCGCGCTTGCAAGGCAGGCGGCAAAACCACTGAGCTAAATCCCCGGCCCATTACCATATTAATCTTAGTTTACAACTGACATATTTAATGTCTTACCTTTTTATACCTCTGTTCTTACCTTACTAAATAGATGGGGCTAGCCCCATTATTTTATTTTACATGCTTGTGAATGATTATCATCATGAATTATCAGGATGCGATTCTCAAATGACAGGGGCATTTTTTTTCTTTTTCTCTCATACCTAGAATGGTGTTTTGCACATTGGTAGGTGATTTAATTTTTTCTGAGTACCTGTTTCAAAAAAGACACTGAACTATGGATACCAAGAGAAGCAGAACTTGTTTCCTGTTTTTAAAAGAGGGTGGTCTAATAGGAACAGATCCTGACAACTTGGACAGCTTGGTATGTGCTGCACTGAAGTATGAACCAAGAGCTGAGGCAGGAAAGTTATTTATTCATTCTGCCTAGAAGATGGTAACTGGACAGAAAGTTTAATGGAGAATTTCACTTGCAGGAAATACTAAGGTAGTTCTTTCTTGCAGAGGGAATAGCACTGGCCAAGACAAATGGGCATCAAAGCGTGACTTGTTTGGGATCAAGCAGTCTGACGTAGCTGGGGTCTAGGTCACATTTTGGTGAAATGGATGGACTGGGGCCAAATTCTGAAGGACTAGATTGTGCAGTCAGTGGAGCCACCAGAGGGTTTTAGCAAGTGAGCAAAATGCTCAGATCTGTCGTTTCCAGAAGCAAGGTGGTCATAATGACATGGGACAGTGCTTGCATTAGGATGCTAAATGCAAAAAAACCCCCCAAAACAGAAAAAACCCCGAAACAAACAAAAAACCCCCATGAATCAACATTATACATAGAAGGAGTCACAATAACATTGCAAGGAAACATCAACCAATGGTTAGAAAAAAGTTTAGAAGGAAATGTGTGAAAATGTTAACAATGGTTATAGTCAGGGAAGGAGAAAAGAGGTGTACCCCTGCTTTAGTGTTTCTGAATTTTACATACGCTCACTAACTGAAGAAATTCACAGTACTTTGGATGGGGAAAGAGGACATGTGCAGAGGCTTCTGGGCAGGAGGGGAGACAGAAAATGTGTGGGGAAGACTTTGCACAGCTTGGATGAAAGGCACTAAGGCCTGTTCTGGGTGAGTGGTGTGATGAGGGTGTGAGGGAGCTGACCTGGTATGACCCACAAGTGACACAAAGCCAAGAGACACCAGTACCAATGGATTTCTTAAAACATGCTCAACTTTGTTCGTTAAATCACAGAAATGCAAATTCAAAAGGTGCATTAAACATTTATTTTAAAATGTTTTTCACCTACCAGTTTGGCAAAGATTTGAAAGGGCAGCAATGCTGAGAATGTGGAAAACACAGGGATTCCCCAGCACAGTTGGCACGTAAACCAGTGCTGCCACTGAAGCAAAGCAGTTTTGATATAAGCATGTTTTTTCCTATAGACATTCTACCCTTAGAGATTAAGGAAATGAGTTCAAGGCACACACCCTCCACACACAGCGTTGTTTGTTGTGGCCTTATTATAGTGAAAAATTAGAATCAATCTAATGTCTACTGAAAGTAGATTGGTTAATAAGTTAGTCAATGAAATACTAAGAAACCTTTAAGGAGAATAAAGCAGAGCTTTATGCCTTCAAATTAAAAAATCTAATGCGTGAAGGAGATTCTATAGGAAACTGTTAATATTGGTTGCCCCTGGGTTGGGGAAAGGATACTTTTGGGTACCTACTTTATACTAATATACCACACAATAACATGGCTGTGCTCATATTTGAAAAAGAAATGAAGATATCTGCAGGGCACTGATAGGACTTTGGTGACTGAACACGAGAACAGCTGAGGATGCCTGGGTCTCTCCCTGCAGTGCCTCAGTGCGTGGCCAGCCGTACAGAGGGACGGGTCACTCCCAGGGAGGAGACTGAGCGTGGTTTAGAGTGCTGTCACTAGAGCTGCTGAAGGTCACTGGGTGCACGATGGGGGCTCTATGTAGTGGGCAGAAAACAAGAGCACTGGGCCTTGTGGGGTATGGACTACTGCAACAAAATATTTAGTTCTGAGGACAGACCTCATAATATTGTTTAAGCCCCACAAATCCTGATGCTGGAGTACCTTTGGAAAGGTGATGGTCTGGGTACAGGGGGCTGTGGGGTGTGGCATGGACTGGCAGGAACTGACCTGCCACTCAGGGTAGCTTCTGCAGCAGCTGTGTGCACAGCACCGCTGCCCTCATCTCTTTTGGCTCACAGGCAGTACCTGGTGTCAGACCTCCTTACTCCTGGCCATATTTTCAATAACTCCATTATTATTCTCTCCTGTAGCTATGGCTAGTTCAGAGGCTGACACTGATACAAGAGATTCAGCTACTACCACTACCACTATCACCACTACTACAACTCAGGTCCAACATTTAAGCTCATCACACCCAGTGTCTAAAGAAAAAACATCAGCATCTCAATCAGGTAACTGCTTGTTTACCAAGTTCCTAACCTAACAGCAGAGCAGTTGAATCTAGTCAGTCCTTAGCCGAGGGCCTGCTTGTAAAAGACAGCATGAAAGGTTGGCAACAAGAATAGGAATGAGAAAGTGGATTCTAGTTTAAGCCCTGGGACTATTGTGAAAGCTTGGGGATGTTTCCTTACTTCTTAGTCTCTATTTCTCATCTTTGAAAGGGGCCAGTAAAAACAACCTTGCTTACAGCACAGGGCTGAGAGTTAATGATAATTGTGCAAAGGTCCATTATAAACCAGAACATGTACACAAATATAACATAGTGCTACCATGAGGCTGTAGTTCCTGTGATTGTGCTTGGCTCACAGTTGAAGGCTGAACTTATTTATAGGCTCAGAGAACTTCTGTGGGATTTTCTGGGGCAGAAAGCCCAAGGAGAGGTGAATATTTCAGTACACGTGATCATCCTCTTAACAGATTTAAAAGGAAGAAGAAAAATGCAGAAGAGATGGAAATAATGTCCTGGTGGCTGTGGGAGGAAAACCAGCATTACTCCCAAACACGAGTTTTCTTTTTCTGCCACTAATTGGTTGGTCCTAATTATAGCTAAACAGACTCGTCAGTAGTGTCAGTAGTCTCCCTCTTCTTTGTGAAATCCTGTCCCCACGTGACATCTATGGTATCCAACGGGTCCTCCTAACTGCCAAGGGCTTGAAGTTCCAAGTGGCAATAAGCCATTTCCCCTTGAGCCAGGTAGCACTTTCTTTTTCAGAGTACTCTTTTGGAATCCTGAAGGCAGATTTTACCATTTCAACTCTCATGGATCCAGAAGAGATGAAAGAACAATTTTTAAGAGAGGTAAGACTTCTGCCTTCTTCGAATCTTGATCGGTCAGATGACTTGCCAATGCAAGGCAATATATCAAAAACAGTTAACATTAAGAAAAAAGCTTTGGAAAATTAGTTTATGTTGTTCTGCTATCACTTTGGCTCATAGTGACAGGTCGGTTATGTGTCAGGATGCTTTCCAATCTTTTTCTAGCCTCTCCAACATTTTTCCTAAGGTCTTTTTTTCTTTTTTCAGTCAAGAGAGCACAGTTAGAAGGACTTGAGTTTGGCTTTCCATTTATTCTCTATATGGCCTGGACAAGTAATTTAGTCTGAGTCTCAGTTTCCTCATGAAATAGGAATGATGATACATAATTCATATGGCCGCTATTATGATTAAATTTTGTATTCCATACAAAGGTCTAGCAAACTGTCTGGCACAGTTGGTACTCAATAAACATTAGATGTTATTATTACTATCGACATTACTACTATGGTGTTCTGAATTTACATTTATTCTTGACCCCTTTTCCTCCATGTACTTTGAAAAAGAAATGGAAATATCTGTAGGGCACTGACAGGACTTTGGCGACTGAACATGAGAGCAGCTGAGGATGCCTGGGTCTCGGTATTGTGGGATAGGAGATTGTTTCTAACCACTGAGAGAAAAGCCTCAAACTGATTACTGAACATGTGCTAAGGGCACTGTTCTGAACTACATCAGACAATAATCATAGGATGTTAGAGCTAGAGAGTAGCCTATAGGTCATTGAGCCAACATAATTTTACATATAAGGAGACAAATTAGCATATGTGAATAAAGCTGAAGAATTAGCATCCAGGTAGAAGTGCACAAGATCAATTTTCTAGAAAGATAGTGTGGGTGGACTCACATGTAGAAAGTTGCCCAGGGTGGACTCAAACTTAATTCTCCTGCCACAGCCTCCCAGGGCACTGGGATTATAGGCATGTGCCATCATGCACACTATAGGTAGTGTCCTCACTGAAGTTTTGGACACCAAACCAGAAGCCATCTACCTTCTATTTAAAATTAGAACCAATGGGAAAACAAGTTAAAATGGGAAATTTCATTTTTTGGTCAACTTTGTTGGATTGTACCTAGTCCATAAGTGGGATGACCATGTTAAAGGACAGAATCTCTACCTCACAGATTTAAAGAATGGAGTTGTCCTAGTCATTGTAGCACATGCCTGTAATCCAGCTATTTGGGAGGATGAAGTAGGAGGATCAGGAGTTTGAGCACAACCCAGGCATCTTAGTGAGACTTTGTGTCAGAATAAAATAGAAAAGGGTTGGGAGTATAGCTCAGTGGTAGAGTGCTTGCCTAGCATGCACAGGGTCTTGGGTTCCACTGCAAGCATTATAAAATAAAATAAAATAGAAAATAAAAAGGAACTGGTAAGGACAAAGTATATGTGTTGGAAGGTTAGGTATATATTACTAGTTTAGGTAGCAGTTAAAATATCAAGTAGAAGGCAAGGAAATACCTATAGCCAACTTTTCCCAGTTTCAGGTATAGAGACAAAAAACATTGTAAAAGACACATGGTGCTCAAGGGCTTGATTTAGACTGGTGGTTCTCAACCCTGGGTTAAGTTAGAATCCTCTAGAGATATTTAAGGAAAAATAGTAAACAAACAAACAACCTCCTGCCCCCAACAAAAAACCCAGCCTGGCCTCAGTCCTGAGACGCTCTCCTTAACTATTCAGTGGTGGAGCCCAGGAACCACCCCACTTCTCTCTTTTGTACTCCCCAGGGACTCTGATGAACCATCAAGATTGAGAATCACTGATGTGGTCATTTGTTTTATTTCCCTTTGCTTTTTTCCCTAACAAAACTGATTTATGCACTTTCCCACTGGTGTAGGTGCTAATGACAAAAGACAGACATCTAGAGGGAGGCTAAGAAAAATACAGCGCATGAGTGTACCTAAAGGATACGGATGGACCTAAAGGGTGTGTGAGAATAATTAAGAGCTAAGAGAAGCACAGGGTCATAAGACAGCATCAGTAGTTTTTGTTTTTCTTTTTGTGGTGCTGGGGATTGATCTCAAGGTCTTACACTTTACCACTGAGCTGCACCATCAGCCTTTTTTCTCTTTTTGATGTTTCAGATCCAAGAAGTCTTAAAGCTTATAGTAGGTCATGAGCAATTCAGACTGAAATGGGTTGGTTTTGAAGAGAACAAAAAGTAGCACACGTCTACTGATTTGCAGTTTCTCTTTTACTCAGTCTTCTCTGGATTTTCAGTAAGTTTTGGTTAATTCCTAAAAGAACAGGATTAGAAATAACTTTGAGATATGCCAGAAGGCACAGACCTACAACTAGCACCAAAGCAAACTACAGGTGAAACTTGCATTCTTGGATTTTATGAAATGAAACAGATAAGCAGAAGATGGCAGTATGTGGGAGCAAAAACCTCGAGAGTGACAAACAAGGACAAAAATCTGAACCAGACAACAAAAATTCTGAAAACCCCCATAAATCTGTCTGAGGAATATAAGAGAGCACAGTAGTGGTTTAGAAAGGTAAATGGGGCCACATTTCCAGTGCTGGGGATTGAATCATGGGGTTCATGTATGCTACGCAAGTGCTCCACTACTGAGCTGTATCTGCAGCCCCACAACACATATGTGTTAATGCTAACTACTGGTCCTGAATCTAAGTAATATTTTTACCTGTAAATCGATAATTCTAAGGCTTGCTGTTCTTAATATTACAAAATATCAGAGTAATATTCTTGCATACATGTTCTTTTTTTCCTGTGTCCTAGGCACCCAGATGCATACTAGAAGGTAGCACATGTCAAATACAGTAGCAACTTTAGTCTGAAATGTTTAAAGTTAAAGTTTATTTGTATTCTTTGTAGGAATATCAATAAAAGACCTCAAACGTATGTATATCTGTACATGTACAAGAACTGTCAAAAATTATTCACAGAACAAAAATAAATCTTCTTTAGAACAAACCCAGGTAATGTAATGCAGATATGGATCTCACATATGGAACAATCTAAGTGCTACTTAGCACAAAAATATGGCTTTAAAAATAAAATAAAATCTTGGGATTTCTTATTCTAAGGTGTATTTCTCTTTCTTGAAATAAAAAATAAATTATTTAGAGTTATCACTGTAAAATAGTCATGTGTATTAACATACTCTTATTAAGGCCCTGGAGATGAAAAACAAAATAAATTGAGAAGGTAAATTCCTCACAGGTGTGATCCACGTAAATGTGATGCTATCAGCTTGAGTTGACTTTGATATAACTAAGAAAGGTCAAAGCACCAGTCAAAATTTAACCTTTACTGTTTAGCTTTTTTGGAGGATACTGTTCATTAAATCAATATTTGACCTATTGGTGAATTGCAACTTGAAACTTTTTCCCTTGGGAGTTTGGAAATGACAGACTCCCAAACAGGATGGTTATACATATTTATGGCCTATACAGAATATGGAAACTCCCAAAACACAGCTTCTGTGGAAACCCTGTTCCCCAAAAGATAAATCTGGTTTTAAATCCCAAACAAAAAATTCCTTAGGGGAAAATGAGGGTATTTGAAAGAAAAGTAACAACCGAGTAGGAAATTAAAATGCATGCTGAAATATGACCCAAACCTACCACTTTCCTTGGGTGGTTCACCGCATTTGTCAAGTCTGACTGGGTTGGTTAATCAAACACCTGAGGATTAACTGATCAGAAACCAAAGCTACTTCTTCCTGTATCCTACTCTGATCAGTGATGTTCAACTTTATTTCTATAACTTCCTGTGGTATTGATGATGATATCTAGCGTTCTTGAGACAATATCAAAACAAATCAAGTTCAAGTCACTTTAACTTATATATACATATAACACATATAGTGCATTCTTAGGAGAGAACAACTGTCATAACATCTAATAAATGAGAGCATATCTAAAAAATTCAAGAAAGTTTGGGAATCACTGTTCTATAAAATACATTAACATTCAGAAAAAGGAAGCTCTAGGAATTGTGTATTTTCTGTGAGCATGGACATGTTATCCATAGAAACTATATATTACTGGGAGTTGAACCCAGGGCCACACATCACCAGTGATTTTTTGAGACAGGGTCTCATTAAGTTGCCTAGGCTAGACTCAAGCTTGTGATCCTCCTGCCTCGGCCTTCCAGAGAGCTGGGATTACAGGTGTGCATCACCACACCCAGTTTACATCTATGTCTTTTAAAAGTGGGCAAGGGATAGAAATCTCCCTGTCTCCTTGAACCTCCAGGCTACCGAGAAGACTGCTATGTCTGCTTCTGGATTGCATGTCATCCTTGGTTCTTCCTCATAAGATATTTATTCTATCTCATGCAAATTTCATCAGTTTTGTTCTTTCAAAACTCAAGAGCATTCGTAACTGGGTCATGACAATAAGAAAATGCTGCTTGAACTAATAATAATCATTCAAACATGAAAAGAGATTCTATTTAAAAATTCAACACCTCAACATCTCTTGCCTCTAGGAAACTAGTATAAATGTTTTCAATGGACATATGGATAAAAAAATACTACCCCAGTTAAGAGGTGGGAAGGCAACTATTTATTGCTGGGGCGAGCAGGGGCTTCCCTACTGGACTTGGGAAAAAAAGGGGAATGGAGAAAAGAAAGTCCATTAGGATTTCTAAACTCTGAAGGAGAGGGTGGCCTCCAAAAGTGTAGCTGAAAATGCAGTGAAGCTGTGGTATGAGCTCTGGTTTCTGGGTCTGACCCAATGTGGAGTCTTGACTGGTGTCAAGCCTGGGGCTCAGCTACACTTCGGCAGACTCATGGGACTAGGGTAGTCCTGAAGGGGGCTGCTTCGCTCAGCTCAGTCCCATAACCAGACTTCTCAGGAACTCCAAACTGGAAATGACTAGCAGTAAATCTGGACAAAAAAACCCCACAAATACTAATATAAACTCACTTGATGGCAGTCGTCTTTTTCTGGGACTTCCAAATAAGAACTCTATTCCCAATCTGGTGTACTTCTGAGGACACAGTGAAGCCATACAGAACCATCCACCCATAAGAAATGCAGCAGGTAGGGTAATACTGAAAAGCTATGCTTCTAAAGTTAAGCTGGGGCTCAAGGGTATAAAATTAGTGTTTAACAGCAGTCTTAGACAGAAAATCTTACTTTTTCATACACTCTTTCCAACCCCATGAAAGAGAAAGGGGAAAGCACATCAGTCAGAAAGCTAATTTTGACCAACTTGATAGTAAGTGAAAAGAGCAAAAAGCTACAACAGTGTGATGACCTCATTTTGCCACATTGTACTTTCCAAAGGACTGTCTCCTAGTTGGAAACTACCTTGGTGACAATGCCTGGAACATAGGTAAGGGCTCAAGTGCTTGTTATGGTAACCTAGTTATAATCGCTCCTCTGTCATGGCTTTTATTGCAGAGACTTGGAATAATGATGGCCTGATGGAAATGTAACTTTTTACTGCTTTGCCCTGGAAATCTTATTTTTCAGTGATATAAAAGGGAACCATAAAGCTCTTTTCCTGAACCCTACCAACACTGTCCTTCTTAACAGCCAAGTCTGATTATTACCTAGATAAGCACTTCATAAGCACTTCATCTGAATTCTAAATTCCATTCAACCCTGGTTTACCCCCACTCCATAATGTGGTGATATACTGAGGGAAACTGCAAGTGCAAGACATGGCTATCTTAACCAATCAGCTTCTCTTCAATCATGTACCTCCTGCCAACAAAACAAATGTATGTACATATTTGGACTGAAGAAAAGCCAATTAAGCAACACTTCCATAAAAACTGTCACCTATTGCTGCCTTCATACTTAAAAAACCTTTCATAATAAACTCTATAGATTACAGCATATTTTAAAAAATGACAGGAGTAGATTCAAAGAATTCATCTAAAATTTAACGTCTGGTAACAATTCTGAACTTTTCTAACCCTCTTACTTCTTTTTATTATTTTACTTTCTTCTCTTCATTCAAGATAACTTGACAGCATAGGGCTGAATAATGTTTCCAAATGTTTCATCTTCCAATGCAGACTGCCCTCTGCGGGGGCTGCACAATGCTAAGAAGATTTGATACATTCATCAAAAACATACTTGATTTTTTTGGTGTCTCCTTCAAAGCCCCAGTATAATTTTATCAGCCCTCTAGAGTCCATAGCCAATGCTTGAAAAACTTCCACACCTCAATGCAAGACATCACCTACATTACATACTTAAGGCCATTGAAACTGACAATTCATAGGTTTTCTATGGTACAATTGCAGGCTTTAAAAAAGAATGAATTAAACTTCGCTAGAGCTGAGAATAAGCCACAAAGAACAGATCTATGTTTACGTCCTTTCTCACTCAACTAACACAAAATGTATTTCAGAACTGGTAACCTTTCTTCCTATTAAATAATTTTGACTGTGTGCCCTCAGTTTGGAGGGAAGAGATAAGCATTTATAAAATAACTACTAAGTGGGGGGGCCAGGGATTTAGCTCAGTGGTTCTGAAGCCTGCCTTCCAAGCGGAAGGACCCGAGTTCGATCCCCGGTACCAAAAAACAAACAAACAAACAAACAAACAAACAAAAAACTACTAAGGGTCAAAAAATACAGTGTAGTGTCAAAACGGTTAGGCATGAAGTCTATAGATCTTCTAAGTACAATGAGAAACTCCTATTTTGGATCACTGGTAGAAATGGGCTGTTATGATGAAAAAAATATATATATATTTTGGTACCAGGGATCGAACTTGGGACCCTAATGAAAAATATTTTAAAAAGTTGTGGGTTGGGGGCTTTGATGAGGTTGCTTAAATGCAAGGTTCAACAAAATATCCATCTGAGAGAGGGCAGAGCTCAATAGCAGAAATGCAAGCCTAGAACTCGGTATAAAGGAGCTCTTGGTATCTATGCCTGGGCTTCATCCTAAAAAGGGCATTATATATGTTCTTCCCTTATGCAGAACAACTCACACAAGCAGAAACAGTCCATAGATATGACTCCCTAAGGTCTTTTTTCTCTCTTCTCCCTTTACTTTTTAAAAGAAATTTCTTAAAGTTTGTAATTTAAAATAAACAACTCACTTGAGAAATACTGTTGCTGTCCCAATATAAAAGAATTGCTTAGGTCTTGCTTAAAGAGATTCAAGACCCTTTTAACATTGTGTCTGTGTATCTGACAGCACAGAAGGCATGAATGTTTCCTATTTGTGCAGTTATATGTACATATGTGTGAATATATATGTATATATACTTATATATATATAATGTCCATTTAACATGTAACATTCTAGACTTCTGGTAATGAAGGTTGCATCCCAGTTGACATTTTATACCTCTGGAGAAAAATTCTTTTCCATGACTTTTTCTGTCTTATAATAAGCCATGGATGATAAATGGGTCATTATTGCCAAATCTACTGAAAGTGTGGGAACAACAATAGGAATGTGCCATCCTGACACAGTTTTCCTTTCTTTTTTTAAACAAGACTTAGCATCACTTTTAAGAGTGATGTTTCAGGTCTGGCTTTCCTTTCTAAATTATTCTGAGGGAATAAGAGGAAGAAGCAGCAGTTTAGAAGTTAAATATTGGAGATAAAATTACCCTGCCCATAGTACAATGGATAAAATCTTATCCCAAACAAAAAATATACCTTAAAATTACAAAAAAATTAATAGGAAATATTCAGAGATTTCTAGTAGTTGTTGTTAGCCCTTTTTTTGTGTGGAAGAAAGAGTGTTTATTTCAGATGGCTTATGAATAGCATATTTGAATAATCTCTCCTGGGGAGAGTAAATCCTGTTGGTGATGACTGCTCCCACCATGGGCAGTGGATGTATGAAGATAAAGACTGTATGTAGAGACACACATATTTATACCTTAGTAAACTCTAGAGGAAAAAGAACACCCTTTATTACAACAGGAGTGAAAATTTAAAAAAAAACCCGTATCTAAAACAGATCTGCTGTAGACAGAAAATACACATATCGACAGGAGTTCACTAGACATCACTCCTAAAGTCCAGTTTTGATGCAACCACTTTTATCTCTGTCCCCTGAAAACAGTGAATCCCCAGCTTAGGCTAGTTGTCTGACCAGAATCTATCTTAGTTGATCAATGCTGTAAACTATTATTTTGTACGGATCTTGGTATCTGCATGTATTCCTAAAGGGCAAGGGGATCAGAATGGGGCTTTTAAACTGGCAGATGAATCCCTGAAAAAATTCATTCTAACAATATTCTATTGCACTCCATGTGCTTCTATTAGATAGATACTTGGTCTCTACCTACTGAACCCACAGGCTCATCTCTCACTCACACCTAGTTACAGTTCCTACTTTTCCTCCTATAACAACTGCAGTGCTTTCAACAAGAGCAAAACAATAATAAAAATAGTAATAATTAAAAAGGCAATCTACATTATTAACTTCCTTTTGGTATATTACAGTGGTATTTTCTGTACATGGCCCAGAACTAAGTTCCCTATGTACATATAGACCGGGGTAAGCTTGACCTTGGAAGTCATCACTTATGCCCTGAAAGACAAGTTCCTTTCTTCACTTGAGTTTCTCACCACATTGCCATTTTGAAGTAGCAACATTCTGTAAACCTGGAGGGGCTGAGTAAAGGGTGGGGAACAGGAGAGCGGGTAAATTTCCTTCTGTCTCCTTCCACAGTCTATATTCACAAAGTCTGTCAGCAGCTGCTGTTTTTGAATTCACCATTCTCCGTGATGGAAAGCTTGGTGGGATTGGTGGGGGAGATGCCATTGCGGACCTGCATGCTGTACCGCTCCTTCACTTGGGTCAGCGCGCTCATCAGTCTGGTGTTGGCAGAATCCAGGGACACGATCCGTTTTTCCTATAACATACCAACCATGGCTTTACTCAGGTTATACGGAAGAAATAATACCCTTTCTTTACTGAATGACCTAGTCCAATGCTTTCTCTCACACAGCGGTATGCATGGTGCTTCCCAAACAAATGGAACGTCTCTGCCTCTTTCTGCACACTGGTTAGGTTCCACTTCCCTTCTTTTTTCTCTATTTTCCTCCTCTATTTTCTCTCTCTTTTTCCTTTCAGCATAGCAGGACTTGTTGTCATAATCTCTTAGAACATCAGACTGCTTTGTACAAGTGACACCACATGTTACTTCAGACTATGCAACAGTAGTGTCAAGATGCCTTATTCTATTAAGTGCTTTTGGTCAAAGTTGAACATGAAAATTAGGTGGCAAAGAAAGAAGCACCAGAGGTTTCATTTCACAGAAGAGAAGTGCATGTGATCTATGGGTTCTTATTCCCAAAAGAGGGCATAACAGTCACATTTAGAAAGGATTCACATTGTGCTCAAAATTAAAACAATACATGGTGGCAGTTTAAAATCACCAGTAAGGTGAGGATGCAAGAGCAAGAGGAGATAAAAGCAGCCAAAAGCTCAGACTGAGGAGTTATTTGAATATGGGGAGGGAGATGTGGCTTGAAAGGGGATGCTATAAACATAACACATGAGAACAAATAGAGAACACAGGCTCCTAGACCCATTCCAGCTCAGTTACTCCAGGAAAGGTGTCAAATAAGAATAGTTTCATTTTGCTTTTGAGTGTCTGTAAAAAGAAAATGCTTTAGAATCACATTTTGGAAGCAAAGCTTGTTGAAAACACACACACACACACAGAGAAAATAAACCAAGGGGGAAAAAGGCCCCACAAAAGTTAATCTAAAGGAAAGTAGGACCAGCTTACTTAAAAAAAAAATCATCCCATCAAAACATCAGTCTCACAACCATCTAGACAGACACTCAAGTTTTGGCAGCTATGTAATCATCTGAATTTTTCAGAAAATAAGCTTACACAGAGAAGTATAGTCTTTATCTATGCTCATGAAATTAAAAAGAAAACAGTCTATGAGGAACAATCCTAAAGCTAACAGGAGTTTTCCTGCCCTGGTAAGGGTCAGTCATGGTATGGTTCACAGACGAGGCATAAGGGCTGGGGGCCGAGGGTTGAAGCTGACCCTCAATGTTAAAGCAGCAGTTGCAGAGGCTGCCGGGTAGCAAGAACTGCTCTACAAGAACAAAAAGTCCCAGGAGCGTGCAGAGGGGGAGTCTGGGTAAAACCACTGACAATGAGGGCACCCAGTAACCTCGTGGTCTCTTGCTCTGCTGTGGGGTGGGGTCTGTATGGCAGCTGTGTGGTGGCTACAATTTCAAAAGTATGAAAACAAAATAAAACAAAAAAACTAGCTTTTTATTATTATTATCCCTTTAAAAAATTTCTTTCCTTGATAGAAAACTCAGGTGATAAGAGACACAAAATCTTCATTATTAACTAGTCACTAATCTCAGATTTTAAAAAAATTTTAATTTTGGGACGACTTCTTGTTTTTTTTGGTACAGGGAATGAACTTGGGACCCTGCACTTGGGGAGCAAGCGGCGGAACCACTGAGCTAAATGCCCGGCCCACAACTTCTTGTTTTAAGGTCAGGGAAAACTTAAAAAGAGAAATTCTGTAAGGCTTTAAAAAAATTACTATTTTAAAAAAATTATAGCCAGTGAGGTTTACTAGGAAAACAAGTGTAGATCGTTTAAAAGTCAACAGATAGGGGCTGGGGATTTAGCTCAGCTCAGAGGCACTGTGCCTGTCTTGAAAGTGCAAGGCCCTGAGTTCAATCCCCAGTACCGGGGCGGGGGGGGGGTAGTCAGTAGGTAAGAGCTGGCCAGTGATTACCAGAAAACAAGAGGGAAGTGCCACATATAACCCCTCCCCCTAAAGGTTAACAATGATCTCTAAACAGAACAGCTGCTAATTTTTGAAATGATTAAAGAGATTAAAGAGAAGATATTTTAATATTGGGATGAATGACAAGGTCTCAATACCAAGAAAAGCAGGATTCTCCAGGGTTCATTGCAAAATTCAAGCATTCCCAAAACTTTACTTGATTCTTAAAGGTTCTGAAAGACAGCTAAGAATGATTGTTAATTACTTATTGGCTACAAAGGTAACAAGTGAAAACAAGCAAAACCCTATTAGACAACTGAAAGTTTCCAGGTAGAGAAACTTCTTTTGTAGTTTCCCTATTGCCAATCTCTCAAGATACAACAAAAAGTAAAAAAAAACAAATCAAATCAAATAGAATACTTGAAAGTCAAATTTAGCTGGTACAAGATGCGCTTTGACATTTTGATTCTGCCTGTACTAGAAAGCCAAGCAATCTAATTCATGCCTGACAGGAAGGATGTCAGCATGGGGAGTGGCAGGAGCTGGAATGTGTAGGAGGCCAGTGCACTGGGCCAGGGCTGGGAACTGCTCAGCTAGAGACCGGACAGGGTTTACTTGCCTGTTTGAATAATCTCATTTCCATTTATGACCTGTAATTTAACACAGTGGAGATATCACTTGCAACAGTAACTAGGCAGCTGCTTTGCTTCTTATAGGAGGAAGCCCTTCTCTGTTCTCCATCTGAGTCACATGGAGAGATTCTGGGAGTCACAGTGTCCCCTCATGCTTGGGAGTGAAAGGTGGCCCATTTCTTGGTCTGATATCTAAGCAAAGATTTCTTAGTCCATCATTAGGATCTTTGTGTCTGAGCTACAAGGTTTAGGACTGGTGATTCTGCCACTCAATCATGTAGTGCTCATCCTTTTACAGTTCTAGTTAGAAAGTGGCTGTCACAGGCCTGTGCATGAACTCACTCAAGGAGAGGGAGGGGTTGAATTCAGAGACAAGCCTTTCCTGTGGGAGTACAGGATATATGAATCTTAGAGAGATGAAAAACATGCACAGGACACCTGGATGTTAGTGTTTTGAGGAAAGAGAAGTGCTAGGTATAACTCTAGCACACAGAAGACAACTGCATTCATTTTAGAAACATGTTTTACCAACAGTGGCACCAACATACCTGTCAGGTATATTAAAAGTATGAGTTACTCTCTGGGAAGCTTTCACCCCCAAACATCATTCTAATAAATGATGCCAGATGGCTGTTCTATTCCATCAGACACTTAAGAGATAAGATTTATTCTTTTTTTTTTTGGTACCAGGGATTGAAGTCAGGACCTTGCACTCGCAAGGCAGGCGGTGGGACCACTGAACTAAATCCCTGGCCTGGTAAGATTTATTCTTACAAAAGAAAGGATCAAATATAAGTCATTCATTACAAAAGATGCCAAAGGATGTTAAAAGTCTTTTGCTTTAATAAGATTTTAATGTATCACTCAGACAACAGCTGGGATCGAGAAATCTTCCTTTTAAGGATACCATAATTTTAAATGTCTTTAGTGTTTATAATTTGTGCTATACATGGTATAGTGGTTTTCAAATGTGGTCTAGTGTACTCTCCAAGTATTCTTTAGGGACCCATAGTCTCTATAGTAATGTCTGTGTTTGAGTGGGTAATTTATCACATTTAACCAAATCTAGGACATTTTGACTCATTAGTTGAGAATGGTCTTTGTTGTTGAGTGGTCACTGGGAGTAAGAAGATATTGGTCTATGGAAGGTGCCTTGCTTCTATTAAAATATCCAGAGGAGCAAACTATTTGAAAACTATTGCCTTGAGGTATGTATCCAGAATATTAACCAGTTCAGTCAGATTGTAAGTCTAAAACTGAATGCTTTAAGGTAGCATTTCCCCAAACCCTGTACATGAAACCCCAGAGCTTCTGATCCCTGAGAAATCAGATTTCCTCCTTGGCTTTCTCCTTCTGTGACTATGACTTCTGCTTCATACCAATTTACCCTGCCCTAAATGTCAAAATAAGGGGCAGGCAGAGTAGAAACCTTCAGAAGCTAACGATCAGGCTGCCTTGTCAGTCAACATTTACACAGCCATGTCTGTGGCACAGCTGAGTTCTCTCTGTTGAAGACTGACTGCATTACATCAGCTGAAGTATATTAAAAAGGTCTGTTTTATCTCTCCTGGTGTGGTGATTAACAAAAATCTCCCTGCTTTATATTACTATGTTGAAATTCTGAAGGCGAAAACTTATCAGCACTAGTTTCCCTGATTCAACTGCCTTCTCTTTATCCAGGATGTTTTCTTAAACCTCTGGGATGCACTTTTAGAGTATGCATAGCAAGATGGCCTTGTCTCTACTACCCATCCTCCCCTTACTCACTCTGGGTACACCCAGAAAGATTTTTTAAAAAGGATCAGGTAAGGCAAGGACAGAAGATCTTTTTTCTGGATCTTCTAGAATCTATAGAGTTCAGGAGTCAAAATATTTTGGGAGCTACCCTGATAAGAGAGCATCACAGTTCACACCTGACTTCCAAGTCTACTGTGCTTGATGGAGTACAAAGCCCACAAAACATTCTGCCCGTGGCTATGCTTTCAGCCTCCTAATTCCTTTGGAAAATAAAACCCATACCACATTGATGCTGTAAAGAAAGCAGACTGACTGTTAAATGCATGTTTAATACTGGAGGTGCTAAAATATATTGGGTACCGGCTGGTATGTAGAGAAGGAACATTTATGCATATGAATTCTTGTTCTCCTTTTTATTTTATACCTTAAGATTGAGAAATGCAAACTTGACTAGTCATCTTCAAAGAGGTGATAAACATTCAGTGGCTCTAGGAGTTACTATCAGAACCGCACCTGCCTTTTGTTACTTCACTCTAGGAAATATAATCACATTTTGGACTTATAAAAAGAAGCCAGAGACATTTCTTGCCTCCTGGAGTTTGCTCTGATCACTTATGTGTTCCTCTGAGGTGCCTGTGGTAGCCATAATCTCACTGGTGTCACAAGTATAAGTTATTGCAAGCAGAGGCCTAGGTTTTGATTTTATCAACCTTTTCTTAAAAAGTTTTATCCAAAGAGGCTCCCTAAGCACAGCACCAAGGGCAGGCAAGCACATTCCAAGCAGCAGTGCCAGAACCTAAGCCAAAAGGATAACAGGAAAGGTACCTTCTATAATCTTGTCTCTCCCCTGAAATTTCAGTACTATCTGAGGCTAGAAGTTGATGGCAGTGGACGTGACTGACAAGACCGTGAACAGCACAGCCAAGCAATGGTCAGTAGAGGTCACAGGCCAGACACATGCAGTGTACTTTTCACAGTTACCCCTTTGAGAATGGTCTCCTTTCCACACGGAAAGAAGCAAACCCCATCATGCAGCAGTAGGTTGACATTTGTCAAACAACTGTGCTAAACACTCTAATACTTGGTTGGATTAACAGACTTGTCATCAGTGAAAGAAAGGAAAAATAATGGAGGGCACATAGAAATTCATTTAGTCTTCAAAAGGTAATGCCAAGAACTTTTCAATGCCTCATTTTCTAGTGCCTACTTTGTCATTTGCATGGGTGGGAAGTCAGAAAAAAATGGTTATTAAAAACAAGTGACTTCTACTAGATTCAGAGGCTGCTTACCTGGGCATCAATTATTTTCTGCTTTGCATCAATAACTGCTTGCATCTCAGCATGATCCTTCTTCAGTTCCTCTTCCACAGCCATTAGCCTAGAATGTGGCAGGAAGGAGTTATCAACATTTTCATATAGGGGTAGGTAAGTGGAGAACAAGAAATTTAAAACTCATATTACAAGATTTCTAGTCTTTCCTAATGAGAAAACTATAACAATCTTTTCTTTCTTCTCTCTGACCTTCAAAGAAGACTGCCATGGTTAATTTCTCTACATGTGACTAGATTTCATCTCCTTTGGAGCAGTATTTCTCTACTCATTTTCTCTTTTTCCTCTATCAGATTCCTCCCTCACCATATCTTAACTTCACTGTAAAACATCAAGCCAACCAACAAAAACAAACCATTACCTTCTTAATATCAAGTACACAGGAATCACGTTCTCTTCCTTTGCACAGCTAAGTTTCTTCAGAGTACTTATAAGTACTAGTAGGCCTAATCTATTCCTCATCCACTGCTCATAACCCACTATGCTTAATCCCTCTTTTCTATCCAATGGCTCAGCAGACTCCTTCTGTCCTCCATTTACAGGACTTGTGGTTTCGAGTAGACTGCCTGGGCTCAAATCATGGTGGACCACTGTGTGATCTTGGGCAAGAGTCTTAATTTGTTGCCAGCTTTTTAATCTATGAGAATGACAATCATGTCTATCTCAGAGGGTGAGGTGAAGACAAACAAATTAATATTTGTAAAGTGCTTAGAAAAGTGCCTGGCCAATAGTGAGTGCTACATAAGTGTAAGACCTCTCTCTTTCTTATTCTCCCTTAGTTGGCAGCAGAGGTCTCTTTTGGTCCTCTGGCCCTAAAGACATATAGTAAAACCCCTTTCTGCATTTCTGGACTAGTTTTGGAAGTTCAAGTAAGTTTTGGACACTGGTTACTTAGATTTTTAAAACCCAGTTCTTTTCTATAACTTCTCAAATGAGCCACTAGGCCCCTACCTTTTTTGAATTACGATTCTACAAAAAGCCTCCCTTTATCTTCATAAGAGATGCAGTAGGTTTCATATTTAAGATACTTGGAGAGATATAGTCAGTACATTTGTAGTGAGTATCACAGAGTATATGCAGGGGTGAAAATGGTTTCTGTTGACCTTCCTTTAAGAGTGTTTGAATTATCTCCCCACCTCTTTATGCGCTTTTCTTTTTTTGAGACAGGGTCTCGTGTGTAGTCCAGACTGGCCTTGAACTGTGGCAGTCCTTTTGGCTCAGCCTCCAAGTGCTGGGATTACAGGCGTGCACCACTAGGCCCAGCTCTTTATACCTCTTAACAAGCCCACGCCTGCCACCGTGTAGCCCTCTAACCTGCTGATGATGCTTTTCATCTGGCTGTCTTTCTCTTCCTGTTGCCTGCGCAGCCGCTCCTCACTGTCCTCCAGCCGGGCCTTGTATTCCAGCAGCAGCTTCTGCATCTGCTGCTCCTGTACCAGCAGCCGCCGTTCATATTCCTCCAGCCGCCGGCTGGACACTCTCAGGCGCTCCTTCAGTTTGCTAATTTCTTGTTCATACTAGAGCAAAGGAGAAGAGGAACAATGACAGGGAGAGACTGGTTTTACAAATTGGTGATTTATGGTTTTTTTGGTACCGAGGATCAAACTCAGGACCTTGTGCTTATGAGGCAGGCGTGGTGCCAACTGAGCTACATCCCTGGCCGTGACTTATTTTTTAATGGAAGAAACTCCAAGCAAAGTGGCTAGATGCTGTCTGAATTGCCATTCCCTTTGTTGTTGTTAGGGTTATTTAAAATGATGAACTGGCACAAAATGTTAATGAAGCATTGCCCCCTTCTAAAATTACATTTTAAATGTTTACTTGGCATTCCAAATTCTGCAGATTTATGTACCTCTCTCCATATGAAATTACCAGGTGCTATATGCCATATCCAATCTGTAATGGTTATCAAATGGGAGGGAGGAAAAAAGATCAAGCATTTAGAAGCCCAACAAATGACTTAAAATAAGCCAAAAGCTGTTTACCATGGAATAGATTTCTGTATCATCCACTGCACTGTAGGATCTCTAACATTATCATCCCTCATCAGACTGCCATTCCTTTATTCTACTAGAAGCAGCATTTTGGAGAACAAGCAACATTTCTATGATGTTAAGCCACTAAATCAGTAAACAGAATTTTATGGCAGAGTAGGCTACTACTGCTTTCTCCCTAACTACAAAAGTGTAAAAGGTCGTAAAGCACTAAGAAAAAGCTTACAAATTCTCTAGAGCTGATTAATATTGCCTCTTGGTCAATTTTTGTGAAATGGCTCACCTACCTAATTTGGTACTTCTTGCCAGAATATATGTCTATAGTCTCACTAAGAAGTTTTACATAAATTCAGTAATGCAACTGGTTATATGGCCCTTTCTTGCTGTGGATGGGGTCTGAGTGCAATGAAATGTCAAATTTTCTAGGTGAGGTAGGAGGCATAAGTTTTCCTATGAATTCATAGTCTACTTACATTCATCAGTAAGGAATGATAAATCTGTATAGTACTTTAAAAATGCAATTTTATAGAATATTATCCCATTTAATTTGACCAGACAACTAGCCACTGCTAATCCAACCTTGTGGTGCTAAATTATGCTCATTAATCCAGAAAGTCAAGGGTGAAAGTTTTTATGACAGTTCTAAAGAGCTAGACTGCATTAATAAGCATAATTTAGGGTTATGTTAATAAGTTAGTTATTTGGTTGTCAATTAAATGTGATAATACACATGATATCAAGATTATTGTCTGCCGAGGATTTAGCTGAGTGGTTCCGTCGCCTGCCTCGCAAGCACAAGGACCCGAGTTCGATCCCCAGTACCAAAACAAAAAAAAAAACAACACAAAAAAAACCCAAGATTATTGTTTGATCCTTTTTAATATGAATTTTCTAACAACAAACTCAAGCAATAGATGATATATTTTAAAGAATTATTTATAGAATTCTACATTCTTTATCTAAAAAGACAAAAAGTAAAACACTCCAAGTCAAATTATCACCAAGATATAGAGAGTAAGTCTAGTACTAAGGTAATTTTGACCTTATAAATATTAACAAGAGATTTATATAAATATAACTATTTACCTAAAGTGACTAGAAATGAGTAGCAGAGTGTCTCCAATATTAAGGCAATCTTTATGAAAAAAGTATTTAATCTTCATCCCCTATAGTATGATGGGTATTTTCTACATATGTTCACATGGAGATGCTACTGAACTACTGTACACAGACATAAATATGATGGTTAACATAGAGGTAGAGGGAAAGATAGGGGCAGGTGGACATGACGTTCTTGGCTTGATAACCCTTTTAGCGGCCTATCACTTGTGGGGGCAAAAAAGTCAATACAGACAGGCAAGGTTCTACCTTCTCAGCATGCTTAGCTTCATCTTGATTTTGCTCAGTGTCTTCTACATCCTCTTCATATTGTCCATTGTTTAGAACCCAGGCTGCTGTCCTCTCTACTGGGGACATTGTGGCAGAGTCCACAGGTGACTGAACCTACATGAGGAATCGTTATTAGCATTTCTTAAAACAGCTCATCCACTCATTACGTTTCACAAAGACAGCTATTTTTGGAAGACGTGATAGTGATCCTTTAATCTTCTATCAAATGCTCTTAACTTTAGTATTTTATTAATTAAAGGGATAGAGAAAAGAATATCCCTTTGTATACATCACACCCAAGAACCATCCTTTTTCTCCTTCTAAAGAAAGCCAAGGCCTTAAAATTATTAATTTTCTTAGTGGTTCAAATGCTGTTAGGTACCAAACTACCCAGTAAGATTAAGAGGATGACAGAGTGAGAGAAAGAATGCATAAATTGATGGTTGACTGCCCACATGGGCAAATGTCTTTTGAACCGAGAGATGATCACAGACCAAAGAACCGATTAATGCTATGTAAACTCAAAGGGTGATATTTAGATATCAGAATGCCAAATACTTAGTTTTCACATTAACCATTTAGAAAAAGAGGACAAGTGATACCGATCATTTTTAGAGACCACTGACTTCCTAGTAAGTTAAGATCACTCAGGAATCTATGTTTTAAACCAGAAAAAAATGATGGATGCTGTACAGTCTAAGGCATATTTCTATCTAGTTAGTATAACAGGGACACAGAGGCTAGGTCTGCAGATGCCCAGTTGGTAACTAAAAGCAGGATAAAGCCTGGCACCTTTGCTTTCATTTTATGTATGTTTTATTACCCTAAAAGTTTGAATCAGCTGCTCAGCTCTGTATGTAGGCATGTTACTTACTTAAGGAGCGTCTGTCTGCAAACTGCCACTACAAGGTTTATTAGCTCTTAATTAACCTTACCTTTCTCATCCCCATTCCAGACTGAGAACACCAAGTTAGAGCACTGAGGCATTTTCAAGATTTGCAGGAATACTGAGGTTCCAGCTTTTACAACATCTGCTGCAGACCTCCTACATGGTGCCTAGAAGTCTCCAGTCAAAGCCTGGACTCCACAGAAGACTTCAGTCTGCAGTCTAAGCCTGTAGTCACCTTGGATTCCAGGAACAGGAGAGCTTCACAGAAAGATCACCCCTAGCAGGGCCAGTCGTCTCACAGGAATTGGATTGCTCCCTCAAACCATAAGCACTTTTCTGGAGCCACCTCACAGAACCAAACCTGAGATAATGATCAACCAGACCAGGATTACCTACACTGCCAGCTACGCAAAACCTCAGCTAGAAAAAGCCCTAACCTTTGTCTTTGTTCCCCTTTTCTATAAAACTTCAAAGTGTCGGTCAACCCCCCAAGAAGACAGATCTTGAATCTTTTTTTCTGTCCCTTCTTCATGGTCAGGCTGAACAATGCTCTTCTCCTGCACTTCATTACTCTTGTCTCCTTGACTGGCATTTTAGGACCACTAGCTGAGCCTGGCCTGTTGAGATCCCTGGAGCTGGGACTTTTGCCTTAAGACTCCAGTAAATTTAGGACAGCCAGCTAATTGTTCCTTTCTTAACAGATATACAGTGTTAAGAATTCTGGCCTTGAGGAGCAACTCTAACATTTAGGAGTTAAATCACTTAATCTCTTAAATACCATGTTTCTAGTCTACTGAAGACCACCACTGCCTATCCTGACTGTCTCCCATCTCAGAGCGAGTGGTGAGGATCGAGTAAGACAGTTTATGTGAGAGTTCTCTGGCAACTGCACAGTGCTATAGAGAGGTCTTACTGTCAGTCTTACCATATTTATGTTTCAAAAATTAGAACTGGATATTACAGTTTAGGCTATTGAACACTAGTGCTTTCTCCACAAACAATGTTAGGAATATACTTTTCTCCCCCTTGGGCTGGGAGAAACACAAAGCTTCCTATGTGAATTAGTCTTTTATAGTAAAAATAAATTTTTATTTTGAGAACCAATGACTACTCCATAATTTTATAACTGAAGAGAATTTTCTCTCTCATGCAGAGCTATACAGCTTAAGAATCTTTACATCATTTCAGACTAGAATTAAACTTTAAATAAGCATTTTAAAAGAAGGGGTATTTTGATGACAATGAGAATTAGAGTGGATGAAAAAACTGCAGAGACTAAAAAGTTATCAAAGATGAGTTGGGAGAGACTTTAAAACTATATACATAAATGTAGTATGAGGGTACTTCTTAAAGTTTGGAAGAAGAATCTGGTATAGATCACTTACAAACATTTCATAGATACATAAGAAAGGCTTCATCCCTAATTATGGATGTGTGTAGTTTATATAAGTAGATACTTACAAGTAACTGTGAATGATCCTGTACACATTCTTTCTCTAAAGCCACAATTTTAAAACTATATATTAAATTTCAGTACTTTTAGAACTTAAAAAATTCTCTCTCCCTCTCTACTATAGTTGTAGGTATGTTTCATTTATGTGTGTATAAATTCTTGTCATATCCATATATCACTAATATATTAACTTACTGCTTTTAAAATCTTTTTTTTTTTTTTTTGGTACCAGGGATCGAACTTGGGACCTTGCGCTTGCAAGGCAGGTGGCAGAACCGCTGAGCTAAATCCCCGGCCCTAAAATAACTTTTGGGTTAGCTAAGCCCTTGAGCTAAGCAATATCAGTAAAATCATAAGTTTGTTATTCCACATATATTTTATATAGTTATATATTAATGATTATATATTTTTCTAATATGTATCAAAATAATTACATGATTAATAATTGTGTACACTAATTTTGAATATCACCCTTGGGAAAAGTGGGCTATAGGATAGGATATAACATCACTCATAAAAGGAAGATAACTATTCACATCAAAAGTTGTACGAGAAAAGAGATACCATGAGAAAGGACTTTGTAAACAAAAGGCACCTTACACACAGACACACATGACCGGACACACATGACCGTTCTCCCTCTGGTGGATTTTAAAAGCAGAGCATAGTGAATTGTTTTTGGGTTAGTAAAGGGCAATAGTAACAAGCGTTCAGGTTTTTATTTGATATATGTGAACTGGGAAGGCAAAAGAATGTAGTGATGAGTCTTAAAAAAATTAATAACAGGTCAATATTTAAAGGAGACAAATGCCTTTTTAGTTTTAGTCTTACCACTCTAGCACAAAAGGCACAGGAAAGCTGCTTTATTGTGAAACCAGAATTTTCTATTCAATAGCAGTTTGAGATAAAATAGCTATTAAAACTAATAACAACTGCATCGGGGATTTAGCTCAGTGGCTCCACCACCCATCTCACAACCGCAAGGTCCTGAGTTCGATCCCCGTGTACAAACAAAACCAAAAAAACACAAAAAACAAACTAATAGCAACTTTTACTATTAGGAATTCATTACTTCAAGTTAATAGCTCTCTGCTTTATGTAGTTAGTAAGTTGTTGCTTGAATGAACTTTCTTTCCCTGTCACTTGTTACAGGTAACTTTATTGAGTGTCTATAAATGCTCTGCAAACTAATGGTACTCCTAAGAACACACAAAGGAAATAAAACATTTGCCTTTGAAAGCATATTAAAAACAACAATGACAAAAACATCTTGGAGGTAATTGAGGCTTTAATTGTTAAATGAGAAGATGTAAAAACAAGGGTTGGTTCATTCCATTGATGATGCTGTATTTTCAGAATGACAGATACAATGTCCAATGAATTATGAGAGATCGTATAATGGAAACTAGACATTTTAGGGTCTATTCCTATTTTATTGGTTGAATATTATTTCAGCAACTTCTTGATATGTCCTGGGACTTTGCTTGGCAAAACAGTAAGTAGTCAAAATAAAACTGACAAAAAAATCAGACATAATTATTCCTTCTATTCATGATAAAGCCTTTACAAAATTTATAAAGGAACCAGAAATTGATACTGAATAAATCAGAAGTGGCTACAGAAGTGATATTCATTTCAAAATTACTGTTATATGCTTTTATACAGTATTAAAACTGTACACTATCTTTCACACTTTTCTTTTGGTCTTATATGTGCTGGTCTTATTTACCAACTAGAGCGTCAATCTAATGGGACCACATCAAACAGTTCTTCTGAATGGTAGTGACTAGTTAAATTTATAATAGATACTCAAAAATTATTTATTTATTAATAGTCTAGGTTCTAGAATTCATTATTAAAGTTCATTACTAAAAGAAGGACACTGTTTTTCTTCTAGTCCTCTGGAAGTGCATCAAAGGCTTTTCCTTAGGTGGTGTTCTATCTCTTTCATAAGCTGGATATATAACAGAAATTATAATCTCTAGCTTACAGTCAAAGAGGAAAGAGGCTGGTAAGTGGTTCAGAACCTGTCTTGCTTAGCTATAGCCTTAGGAAGAGAATTTATACCACTGACTTTCAAAAGAATAATTAAAGAAAATGCAGGATGAAAAAGACAAGAAGAAAAGTAGCAGGAGTTTCCATTAGGAATAGCTTCCTTCTGAGATGAATCCATATAGGGATTCCCTCGGAAAAATAATAATGATTTAGGGCAAAGGGCTTGACATAGCAGTTTTAAAAAAAAAATATTTATTGGTATATTTTAGGTATACAATATGTTTACATTTATCATTGGGTGCTTGTACCTGAACATGATATATCCTGGTTATTATTTTTCCCCCATTACCTGTGCACCCTTCACCCCCTCCACCCTTCCCTATTTACATAGACTTTGTTTCCATTTTTTTTCTTTTCTCATAATTTTTCCTTTCCCTTCTTCCCTT